>CM076572.1:1024969618-1025330462 GCA_034641835.2 Pinus albicaulis
AAGAATAAATGCACTTGAAACATGTCACTCTTATAAGAATAAATGCACTTGAAACATGTCTTTAACATCTGGAAAAAGAGTTTTTACAAGCTGCAGAAGAGGTATATTGGAAAAGGTTATACACTGAGATTTTTCATAGCCCATTTTTACAAGCTGCAAAAGAGGTATATTGGAAAAGGTTATACACTGAGATTTTTCATAGCCCATTTTACTCAATTTTACTTGATAAAAGTAAAAATAAAACCATGAAAACATGTCTCTAACATCTGGAAAAAGAGTTTTTACAAGCTGCTAAAGAGGTATATTGGAAAAGGTTATACACTGAGATTTTTCATAGCCCATTTTACTCAATTTTACTTGATAAATGAAAAAATAAAACCAGATTATACACTCAGATTTTTCATAGCCCATTTTACTCAATTTTACTTGATCAAAGTAAAAATAAAACCATGGAATGTCATTCTTGCTTTATTATGGAAGAACACAGCCCATGTATGATGCAGAGACAACTTTTTTAGCAAATGATGGATTTACCAATGTTACACATGATCCACATGCCCTTAAGACGACAAGATCCCTAAAGTGAGGTGAAATGTTTCAACAGTCTGGACAACAAGTTTCACATAAAGATGGACTTGTTGGCACTCCCTCTTGAAAGTAGGATGTCTGCAAAACCAGGTTATACACTCAGATTTTTCATAGCCCATTTTACTCAATTTTACTTGATAAAAGTAAAAATAAAACCATGGAACGTCATTCTTGCTTTATTATGGAAGAACACAGCCCATGTATGATGCAGAGACAACCTTTTTTAGCAAATGATGGATTTACCAATGTTACACATGATCCACATGCCCTTAAGACGACAAGATCCCTAAAGTGAGGTGAAATGTTACAACAGTCTGGACAGCAAGTTTCACAAAAAGATGGACTTGTTGGCACTCCCTCTTGAAAGTAGGATGTATGCATGGCCCCAGCGATTTTTCAAAGAGAAAACATAAAACAGTGAAAAAACCAAAAATCTCAAAAATAAAACAGTTCACCTAACATAACATAATGACTCTACATATACTTTTCCATCTACATTTGACATTTTCACTTACCATTTGGAATTTCCCTTCGAGCTGTTGATTTCTCTTTGTGGAGACTGTCCAGCTACCAAGGAAGAGGAAGAAAATGTTGTTTCTGGCCAAGCTACCACAGAGGAGTTACTGGAAGCTACAGCCAAGCCGCCATGACTAATACAGCAGCCACCAAAGAGATTCATGTTGCCGAATTTGGATTTTGGATAGATTAGGTTCAACTGTTAACAGCTTAAGTTTAAGAGATTCGACAGTCAGATGTTCAATATTTAAGTGTTTAAAAGCCAAGGTAAAGCCTACAGTTTGGTGCTTAACAACGAAGGATGTCGTTACAGCCATTTAGACCCGGGTCCCCCCATCATCCGTGACACTCCTTAAAATTGGGAGGGTGTCTCCACAAATCTCCCAAGTGTGTTCCCCCACTCCCACGTCCCAGAAACTTAGTGGCACATTGGTTTTTAGCCTAATCTAAATCTAAATAATGAAGTAAATTGTTGGTTTTGCTCGTCTATATTAAATTTTGCTAGCCTCTGAGCGTCCATCTGCTAATTCCCGTGCTCTGTGGATTTTGTAACTTACCGGCTAACAATGCTCCATACATTGTGTTTCATTAAATGCAATTGCATTTATATATTCCATGTGCGAAAGTTTCCTCCAATAATTGTGTAAAATCGACTCTCTCCATTGTTCCCAAAGTCAAAAGAAATTCAAGACAAACAATGCTGTTATTTCAAATTTGACACGAAATATTCTTTAAAAATACCTCTGTGTATGCTTTCGTCGTCAGGGAATCAAGGCACAGTTCTGCGTGGGTGTCCGCCACTTGTGGCCGCTAGTTCATGCACTTCCGTCTCTTAGGTTTTACAACCTCGAAGATTTGCATATTCAATAAGGCACTGTGGCCAGTTTCCCTATGCAATAGGGACAATCCACTCCACACTCGAGGACATATATCCATAGTTCACACCACTGGCACCCATGTATTAATTTTTGGAATTTCTGACATGCAGCATTTGATAGAGCTTTCCTCCGGTTCAAAGAGAAGGTTTCTGCTATCGAAAGCAACCAATCTAAACCCTACGAAAAACTATAAAGAAGGGGAAAAAAAAAAGGGTGGAAAGACAGATTAAAAAATGCATGCACCCTAAACTTCAAAGGTACAAAAATATGCATAGATTTACATACCTTGCAAGCAGTCACAGTTCTCAACCTCCTTCCTGACAACATCTAGCACTGAATCAATGAGCTCAGCTCCTTCAGTATAATGACCCTTAGCCCAGTTATTCCCCGCCCCAGATTGACCGAAAACAAAGTTATCTTGCCTGAATATTTGTCCATAAGGTCCTGCCCTCACACTATCCATAGTCCCGGGTTTCAGATCCATTAAAACGGCTCTCGGCACAAATCTACCACAGCTTGCCTCATTGTAGTACACGTTGACTCTCTCCAGCTGAAGATTGGATGTACCCTTGTACAGTCCAGTGGGATCGATCCCGTGCTCTTCGCATACAACCTCTCAGAATTTCGCACCAATCTGGTTCCCACATTGTCCTCCTTGAATATGCAGAATCTCACGCATCTTCGATTCGGAGCTCAGAATCACAATAAAGAAAACTGGAGATGGGCTCGAACCCAAATGAGAATGCAGTGAGCTCAGTAACGCCCACGACCCTCCTTGCTCTACCTGCAACAGTCGAACGCCCGCTCTAAACCTGCAACAGTCATGGTCTTTGCCTTCCCACGACCCGCTTGGCCATAGAAATTAAAAAAAAATACCCCAAATTATAAATATTTTATATAATAAATAAAAAAACCCCCTCCCCCCTAGTTATACATGCAATATAATGTTTTTTGATTTTTTAATTTTTTTTACCGCAATATGAACGCACGTGATAATATATTGGTTTGTCAGTGACGCCCCCGTATAATGACAACTAAAAGACTCATCCATCACACTCTCCATTCTAAATTGGAAAAAAGTTGGCACTTGGAATTGCTCATATTTTGCATGGGGGAGATGATATTCCAACTAGATTACATACTAGTCCTCCATTCAAGGAGGTTGGGGAACAAGGTGACAAACTTGATGGCTAATTTGGGCTGCCAACATAGAGACCTCCACCATAATGAAAGTTGGTCGTTGATAGAACAAATCTATTGGATTGAATCACTCAAATTTGTCATATAAATCTATAGGAACTCACCAATGAGGGTGGGCACATTGAAAGAAGTGGAATATCATGGGATGATCCCACGACCCTACGAATATGATGAACATTAAATAACAAGGGGCAGGACTTGCCGCAGCATGCATTTTCATGCGGTAAAATATATGGCCTTTAAATACTCACATAGAGTGGTGGGGAGAGACTTAAACCTAGAGGTGAATGAGGAAGGTGGGGGATGGTGTGAGGTCAAGGTCACAACCTCGCTACTACTAGTGTCTAAGCTTGGCTCCTGGACTAAGAACATTGTGCTTTTTCCGGGGATTTATAAGCGATGAATAGTGTCAAAGGTATGTCGTGGAGGCCCAAAATTGCACAAGTCGCTCGAAAATGATCAAGGAAGGCGATCATTGTCCCTCGTCAATTCTGATTTTCCTGCTAATTTTTTTAACTTTTTGGATTTTCTCATTTTTTCTATTACTTTACTTGGAAATCTTAGTCCTAGTCTAGTCCAGTCGTTAGTGATTTCTGGTGTGTTAGGCTATGGGGTGGTTTCGGTGGAAATTGGACCGTGTTCTAATTACTCATGGTTCGAGAACATAATGCTAGTATTTTCTTGGTGGATATCCAAATTATTGCATGGTATGTTCATTTCGATTCTCATAGCTTTTTTTACTTTGTTAAGAAAAAAGGGGTGCAACTGTGATATGTCTCTTCTTTGGGTCTGGTTGTGGCTCTATATCTAAGCTCATATAAATACGGGTTTTAAGGGTGGAGGTGAACAATACCTCCATGTGCTTGATTGCTATGGTCCATCCCTTGGTTTGAAATAGTTACATTCATATAAAGTCATAATTGTTTGTAATATTAGCATGTGTATTGAAAGTGTCTATGTTCTAGGTTAGCACACTCGTGAGACAACTAGTCATGGGTGCTTTGTTGGGAATTTAAGAACTAAGCCCTTCCTGCAAGCCATGCCTCCCACAAAATGCATATGTTGTAGGATGGTTGGAAATGGAAGCAAATCATAGGTCCAACACAGGGCTCGTATATTTTCTGATGACTTGGCCAAGACTTATTTCATTATTGTTCCTCTAGAGACTCAAAGATAAATTAGGAATTTCGAATCCATGGTGGGCATTGAGAGACAATATTATTCTAAATCTAAGATACTGGGGGAGTATTGTTATTGGTTTCCTAACCCTTGTCACATGATGGGACAAAGAAAACAATTTCTCAACTTGATTATTGGAAAATGAAGACCCTGGTTGGCATGGTGCTAAAGGATAAACAAGTGGAGATATATAACGTGTTTAATTTTGTAGAGGATATTAAAAGAATGATGATGAACCAAAATTTTCTCATAGAAAGGCTCGATGCAAGACTAGCCCTTGTAGAAGGGCATATTCAATGTGACTATAATACTCCTATTTCTCCTAGTTTGAGTACAAAGAACTGAGCTCCTCTTTATTCATATGACATCTAATGGTCTATAAGTTTATGACTGTGTCTAGTACCTTCTTATGTTTTAATATTTTTGGTATTACCAAAATGTCTATTTTTTTGGGGCTACTTTTTGGGCCTATTTGAGAAGGATAGTTGGACAATTCTCCTAGTTTCTCTAGCTGCAGTGAAATTCCCCCCACATGTTATGGAGAAACAACATTTTAGTATGGTTTTGAGGATATTATGAAGCAATAGAGTTTTTTAATTTACAAGAAAAAACATAATAATTAACTTACATTGTCATATAATTTTAAAAATAAATGTAAAGAAGGATGTACATTTTATAATAAAACTATGATAGACTAAATTTGGAGGATTGTTTTTTTCCATTTGTGCCAAGGTTAATAGAGATGAAGCATCAAAATTGTTGTAAATGTGGTCATGAGATCATAAAGTGGTTCTATGAGGTGGATTCTAAGTTAATGTTTAAAGAAGTTTTAATTTATAGTACACATTAGGAATTATGATATATTTATGTCTTAAATTATATCTTTGTTTGTCATATGGAGGCTTCGTATTGAGCATAAAGATAATTATATTTCTCTTCCATACTAAGCAACACACTCTTAAATTGTTATAACTAATCAAGGTGAAAACATTATTCAGATTTAAAAATACTTGAGGAAAAGCTTGCAATGTCTATGTACTTGATCCCTCTTCACCCAATATGTTTACTGTGGATGGGGAAAAACTTGTGTGAGCTTGCCATATATCAATTCCATGTTGAACACACATATATATCAGTTCCATGTTGAACACGCATATATATCAATTCCATGTTCAACACACATTGTTAATTACAAATCTACCTCATAATAAGGTACATAACAATATTTTAACCTTAGTAGCTCTTTTCCCTCTATATCTCTCTAATTAATTAGCAATGAAATTAAAATATTACTAATTATATTTTCTATATTAATATTCAAATCCATATTAATCATTAAATGAATTACATAGTTTCTTTTAGGAAATAGAAAGAATATATCAAGGACATAAGATAATGTTTTACATTCAATTATGTTATCTATTAATATATAAAATTAGATATAAAAATATTTTACATAATAGGGATATGAAAATATTTTATTATAATAAGCAATGAGATATTTTTATTAATATTATTATAGATGTGAGATGTCAACTCTAAGCATATGATATATATTTTACATTTCCTTTATATTGGTAAGTAAGAAAAATGTACGTTTGAAAATAATTTTTTTTTTCATTCAATTACATTTTTTTATATATAAAATTGAGGTAAAATTATTTTACGTTGAAAAATATATTAAAATATTATTTTACTAATATATATTTTTTAAATCACATATTAACTCCATATTAAACAATGTTGAAAAATAAATTTTATTTTCAATTTTTTTTATTTTTTTTTTCATTATCTAAAAATTTTATTCACCTTATCCCGAATACATATTTTTATTTATATATATAAAACTAGAAAAAAAAAACAAAACCAAAAATGTATCGACTTTAACCTGGAAAAAGTATATCAAAGCCCTCTTAAACACTCAAAGTCTCGCTTGAAATGTAACATAATTCCACGTTCCCTCACTCTCGAATATAAAAAATATCTATTAATAAAATAATTTTCCTCATGCCATATATATATACTTTGAAAAATCATATATTTTTTATTTTAAAAAATATTAAGATAATAATTATATAATTATATAAAATAATATAAAATATTTTTAATTTTTCATTACTTTCAAATATATATTAATAAAATAAAATAAAAAATGCATTTCCTATTTCGATTATAAATAATTGATTATAAACATAAAACGTTCATGTTAGATTATAAACATTAAAAAAAAATGCTATAAAAAATAATTGATTAAAAAAAACAAAAATAAAACTCTCCTAATTGGCTATGATCGTAAAAAAGGATATTCTACCACCAATTACGTCAATTTAAACATCATTATCCTATTGTGTCGTAAGAAATTCCTCGTCCCATTAAATGAACTCATTAAGAACAATATACAAATTCTGACAGAATTCTTTTTCAGCAGATAGAAATATTACCAATATTGAAATTTTACTTGAAATCACACCTATATGCACACTATTGATCCACAACGCGGAGGCGTACATCAATCTAATCTGCGTTTCTTTTAGTACCGACAATAGTCCAAACATCAACCTTAAGGCTCAATCCACACGTACATAGTACACATTTGACACATTTTTCTCACTCTTATTCGCAGATCGTACAAATTTTTTCTTGGAGATTTGATTCGCAGTTATCTGCGTATTGGACATACAATTTATTAGTCTTGGACAAAACTATTTTCACCTCAAAACAAATTTAATTAGAAAAAGCAAATTGTACATATTTACTGCAATTCGTTCTCTGCCTTCCCTTCTACTATTTCCTTATCTCGCATACCTATTTCGGTCCCGGAATCCACTCGATTTTCTCGGTGGAACACCCATCGATTCATTCATGGAGGGAGGCAAGAGATTCCAGTCCCACTTGGGCCACATCCACTAGGCTGGCGCATTTAAATAACATGATTCAACGCAAGATGCCGAAATTTAACTTCGAAGTACCCCACTCAATTACCTATTTACGGATCAATTTGAAACCTCTCCCGAAGATACTCAGCTACTGTCACATCTATTATCAACATTTAAAAAAAAATTATTTACCCAAGTTAAAACGGGTAAAAGTAGCACCTTCGTACATACTCCTGTCTAGACAATTCTACACCTTTACATACAACAAGGCATATGCTTATTCCATAAAGAAAAGACATGAGATCTATAATCTATAATTTATTAACAATAAAATTCCACTTGAATCTATGATTTATTTAACAATAAAATCCCACTTCAATCCATACCGTGCTATTACCTAAGGCATATGAGATACTTACCATTTAAGTGCACCATATCATATCTCTTCACATTAATCGATGAGTATATATAGTACAACTTTATGTATGAATCTCCGTTCTGGAATAACAATAGAGCATATCTGAAACATCATATTTAATTTATATCTTTGGTGTTTACCACCAACACTTTAATAATTGGTATTATGGTTTTCAGTGTAAGATTTATGGTGATGATCTGTATTACGTTATTCAATCTACGGATTAATTGTACACGGTGATTTGGTTAAGAGACAATGGGACACTCGGCACTCCCATGTTGTATTTGTACCGCCATTTATACCTTGCGGAATTTGGACCATCGATCATTGCAGACCTAGATCCGTTGGATCCACTGCCTCCAAAGTAGTTAGGGCAACTGTATGCTCGTCGTGAGCATTCCGCTCCATTCCTCCGCCGCTGTGGTGGCCGAACCGCTTTGCAACTTTCATGTTTGGTTTAGTTGCATGAGGGTGGAAGGCTCTGCCGGTTAATGGTTGAATACGTCTTGCCATCCCGCATCCGCCTACTACAGGTAATCTCCTACACTCCTAAACTGTCCCTTCAATTTTTTACATCGTTGAGAGTTGCATCCCTTTGCATTTGTTATGTGAGTTAAGCTCTTGCGTTTTCATGGTGGTTTGATTATTATTGTGCGTTATGGCCATGAGTCAGGTTAGTTGTTAAAATCAATTCTTCACCGTTCACTGTGGGTGCAAACCCCTTTGTTGTTTTGAGGAGGTTTACTGAGCTCAATCTCTTCGAGCTGTGTTTTCGACGCTCTAGGGTTATGAGGCTAGAAATTATGTATGGAGATAAACCATGGTAAGCATCTTTCACCATCATTGTTTTCTTTCCAGTTGTTATTTGGAAAGCTCGGTGGTTTGTTTGTTTTTTTTTTTTTTATGGCTTGGTTGACTCACTGTATAATTTTCCTTGTCTTTCAGGTAAGGTTACAGATTTTCCGTGCTCAGAGAGGAACTTGAGCTTCACTCCCATTTCTTTGGCGAGAGAGACCAGCTCCGTCTCCATTTCTTCGTTATTTATCCGGTAAGTTCAACTCTACCTATGCTTCCTCAATTACGTTTGCAATATAGAGCATTTACTATAGCGACTGAGGAAACTCCCTCATGTCTTCAGGGATGTTGACAATGTCGGCCCTCCTACTCATTCATTGTTCTGATGCAGTGTCCTTCGATTTATGATGTTCTTTCTTGCAAAAATCTAAATTCAAATCCTCAGCCTTTCTGTGGTTGTTCAGTAAAAATTCTACGCATTATGCTTGTTCGGATTCACAAATCCTTATGCTGTGTTCTTGAATATTTAAATTAGAGGTTTTATCGTTTTGGGTTAGATGTAGAACTTGTAAATATTGGAGCCTTACTTGGCGATACGAGAACACTTTCATGGGTGTTTTCTCATCCTGTTCTATTTTTAATTATGGACTTAAACTTTAAATTCTTGAGGTTCTGATTTCGTATCCAATTGTACTTGCACTACGGGTTTTACTCAAGTCTGTATGGGTTTTACATAAGCTTATATGGTGTTTTCTTGTCTTTTTACTAAGTAATCTAAGACATTTTCGTTAGCAGTTTGCCATGCATATTTCCTTCTGAAGTGCCTTTCTTATGTTATATATTTCTATGGGTTAACACAGAATACAATCATGTCTGGGAATGGGGACCGTGGCCCCTACCTTGCCTTTGCAAGGCTCAGGACTAAACCCCAGTACCTCTCCGTTACAGGAATCCTCCTTCTAAATTTATGTACATATGCATGCATTTCCTTTACATTTATCTTACATTTAACTTGACGGGGTTTGGACAGTATTACTTTTGTTTGGTTCTGAAATAAATTTAAGAGGTTTACAACATAAATTATTTCACAAAGGCTTTCATATCTGACATTGAAAAAATGTACTACGTGTACTAAAAATTTAGGTTTATTTCCTAGCTTGGTTGGTACAAAGTTCTATAACACATGTTTTTAAACATAGATATATTCTCTCATTCTACCTTAACAGAATTCTCATACTCATTCTTATTAATTACAGTGAGGAATCTAATACTTTATTAGTAAACAATCTTACTCTGCACAAAAAATAGGAAATAAAACAGAGAACAAAGTTCTTTTATACTTATCTAGATATTTGTTCTGCTAACTTATGGTCCTCCCCACCATGAGTGAGTCAATCACATCCTCCACTCCCCCCGTGCACCTTCCCAATGTTTATACAAAAAACATTAAAATATAGCAGAAGGGAGACCTCAAGATTTCCAATCCAATCTATACAAGTCAGGGTTTATAGCTCTACTGGCCAACCTGCCAGCTCTGGACAACTTCTAGCAACTTCTAGTTGTTTAACCCTTTAGCTTCCTTCTGCACAGAACCCCTTTCCCTCTTCAGGATTTTCCTTAAATCCTTTTTCTCGAAAGGTAACTATCAGAACTGTCTCTATTTTTTACTTTGGGATTCTTGGCAATAATTACCATTCAATTAATTTCTTTTTCCTTCATAAAATCATTCATATTTTCTTTTATTATGATTAAATTCAAAATCTACTAACAAATATCATATTTGTTAGTCATATTAATTTAAAAGAAATTATTAATGTATCATAAAGTCAGTTATCTTAATCCATTCATAAAATGGGGTGTTATATCTCCCCCCTCTAAGCAAAACACCGTTCTGAGTGTTACTTAATTTTTCAGAAACAGTTCCAGGTATTCTTTCTACATGAAACCTGTATCTGCCCAGGTAGCATTCTCTAGGCTAAAGTTCTTCCACAACACCTTAATCTGGGGGATCACTCACCTCCGGAGTGTTATTTCTCTCTGATCGAGAATATGCTAAGGCTCTACTAGGAACTCGCCGTTCGATTCTACCTGCATTAGCATGGATGAACCTTAATTAGTTCACTATGAATTTTTCATAATAGTAAATCATACTAAAATTAAAAATTACATGTATATTTTTCCAATGTATTTTTTCATTATGTACCAAAATATGACTGGGTAGTTTCAGTCGGTAAGCTACAGGCCCAATCCGTTCCATAATTTGGAATGGTCCAGAAAAACTTGGGGCCATTTTAGCACAATAACTCCACCTCAGGGTGATCCTCTTTTGTTTAATTCTTACATACACGTGGTCACCCACCACAAAGTCACTAAAATATCTTTTTCGATTTGCATAATCTTTTTGTCGGTCTTGAGCCGCCCTCAAATTATGTCTAATATTTCTTACCCCACGTTCCATTTATTCAAGCATTTCAGGTCCAAGCATCATCTTAGTTTCCGGAGTGCTCCAATTAATAGGGGTCCGACATTGTCTACCATACAATGCTTCAAAGGGACTCATTTTAAGGGACTCTTGATAGCAATTGTTATATGAAAATTCCACCAAATGCATGTATTCTTCCGACTTTGTAGGATGTTGCATTACGTACATGCGCAACATATCCTCCAGGATTTAGTTTACCCTCTTCGTTTGTCCATCCTTTTTAGGGTGATATGCAATACTAAATTGGATTTGTGTTAACAACCTAGTGAACAATGTTTTCTAGCAAGAAGTTGTAAATTTTACATCTCGATCTGATATTAAGACCCTTGGGATACCATGTAATCTAAAAATTTATTTCATGAAGATATCAACAATTTGTATTATTTTGTATATGGAATAAAAATGTATAAAATGAGCTACCTTGCTAAGTCTATCCACCACCACCATGACCGAGTCATTGTGCTTCTTGTTTCTTGGTAACCCCATAATAAAGTCAAGGGATATAACTTCCCACTTCCAGTTAGGTACATGAATAGGCTGAAGTAGCCCTGCTGGATGCTAATGTTCTACCTTAACTTACAAGAATCCCAAGAATTTTGTCAAGTACTCACCAATATCCCTACGCATTCCCGACAATAAATAGTCTTTTATCATTGCTGTCAACATTTTTTGATATCTGAGGTGTCCTGCATAGGTACTCCTATGATATTCATCAAGAATAAACTTCTTGAGACTTATCCGATTCAGAATAAATATACTCTTTTGATATACCAGGAGTTGTTTCTGATTAAATTCATATTTTGATTGTTTTCCCTCTTTGCTGCTATCTCTGGCTTGCTACCATAGAAACTGATACTCAGGGTCCATTCTTACTGCCTCCATAATCTGTTCTTGGAACTTAGATTCCACCCGGTTGAAATAAATTTCATAGATGCCATGCAATTTCGTGCTCAAACCCTTCTCTGTTCCTTTCACATGTTGAATATCGAAATCAAATTTCTTCAGGAATGCATTCCATCTTGCCTAGCGAGCATTCATATCAAATTTATTAAATATATTGTTAAGCTACTATGGTTTGTTGTTAATACAAATATTTTCCCAAGTAAATAATGCCTCCACACCTGCAAGGCATGAACCACAACTGTTAGCTCTAAATCATACACAGAATATCTCTGCTCATGATCCTTTATTTTCCTAGACTCATACACAATCACTTTTCCCTCTTGAGTCAAAACTTCCCCAAATCCCTCTTTTATTGCATCAGTGCATACTTCAAATTCCTTGCTGGAATCTGCCACTTTCAATACTGGTGTAGTGGTTAATAATTCCTTTCGTTTTTCAAAACTGGCTTGCCATTCTTGAGTCCATTTAAATATTTTTCCTTTCCGCCGCAGGGAGGTGATGGGAAAGGCTATTATAGAGAAATTATTAATAAAGCGTCGATAATAACCAGCCAATCCCATAAAAGAACGTATGTCCACTACATTCTTAGGGACTTTCTAATCCATGATTGTATTTATCTTTTCTAGGTCTACCGAAATTCCCTCAGTGGATATCACGTGTCCCAAATACTGAATCTCTTCTTTGTAAAAGTCACATTTGACAAATTTGGCATATAGCTGATGTTCACGCAACATCTTCAACACTACACACAAATTATCCTTGTGTTCTTCTATATTTTTAGAGTAGATCAATATATCATCTATAAATATCAACACAAATTTATCCAAGAATGGATGAAATATCCCATGCGTCAAGCTCATGAAGGTTGTTGGTACGTTAGTTAACCCGAATGGAAACACCATGAATTAATAATGCTGGTATCAATTACGTAATGTTGTTTTCGATATATCCTCATCCTTTATTCGTATTTGATGGTATCTAAATCTTAAATCAATCTTTGAAAATAATGTCGCTCCCTTTACTTGGTCAAACAAATCATCTATGCATGGTAATGGATACTTGTTTTTTATAGTGAATTTATTATGCTATCGGTAATCTATACACCTACCCATGGTCCCGTCCTTCTTCTTAACAAACATCACTGGTGCTCCCTAAGGAGACACACTTGGTCGAATATATCCTTTATCGATTAGTCCTTGTAGCTATATTTTTAACTCTATCAACTTAGGTACACTCATTCTATAAGGTGCTCTTGATACAGGTGTTGCCCCAGTTACCAATTCTATTGTGAAGTCAATATCTCGTCTTGGTGGGAGTCCTAGAATACTTTCCAGAAACACATCCATAAATTCTTGTACAATAGGAATATTCTCCAACATGAGGGCTTTATATTTGGCATTTGAGAAATCCGCATAAATTTCATATAGCTGGCATCCTTTTCTAATACATTTACTCAACCGGGATGCAGTAATAGGGTGTAGCTGGAGTGGTTTCTTAATTCCTTGCAATTCTTCTCGGGTACCATCTTCAGACTTAAAATATATAACTTTATCTTTACAATCCACTAACGGCCAATGTATTTCTAACCAGTCGATGCCCAAAAAAATATCATATGAGCCCAAAGGTTGTATGTTCATCTCTACAGTTATGTGATATTTTGCTATGTCCAATTCACAACTTGTAACTTTGGCATTAAATATCCTTTTGGCCTTCGTAGCCAATTGTAGCCGCCATGGATTTTTAAACTTATGATTTTGCAATTTAAATTTTTCTAAGATGCAGGGGTTTATATAGCTCAAACTAGAACAAGGGTCAACCAAAATGGAAACAGATTGAGTTTGGAGCTTACATTCTAGTTCAATCATGGTCGCTTGAAAGTCAGTTGTCTATCTTTTAGAGCAACATTGATCCTAGGTATGTTGCATACGACATATCCCAATGTATATGCTTCGTGTAGGTTAGTTGCTACTTCATTTCTCCCTCGATGGGGACAGTTCTTGAAATAATAGGCTTCACCACATCCCGAGCATTGCAATGGGGTTTTATATGACTGCCCAAGATAAGGTCTACTAGAAGCCTCTATATGGTGCTCTTCAGCTGCCCACCTGGGTTTCTACTAATTTCTCCCAATTGGTTTATTTGTCTGATTTATCGCGGAATTTTTATAACTTCCAGCTCTGTTATTTTTAAAACTTGAGGAATTCTTCTGTTCTTTCTTGGGTGGCCAATTTTTATGAACTTCCCCCTTAATCTTAGACTGCTGATAGCACATCCTGGCCTTCCTTACCTTTTCATCCATGGTTTTTGGGTTCAGAAACTCAATTATTTCCTTAATGTGGGTAGGAGGGCTGCTCAAGAACCGTTGTACCTTTGATTTTTCATCCCTTAACTACCTACATATATTAATAGACAGGTAAAATTTGTGATGAATTCATCCATAGACATTTGCCCCAACTTCAGATCATGAAATTCTCATGATTTCTCATTATAAAATCGTTCAGTCAAGTACTTGTCTTTAAAGTATTGTTGGAAATCGTTCCATGTCACATTCTAGTCTTCGATACCATGTACATTCTTCAACTCTTCGGACCATAATGTAGCCTTTTCCCTCAGTTGGTAGATCTTTAAGCGAACTTTAAGTTTGTTGTTGTATTCATAGACTTGGAAATACATGTTCATACTTATTATCCAAGCCTCCGCCATCTCCTTAGCTTCTCCATCGAATGTAGGGGGCTTGATTTTTCGGAATTACCCTTGTAATTCAAATTTTCATTTCTTCATCACTTGCTTGTCTGATAAGTTACCAGATTTGGCTTCATTATTGTAATGTTCCAAAATTTGCACATAGCAATTTGGAACATTAGATTTTGCTATTTTTACTTAGGAGAGGAATAAATGGGTAAGGAGGCCCATGAACAATAAAATTATGAATAAATTCCACCTTAGTAAGGAAGGAGATCACCTTAGGAGCTGGATTTACACTTCCAAGTGTGAACAAGAACAAATTGGATGGGGACATAGTCAAGTTTGACTAAGTCAACATGCATTCTTGAGGAGGAAGAAAAAACTCAAGTAAACTAGCTCAATGTGAACAAGGATTAGCCTAGACACACATATGAGAAATGTATTGAAGATCCCTTAGTGTGAACAAAGGCATTGCAGGTGGATTGGTTATAGTTGACCGAGTCAACAACGTTTTCACAAAAGGAGGGAAGCGAGCTAGGGTAGCGCAGTTTTGAAAGAGGAAGCTTCATGAAGAAGTCACCTCAACCTTGTGTGGGGTCCAGGGTGAGGAGGCCCACCAAAGATAAAAGGAAGGCATAGCAACAAAGGGAGGCCATTCATGTATTCATATATTTTGTTCTAGAGACCAATTGCATACTTTAGCTGTTTAGCCGGAGTTGCTACACTGCTTAGTGCAAGGAATTCCTGTGCGGGAATTCCATCCTCTCTTGAGATCAGCTTGCTTAAGGGATCAAAGCGGAGTGATTTGAGCTTCATTTCAGAACTTGACTTGGGGCCATTCATCCACACTTAGCCACAGTGCATTCTCTTTCATAAAACTACGTCCTTGATGCAGAGGCAGAAGCAACAGTGTTGCATCCTTTGATATTGTGCTAGTCTTTTAGGAGGAGGTGCTTATTTCCCTCCAGGAGTTTGTTAGAGAGGCCATTGGCCATATTTATGTATTATTCAGCTATTTCATGTCACATTCAGCCATCTATAATATAAAGATGCAGTAACTGTGTTGTTTCTGTAGTGCTGCTTGTCATTCATGCAATTTTGCCGGAAGCCTTGCCGAGTGTCTTGTTTTTAGTGTATAAGCTTGTAAAACTCCATTTCTCGATTGTTTGATTAATAGAATATGTATATCAGACTCCTTTCTTCATTCACTGTAGAAAACCTCATAAGAATAATGCAGTTCTTGCTTCAGTAGTTGCTGCATGAGCTAGACTATGGGGTTTTGGGCTTGTTTTAGCTGCATTAGCTTAGGAGATCTGTTTATATGAGATAGAGTTATTTATTTCATCTCAAATTCTACATAAAAGTTTTATATCATGTATTATAAGGGATATACATACTATTCCTCACTTTTATAGCGTTATTTTCTAAATACAACATATTTATGCCCAATACTGCTACATTTCCCCACCTGGGAAGGAGAATATTGGCCAATATCTTGTTGAGGTTCTTTCATCTGTTGATTTGATGTTATTTTAAATCTATTGAGCTGCTCTACATTTCTAAGCTCATTATTTTCTGAAGCTCCACATTGGAAATAATTCACATTATCCCAAATAGTGTAGCTATTCCTAATTTGGGAACATTACAGTGGTATCAGAGCATGATCTTTGGCACAACCTGTGAGATCAAGCTATCAGAAAATTAATTGGAAGAACATAGATCAAAATGGTGGAGAGGATGAGCTTACTCTCATCCATTTTCAGATCCAGGAAGAAAGAAGTAGAGAAATACATTGAAACTCCAAAAGGGTTTCAAGGAGGAGAGAGTTGTAGTGAAACCTCTAGGTGTCAAGAGGCAAAAAGAGATGCATGCACTTCTTGTTCTCATAGAAGAGGTGAAGAGCAAGGAGACCACTAAGAACATGAAATCCTAAGTGGATATTTGGCAGAATAAAAGTGCCAACCTAGGGCTTTCAAAAAGACCCTAGATTTTCCTCAGTTTATTCAACTAAGAGAAGAAAAAAGACCTTGCAACAAAGGAGAGATCAGAGGAAATAGATTCCTATTGTCTAAATTTTATGGGTCTACTACAACAAGAGCTTGGGCAAGAAAGCTTGAGGAATTCTTCATTCTTCATCTAGTGGAAGAGGAGGAGGCAGCAGAAGTTGCAGCGCTGCACTTGGAGGGTGAAGCCAATGCTTGGTGGTGCAGTCACTTGAGCCATACAAGAGTGACTTATTTTTCTGATTTCACTCAAGAGCTGATCAGAACCTTTGATGAGGAAAGATCAAAGGAGAGAAGACCCACACCACCATGGGAGGAGGCAAGTACCAACGCTGCCATAACCTTGAGAGAGCAGCCTTCTACACCAGCAGTTGGATCAGCCAAAATATTGAAGAGAGGACCCCTTGCAGCCATAGAAGATGTCCCAAAGGCTCACAAAGGTATGCATAGATTTCCATGTCTTAACATTTCAGAAAATTCTATGGAGAGGTTTGGAGATTTGCTTGCATATGGCCCAGGATCGAAATGTATTGCTGAGATAGAGTAGCAAGATTGCACTGCGTTGTGCAAGCTTGAAGGGTTCAAGGGAGGTTTGAACCATAAACCTCATACATCACTGATGAGTTACACACAACCCTTGAGGTTGGAGTGAAATTTTCTCCAAACAGATTCATGCAAAATCAAATGTTCATCTAGGAGTTGAGACATGAGATAGCCAAAACACCCTGGAGGAGGGTTACAACACTGTCAAGAGATAGCAGCAACGAGGTTTTACCTTCAGACCCTTTGGATCCCTATGGATTTAAGATGATCATCGATGGGAGATCTTTTCTAGGAGGTCTCCAAGGAGTTGCATTTCAATATCCCATGAAATGCAAGGATAAAATTCTGATATGGGAGGATGACAGTTTCTTTTGGAGGAGTACAAATATGGAGAATGGTAGGAGGCATCCATTGGTGGATAAATGGATAGAGAGCAAGAGGCTGGAGAGCTACTTGCAAATCTATGACACTGGACAACAGGAGGAAAAACTATGTTGGCTACTCTTGAGAGAGTTTGGCCATCATGAGACATATCCTTCTTCCAAGGGTATGAGGGAGGAGAATAATTTTCAAGGTACTTGCATCATATGGCAAGGAGTGTGGGATCATTGTGATGATGTGATATTTTCATCACATGTGTTATATGATGGAGGTATGATGGGGCAGCAAAGACATTTGTTGCTTTGGAGGACTAAGGGAGAGCAAGGGCTAAGATGCTCTCACATTTTGCATGATGTTGCAATGGGAGGAGATGGAAACATTATTAAAGGAGTCTTTGACATTGAACATGTCAAAGGATGGATTTATGAGTTGGAAAGAGCCTATTTTTATAGGCCAACAATGTTGTCACTTTGGACCATGAGCTTGTCGATGAGGTGTTCCCAGGATCACTTCATATTTGATTCACTCGGTGAGTGTAGAGGAAGTGAGATTGGTATAATGATGGATGGACTCATTGGCTATTATGGCATGTTCTCCTTGAATTGGATTTCCAAGCATGAGGAGGAGGATTTTCATGCAGCATGTGGTTCATTCCTCTTCATATGGGTATGTCATGCCACTATGGAAGACTCATCTATGGATCTTGTCACCATCTTGTTTCCATTACATGGTAAGAATTATATTTTTGCATTTATTGATAGTACCACACAATATTTGCATGCTCTTACCATTTATTTGCAGTGCATTTCTCTTCAAAGGGGAAAGTTTTTCTTTGGGCTCCATGGGCCATTTTTGGCCAGCTATTATGATGGAGACAACCATATATTGTATGATTTGGGGCAAGTGCTTGGCTAATTCTTGTATGCTCAGTTGATGTGCTCAACCATTTACTAGTTGCTAGTAGATGTGGTGACTTACACAACAAGCCATCTAGCAAGAGACAAATTTCCATGCTATTGTCTGAATATGCAGTGGGGAGGAATGCGCTGTGACCACTTGGGAGACTGTTGGTACTTTCCAGTACCACATAAAACCTTCAGTATTTCTCTCATTATGATGCTGATCATGATCCTACTTGCTGATATTATTCCTACCTATATTAGGAACATGATTGAAGGAGGGACACATGGAGTGTTAGAAGTGTTGTCATTGATGGAAAAGGACAGCAGCAGAAGCAAAGGAGAAGACAACAGGTTTTTGGTGAATGACATAGTAACATTTACAGGGAGCATGAGAAGAACAGAGGGAGAGTTTATTTACAGAGACAGGGCAGCAAAAGGAGAAGCAAATTAGTGTAAAGGAGACAACATAGATGGCAAAGGAGACAACATAGAAGAGCAGAGAGAGAAAAAGAGGCAGAGCAGCAGATGCAGAGATAGAGAATACAGAGGTAGAGATGAAATGGTCGAGCAGAAGAGGCGAAGACAAAGAATACAGAGGCAGAGCCCTTAACAAACCAACAGTGAAATGATTGCAGGAGATGTAGAATCGTGCAGCAAGGGCACAGAAGCAAGAAAGGAACTGAAATTTCATAGAGAAAACCTAATGGAGTCGGGTGTTCAACATATGGATGCACTATATAGTAATGTTGAGAACGCTAGAGGAAACAGGAGCGAAAGCGGAATTCCTTTAACAAGAGTTAAAAATATGAAGATTGGAACCCAAAGTTAAGGGCAGAACCTTGAATGAACAGTGAAACTAGAGTTGTTGAAAACCAGTGGGTTCGCCCGTTGGTTGAAGTGGTAAGCAGTATTGCCAAAATGAACGTGATATATATCATTGGTGGACACTTGTCCTTGGGTGGTATTTGGATACCACTTACATCACGTAATTTCTGAGTGTTAACCCTCAGCCCAAAGAAAAACACGATATCAATAGTACCCGTATGATTTCCAAGACAGGAAGATCTACGGTGATTACACTTGCACGATGAACAAAGGTTAGTGAGGCAAAGCACTATGGGTCCAAGTCAAGATTTTGTTGAAAAATTGAAATATAAATGAAAGTTTAAAGACGAAATATTATGAGAGTTATTTGTTATACATTCAAAGGGCGTTATAACAGTCTTTGAAGTTTGTTGATATATATTATACAAACCATGTTGTGGGACCTACATTTATTTCTGCGGGGCACAAGAACTATACGAAGTCCTGTGTATTATGTGTATTATAAAATTAATCAACAGGCTGATGGTAGGTCACAATGCATTGTGGGCCCGTTGGTCAGCTTTTATTCAAAGCCATGGTATAATGTTTTGAAATATGATGGAGGAGGTAGTATATGCGAATACAGTATGGAGAGTATGAAATATCGCAAAGGGGTTCAATATAGTGTGAGCGTTGTATTAAATGGGGAGTAAGATTATAATACAAGACATATAAAACATTGTATATGTGATATAAGTTGTAGTGGGCCCAGTTGAAGGATCGCGTTAATGGTTGGTAATTAACCATTGAAGAAAATGATGAAGGGTTGATATGTTTATATATATTAAATGTGGACCCCGACTGTGTTGCAGATTAACGAAGAGGTAACCCAAACTTTAGACAGTGCATTATTTCATTATAAGCAAGTGTGGGACCCCCTACATAAAATTCCGAGAATCATAACCCAAGCTGGAGGATACATTAAAGCTGAAGCAGAAATTTTATATATATGCAGCGCTTTATATATGTTGTACTTTATATACAAAGGACCAAAGCATATATATATATATATATATATATATATATATATATATATATATATATATATATATATATATATATTTATATGTAGCGCTCTATGGTTCGAGTTAAAACAAATGAATTACCACATGGTGGGACCCTTGAGTATCACATCGGAGAAACTAATGGCAGAGGAACATATTAATAAAAGTTATGATTGAAGCAGCGGACCCAATTCACTTATAAACGATGAAACTTATATATGTTTGAATTCC
This sequence comes from Pinus albicaulis, assembly GCA_034641835.2. Lineage (NCBI taxonomy): Eukaryota > Viridiplantae > Streptophyta > Pinopsida > Pinales > Pinaceae > Pinus > Pinus albicaulis. The sequence goes on from CM076572.1 coordinate 1,024,990,067, forward strand.
GACTTAAAGCACATCGGAGCGATTCATCCCATCGGAGGTGAAAGAGTATCAACCAAATTGAAAGTTCCGATTGCGACTTAGCAATTGGATGATAGCCGTCGGATTCACTAGGGGATGGACGACGGAGATGATTTGATTAACTATATAGTGGGCCTTTGCTGATCGTATCAGCGGAAATCTAAAGACCAAATCACAGGAGCATTGTGAATGTTTTGATTGCGATTGAAATAAATGAGCGCAGTATAGCTGGCATGTGGGGTCCATTCAAAAGATAAGACTAATAACAAGTTTTCTCCAAGTTTATTAAACCAAAGCTAAAGAGGAAAGGAAAGCACAACGGCATACATACATACATACATACATACATACATACATACATACATACATACATACATACATACATACATACATACATACATACATACATATATATATATATATATATATATATATATATATATATATATATATGTTAAACTATACATACATATGTCCATATGTGAACAGTAAATCATCGCATCGGAGAAGGAGCAGAGCATAGGAACATGTAATTGGAAGTCGCGATTGCGATTAATTGCAATCGAAAGTATTCGAGAGGTGATACATCGCATCAGAGAATAGAGCAAGTTCGGCGAGTGGGCCCGTAAGGGAATTTTATGTTTTAGAATGTTTTTATTATTGCTATAATGCCGAGAATTGAATTGCGCAGTTACATATAAGCGGCAGTTATACCACGGTAGAGAACAGGAGAGAAAGCAGAGCCATGAAAGACAGACACAGTCACAGAAAAGACAAATATGCAGTGATCCAAAAGGCTGAATGAGTTGAGTTGTAGTTCTCATTGTATTTAAATGTAAATGCATTAATTGATTTATATTGTTGTGATGCACTGGCAAGTATCCGTAGGAAATAAAACTCCACTATAAAGCTGAAAGTTGTATAAATTGCTGAGATTTTTTTAAATGAGCGGGAAAAAGAATTGAGGAGACAGAATGTAAAAATCCAGGACTATTCACTTTGAATTCCCTGTGGAATACGAACTTTTATGAGACAAAATTTATAAAGCATATCACATTGATATGCAAACTGAGGTTAGAGAGTGAAAAGTATGAAGAATTGAGGCAGAGAAGATAAGAAAAGGAGGAGCAGAAAGATATGCTACAGAATAGAGCTGATATCTGAGGTAAATCAACAAATATTTTCTTTTGATTTAGTGAGGAAGTTGGAGCTTCCCTATCAAGTTGAAGCTTGATAACTGTCAGTTGTAGCTGACTGAGGTTGGAGCCTCCTATAGGTTGGTGCCTGCAGAAAATCAGTGGTGAGAGGGAGTTGGAGCTTGCCTTTGCATCACAACAATAATAAGATGTGGTTTTATCCCTTTATGGGTTTCCACTTATATCTGTTGTCTCTGTGTGTATTGCCTATGTGTTGATATGTTCTATCTAATTTTCGTAATGCTTGTTGCTCTCATAATAAGTTTGGTATCACATTAACTTAATACCTACTGCAACATATTAAGACTGCTCACATATTAAAGTTGGTTATAAAATTAAGTTGTAAATCAGCTTGATGAAAAGTTTGAAGAGCTCATGTATGTGTTAAACTAATTCACCCCCCCCCTCTCATTTTAAATAAGTATTAAACAATTGGTATCAAAGCCAGTTCTTTTTGTACCCGTTTAATCACTGAAAGGAGATCCTAGGTCCCCAGGATGGCTAGTCAAGAAGGAAGCTCAACCAATAAAACCCCTTTTTTCACCGGTGCTAATTATGCCTTTTGGAAAATTAGAATGAGAGCATACATAATGTCTCTAGGAATAGAGGTTTGGGCTTCTGTGGAATTTGGATATGCCCCAAAGGAAACTGACCCAGAGAGAGAAGCTAAACAAGATTTTTTTGCAAATTCAAAGGCCATGAATGCAATCCTAAATGGACTATGTGAGGCTGAATTTATTAAAGTTATGCACAGCAAGACTTCCAAAGATATGTGGGATACTCTTGAAAACATCCATGAGGGAAATAAAAAGGTAAAGACAGCCAAACTTTAAGTATATAGAGCTCAGTTTGAAAATTTAAAAATGAATGATGATGAAGATGTTGGCAGATTCTTCTTAAGAGTTGTAGAAATTGTTAACAATATGAAAGCTCTTGGAGAAACCATACCGGAAATTGTAATTGTACAGAAGATTCTAAGATCTCTTCCACCCAGTTTTAACCCCAAGGTGTCTGCAATAAAAGAAACAGTTGATTGGGAAACCTTGACCATGAACCAGTTACTTGGAAATCTAACAGCCTATGAGATGAGACTCCCACAAAAGAAGCCAAGTGCGAGGGAGGTAGCTCTTAAAACAGAAAAGAAGAAAGAAGAAAAGGAAGATATATGTTCTTGCTCTAATGAAGAAGAATCCAAGTTTGTCAAGAAACCGGATAGAGGCTCAAGTAAATATAAAGGTAAAATTCCATTCAAATGCTTTAACTGTGGAAGATTTGGACACTATGCTGCTAAGTGTCCTCATAAGAAAACAAGGAATCAGGGTCATGAATAAGAGAAAACTACATCAAAGAACTGGCAGAAAGGAAAGAAATTCAATAGAAAATCTTACTATGTTCAACAAGACAGCAGTGCATCTGAAGACTCATATGAACCCTCAAGTGAAGAAGGAACCTTTGAATTTTTATTGATGGACATAGAAGAACTTGAAGGACTCCTTCTAGAAGATGAAGAAGAAGTGTAAGTTGACCTTGAGGGGGAGCTAAGAAGTGCCCTGGAGGAGATTGACAGACTCAAACTAAAGTGCAAAAAACAAAAGGACATTCTCCTCAAGTATGTAAGAGAAGAGAAAAATTCAGAACTCCTCATGCAGCTGAAGGTAGAGCTTGAAGAAGCCAAGAAGATAGAATACATGTTACTTAAGCAAATCAAGGATAAAACTCAGGAACAAGAGAAGTTGGAAGAAGAAGTAGTATGTCTGAGGAAGAAATTAGAAAATGCTAAAAGGAAAGTGTCTATAAATTCTTCTCAAACAACAAGCTCTAGTAAGTTGATCGAAATTCTGGATGCTCAAAGATCTCCTCTAATAAAAACTAGGATAGGATATGAAGGAGAATCAAGTAAAAGAAAATAAAAAGAAAACAAAAATATTATTTATGTAAAAGCAAAGAAGGTTGATGAAGCAGCTCAAATAATCCCTGCAAAAGAAGAAAAATTTAATGAGGGAGACAGAAACTAGAAGAAACCTCTAATAACAAACAATGAAGTAAACACTCAGACACCAGAAAAAGGATCATATACCCCTGAGTATGAAAAATTTGGAAGCCATCAAAGGATATTCTTCCCTCCTATGAAAAATGCCACCTGTTATGTCTGCCACAAGCTGGGACACATTGGTGCATACTGTCATACAAGGTGAAGTAATTAAAACCAACAAAAGATGCAAACAGTGAAGAGACTGTCTCAAACAAACAAATGGAGAAGACAACCTCACATCAGGTATGAAAATTGTTTCTATGGTTACTTTTTTTATTGTAAGGAATTTGGCCATAAAATCATTGAGTGCAGAAATATGGACAAAGATTGGTGTTCAACACCTCAAGGAGGTTTATGAATCAAGGATATTTTGCTCATAGTCACAATTCTACGAAAATTATGATCAAATGATGTGTATGCAACAAAATTGGACATATGCCTTCCAAATGTCCTCTCAGAGGATGTGATTCATCATCTCACAAAAGATACCAAACAAAAGGATGCTTTCAGTGGAAAAAGAAGGTGAATAAATGTGACCTGGCTTTAACTGCTCAAGACCTGAAAAGCCAATGGTATTTGGATAGTGGCAGCTCAAAACATATGACTGGAGACAAAAGAAAGTTTATAACTTTTGATGAAAAGAAATCAGGCAACGTTACTTTTGGCAATGATAAATCAAGAAAAATCAAAGGAAAAGGCTCAGTTAGCCTAGATAATGGTAGAGGAAAGGCCTAAGATGTACTATTTGTAGATGGGCTGAAAGAAAATTTGCTGAGTGTCAACCAAATGTGTGATAAAGGCTGCGAAGTTCTTTTCAGAGCACAATATTGTGAAGTCAGATCAAGCACCACAGGTAAGACTCTGCTCAAGGGTGTTCAAACAGAGAGTAATGTTTACATAGTGAAAGAGGAAGATGAAGCATGCCATATTAGCAAACTTGGGGAGTCATGGTTATGGCATAGGAGATTGGGACATCTCAACTTCGACCATATCATTAGACTGAGCAAGAAGAAAGCTGTCAGAGATATGCCAGAGATAAAAAGGCCTTCAAATACCATATGCAAATCTTGTCAATTGGGCAAACAGACTCGCACATACTTTAAGGCCAAAGATGAGCTATCAACAAGAAGACCACTCCATCTTGTGCACATGGACCTATGTGGTCCTGCAAGAACTAAAACACCAAGTGGAGAATCCTACTTCATGCTTATAATAGATGATTTCTCCAGAATGACATGGATTGCATTTCTCAAGAATAAATTGGAAGCACTGCAGAAATTAAAAATATTCAAAGCATTAGCAGGAAATCGAACAGGATGCAAGCTAACATGCATCAGATCAGACAAAGGAGGTGAATTCATAGATTATAATTTTGCAGACCTATGCAATGAACATGGGATAAAGCAAAAATTTACTATTGTAGGGACACCTCAACAGAATGGAGTAGTAGAGAGATAAAATAGGTTTGTACAACAAATTGCCAGAGCCATGATGCAAGAGAGTAATATTCCTCAAACCTTCTGGGCAGAAGCAGTACAAAAAACCGTGCATATCCTCAACAAAGCTCATTTAAGGCCAAGCAGTGACAAGACTCCTTATGAACTATGTCATGGTAAACCAACTTCAATCAAGTACTTTAGAGTCTTTGGAAGCAAGTGTTACATAAAGAATAATGATGAAAATCTGGGGAAGTTTGATGCAAGAGTAGATGAAGGGATATTTATAGGATATGCATCCAAGAGTAAAGGGTACAGGTGCTACAAGAAGACTCTTTGAAAAATTGTAGAAAGCATTGACGTAAGATTTGATGAAGAACTTCCAAACAAGACAAGAAGTACAGACTGCAGCAGTCCTTCAAACAATCATGAAGAAGAAAACTAAGATGATGATGAAACAAGCAAGACAACAAAAGATACTGAACTGAGCTCGAAAGACCCCTCAAGATACACTCAAAAGAACCATCCAGAAGATCAGATTATTGGAGACAAGAGTATAGGAGTCTAGACAAGAAGGCTGCTAACTGAACAGACAAAAGAGTTATACATAGCCATGTTATCACAAATGGAGCCCAAGAAGTTTGAAGAAGCCAGCAAAGACAAGCATTGGGTGAATGCTATGAATGAAGAATTGGACCAAATTGAGAAGAACAATACCTGGGAATTAGTTCCTAGACCCACTGAGAAAAATGTCATAGGCTCAAAATGGGTATTCAAGAATAAAATGAATGAGCAAGGACAGGTAATCAGGAATAAAGCCAGACTTGTTTGCAAAGGATATTCACAAATCAAAGGACTTTATTACGATGAGACATTTGCCCCTGTAGCTAGAATGGAAGCTATTAGAATGTTTCTAGCCTTTGCATGCTACCAAGACTTCAAGGTATTTCAAATGGATGTGAAATCTGCATTTCTGAATGGAGATCTAGAAGAAGAAGTCTATATGGAACAACCAGAAGGTTTCTCATTAACAGACAAAGAAGACTATGTGTGCAGACTAAAGAAGGCTGTATATGGACTAAAAAAAGCTCCTCGTGCTTGGTACTCAAGTATGGTTAAGTACTTGCAAAAAAAAGGCTTTAAGAGAGGAGGAGTAGACAAAAATCTATACATAAAAGCTCATGGAAATGGACTCCTGATTGTTGTAGTATATGTTGATGACATTATGTTTGGAGGCAACAAAGATGAGCTAGCAAAAGTATTTGCTGAAGAGATGAAATCAGAGTTTGAGATGTCTATGATTGGAGAGCTCACCTTCTACTTAGGACTTCAAATTCAGCAAAAGAACACAAGTACATTCATCTCATAGGAAAAATATTTAAATAAGATGTTGAAAAAGTTCAAAATGGAAGACTACAAACGTGTGTCAACTCCCATGATCATTGGATGCAAGCTATGTGCTGATGATGGATCTGCTGATATAGATCAAAGAATCCACAAATCCATCATAGGAAGTCTGTTGTACCTAACATCATCAAGACCAGACATCGTGTTGGCAGTAGGACTTGTGGCTAGATATCAGGCAGCACCAAAACAAAATCACCTTCTAGCAGTCAAAAGAATATTTAGATATCTACAAGGAACTATACATTATGGGCTATGGTATCCAAAAGACAAGAGCTTCACATTGATAGCATATACAGATGCAGATTGGGCTAGCTGTGTGGATGACAGGAAAAGCACAATTGGAGGTGCGTTCTACTTGGGAAAAATTCTGGTGGCATGGCTAAACAAGAAACAGACATCTATCTCTCTATCTACAACATAAGAAGAATACATAGCAACAACAGCATGTTGCACACAAGTCATGTGGATGAAGCAAACTCTCCAAGACATGAAGGTAAGCATTGATGAACCTATCTCTATCAAATGTGATAATACAAGTGCTATAAGTATTTAAAAAAATTCTATACTTCATTCAAAAACTAAACACATCCCAATCAAGTACCATTTTCTAAGAGAACAAGTAGCACAGAAGGTAGTGAAGCTGGAATATGTGCCAACAAAAGAACAAATAGCAGATATATTTACCAAACCCCTTGCTAGAGAACCATTTGAGTATTTGAGAGATAGATTAGGGGTAGTATCTATAGATGCTACTCTCTGATATGAAGAGAAAGCATCGTTTCAGGGGGAGAACAGAAACGAAAATATCATTCCAAGGGGAGATTAGTTAGCAAGGAAAGCATGAAACAGGTCCTCAAGATCAGAGCAATATGGACGAGATTTAAAAGCACACTGGGAAATGAGAAACCCCTTGCCATTGATGTAAAAGGGGGAGTAAGAGATAGTAACAAAAGAAAGAGTCCTAAAAGGCAAGCAGAGGAAGCGTTTTGCCATCAATGCCAAAGGGGGAGACTGTTAGAAGTGTTGTCATTGATGGCAAAGGACAGCAGCAGAAGCAAAGGAGAAGACAACAGGTTTTTGGTGAATGGTATAGTAACATTTACAGGGAGCATGAGAGGAATAGAGGGAGAGTTTATTTACAGAGACAGGGCAGCAAAAAGAGAAGCAAAGCAGCGCAAAGGAGACAACATAGATGGAAAAGGAGATAACATAGAAGAGCAGATAGAGAAAAAGAGGCAGAGCAGCAGATGCGGAGACAGAGAATAAAGAGGTAGAGATTAAATGGTGGAGCAGCAGAGGTGGAGACAGAGAATACAGAGGTAGAGGCGTTAACAAACCAACAGTGGAATGATTGCAAGAGATGCGGAACCGTGAAGCAAGGGCACAAAACCAAGAGAGGAACCGAAATTTCACAGCGAAAACCTAATGGAGTCGGGTGTTCAACATATGGATGCACTGTATAGTAATGTTGAGAACGCTAGAGGAAATATGATCGAAAGCAGAATTCCTTTAACAAGAGTTAAGAATATGAAGAATGGAACCCGGAGTCAAGGGCGGAACCTTGAATGAACAGTGAAACCAGAGTTGTTGAAAACCACTGTGTTCGCACATTGGTTGAAGTGGTAAGACGTATTGCCAAAATGAAAGCGATATATGTCATTGGTGGACACGTGTCCTTGGGTGGTATTTGGATACCACTTACATCGCGTAATTTTTGAGTGTTAACCCTCAGCCCAAAGAAAAACGCGATATCAACAATACCCATCCGATTGCCAAGATCGAAAGATCTACGGTGATTACACTTGCGCGATGAAGAAAGGTTAGTGAGGCAAAGCACTGTGGGTCCAAGTCAAGATTTTGTTCAAAAATTGAAATATAAACCAATGTTTAAAGTCGAAATCTTATGAGAATTATTCGTTATACATTCAAAGGGCATTATAATGGTCTTTAAAGTTTGTTGATATATATTATACAAACCATGCTGTGGGACCTACATTTATTTCTGTGGGGGACAAGAACTATACGAAGTCATGTGTATTATGTGTATTATAAAATTAATCAACAGGTTGATGGTAGGTCACAATGCATTGTGGGCCCGTTGTTCAGCTTTTATTCAAAGCCATCGTATAATGTTTGAAATATGACGGAGGAGTTAGTATATGCAAATACAGTATGGAGAGTATGAAATATCGAAAAGGGGTTCAATATAGTGTGAGTGTTGTATTAAATGGGGAGCAAGATTATAATACAAGACATATAAAACATTGTATATGTGATATAAGTTGCAGTGGGCCCAGTTGAAGTATCACGTTAATTGTTAGTAATTAACCATTGAAGAAAATGCTGAAGGGTTGATATGTTTATATATATTAAATGTGGACCCCGACTATGTTGCAGATTAACGAAGAGGTAACCCAAACTTTAAACAATGCATTATATCATTATAAACAAGTGTGGGACCCCCTACATAAAATTTCGAGAATCATAACCCAAGCTGGAGGATACATTAAAGCTGAAGCAGAAATTTTATATATATGCAACGCTTTATATATGTTGCGCTTTATAGACAAAGGACCAAAGCATATATATATATATATATATATGTAGCGCTCTATGGTTCGAGTTAAAACAAACGAAGTACCATATGGTGGGACCCTCGAGTATCGCATCGGAGAAACTAATGGCAGAGGAACATATAAAAAAAAGTTCTGATTGAAGAAGAGGACCCGATTCACTTATAAATGATGAAACTTATATATGTTTGAATTCTGACTTAAAGGACATCGGAGCGATTCATCGCATTGGAGGTGAAATAGTATCTACCAAACTGAAAGTTATGATTTCGACTTAGTGATTGGATGATAGCTGTCGGATTCACCGAGGGATGGACGGGGAGATGATTCGATTAACTATATGGTGGGCCTTTGCTAATCGCATCGGCGGAAATCTAAAGACCAAATCACAGGACCATTGTGAATGTTGCGATTGCGATTGAAATAAATGAGCGGAGTATAGTTGGCATGTGGCATCCATTCAAAAGATAAGACTAATAACAGGTTTTCTCCAAGTTTATTAAACCAAAGCTAAAGAGGAAAGGAAAGCATAGTGGCATATATATATATATATATATATATATATATATATATATATATAGATGCCACTATGCTTTCCTTTCCTCTTTAGCTTTGGTTTAATAAACTTGGAGAAAACCTGTTATTAGTAACGATACATACATATTTCCATATGTGAATAGTAAATAATCGCATCGGAGAAGGAGCAGAGCATCGAAACATGTAATTGGAAGTCGCGATTGTGATTAATCGCAATCGGAAGTATTCGAGAAGTGATACATCGCATCAAAGAATAGAGAAAGTTCAGCGAGTGGGCTCGTAAGGGAATTTTATGTATTAGAATGTTTTTATTATTGCTATAATACCGAGAGTTGAATTGCACAATTACATATAAGCAACAGTTATATCACAGCAGAGAACAGGAGAGCAAGCAGAGTTGAGAAAGATAGACACAGTCACAGAAAAGACAAATACGTAGTGATCCAAAAGATTGAATGAGTTGAGCTGGAGTTCTCATGGTATTTAAATGTAAATGTATTAATTGATTTATATTGTTGTGCTGGAAAGTCTCCGTAGGAAATAAAAATCCACTGTAAAGCTGAAAGCTGTATAAATTGCTGAGATTTTTTTAAATGAGCGGGAAAAAGAAGTGAGGAGACAGAATGCAAAAAGTTAGGACTATTCACTTTGAATTCCCTGTGGAATACGAACTGTTATGAGACAAACTGTATAAATCATATCACATTGATATGCAGACTGAGGTTAGAGAGTGAAAAGTATGAAGAATTGAGGCAGAGAAGATAAGAAAAGGAGGAGCAAAAAGAGATGCTACAGAACAGAGCTGATATCTGAGGTAAATCGGCAAATATTTTCTTTTGATTGAGTGAGTAAGTTGGATCTTCCCTATCAAGTTGAAGCTTGATAGCTGTCAGTTTTAGCTGATTGAGGTTGGAGCCTCCTGTAGGTTGGTGCCTGCAAAAAATCAGTGGTGAGAGGGAGTTGGAGCTTGCCTTTGCATCAAAACAATAAAAAGATGTGGTTTTCTCCCTTTATGGGTTTCCACTTATATTTTTTGTCTTTGTGTGTATTTCCTATGTGTTGATATGTTTTATCCAATTAGCTTAATGCTTGTTTCTCTCATAATAAGTTTGGTATCACATTAACTTAATACCTGCTGCAACATATTAAGACTGCTCACATATTAAAGTTGGTTATAAAATTAAGTTGTAAATCAGCTTGATGAAAAGTTTGAAGAGCTCATGGCAAAAGAAATCGTATTCACCCCCACAAGAACCTTCTTAGTTTAACTAAGGATTCAACATGGAGTGGATGTGTTCTTGGGGGAGGAGCATCCACACACTTTGTGCATTGCATGCTCTAGGGGGAGCATGGGAAGGGACATGGCCTCTACAACAACACCTTTGTTTCTTAATGAGGAGGGTCGTGAGATGGATGGGATACCATATGGTGGTAACTTCTTTTCCATCATGTATGAGATGGTTTGGGCCAGCTTGATGCACAGCGCCAGGAGAGGGATCTTTGGAGGTCTAGCTTCCTTCTTTCCATTTGAGGGAAACATTATGGAAGCCCAAGATCAGCAAATCCTTTAAACTTGTCTTAAGTGGAGAGGAAAACAACGTGGCATAGGCTACTATGTATACCATGATCATAATTTCAGCCCACCTGCCTTGCCTTCGCTTCAGGTGGAGGAAGATTTTCATGAGTTACCATTTTGGAGGGTGACTCATTTTGTTTGGTTGATAGCTTGGGGAGTAGAGATTCAAATGGGGATGACGAGTCCCAATCTATAACAGCCCCCATGTTTCAAGAGGATCTTCAAGCAACCCATTGTTGCTTCCATGGATGTTCTACAGTTACATAATGTCCGCTATTTAGATAGCTTACACACTTGGGAGAGGCAACTTGGAGATATATTGATGATGCAGCACCTTGATCCTTGGAGGATTTTATCTAATGAGGTTGCTACAGGGGAGAAGAGGATACTCTTTTGTCTTATCCTTGTAGTTTCTTGGGGACAAGCAACATTTGGGAGGGGAGGACTGTAATGTTCCCAAATTTGCACATAGCAATTTGGAACATTAGATTTTTCTATTTTTACATAGGAGAGGAATAAATGGGTAAGGAGGCCCATGAACAATAAAATTATGAATAAATTCCACCTTAGTAAGGAAGGAGATCAGCTTAGGAGCTAGATTTACACTTCCAAGTGTGAACAAGGACAAATTGGATGGGGACATAGTCAAGTTTGACTAAGTCAACATGCATTCTTGAGGAGGAAGAAAACACTCATGTAAACTAGCTCAATGTGAACAAGGATCACCCTAGACAAACATATGAGAACTAGATTGAATATCACTTGGTGTGAACAGAGGCATTGCAGGTGGATTGGTTATAGTTGACCAATTCAACAACGTTGTCACAAAAGGAGGGAAGCTAGCTAGGGCAGCATAGTTTTGAAAGAGGAAGCTTCATGAAGAAGTCACCTCAACCTTGTGTGGGGTCCAGGGTGAGGAGGCTCACCAAAGATAAAAGGAAGGCATAGCATCAAAGGGAGGTTATTCATGTATTCAGATATTTTGGTCTGGAGAACAATTTCATACTTCAACTATTTAGCCGGAGTTGCTGCACTGCTTAGTGCAAGGAATTCCTGTGCGGGAATTCCATCCTCTCTTGAGATCAACTTGCTTAAGGGATCAAAGGGGAGTGATTTGAGCTTCATTTCAGAACTGGGCTTGGGGCCATTCATCCACACAGAGCCACAATGTAGTCTCTTTTAGAAAACTGTGTCTTTGATGCAGAGGCAGTAGCAGCAGTGTTGCATCCTTTGATATTATGCTAGTCTTTCAGGAGGAGGTGCTTATTTCCGTCCGAGAGTTTTTTAGAGAGGCCTTTGGCCATATTTATGTATTATTCAGCTATTTCATGTCATATTCAGCCATATATAATACATATATGCAGTAACTGCGTTATTTTTGCAGTGCTGCTTGTTGTTCATGCAATTTTGCCAGAAGCCTTGTTGGGTGTCTTGTTTTTACTCTATAAGCTTGTAAAACTCCATTTCTCTATTGTTTGCTTAATACAAGATGTATATCAGACTAATTTCTTCATTTATTGCAGAAACCCTCATAAGAATAACACAGTTATTGCTTCAGTAGTTGCTGCATGAGCTAGACTATGGGGTTTTGGGCTTGTTTTAGTTGCATTAGCTTGGGAGATCTGTTTATATGAGAGATTGTTATTTCTTTCATCTCAAATTCTGCATAAAAGTTTTATATCATGTCTTATAATGGATCTAAGTCCCATTCCTCACTTTTATAGCGTTATTGTCTGAAGACAACAGATTTATGCCCAGTATTGCTGCATTTCCCCACTCGGGAAGGAGAATATTGGCCAATATCTTGCTGAGGTTATTTCATCTGGTGAGTTGATGTTATTTTAAATCTATTGAGCTGCTCTACATTTCTAAGCTCATGATTTTCTGAAGCTCCACATTGGTAATAATTCACATTATTCCCAATAGTGTAGCTGTTCCTAATTTGGGAACATTATAGTTATAAGTCCTACTCCTGTTGCTTCATTGATTTTGACTCCCTTTAGGATTATCATGTACTTGTTGTTGTTGTTCATATTCTTCGTGGGTGTCCCTTTCTGTATTAGGTGTGTAATATGATGATTCTGATTATTCGAGAGGCTTTTCGGTATCTTTTCTTGTTCTCTCATTAGCTTCTCATTATCACTTCGAACTCAGGTCATCTCTATCTGAAGCTGCTGTACTATATCCAACAATCTCTTTGTCTAGTGTTCTTTTTCCTCCAGTATCCTACTGGTTTGTTGATTTTTTTCTATGCTTAGCTGTACCCACATTTCTGGGTTGACTTCAGGATTAGGTAAGGAATGGGTTTCCCCTGCAGTTGGGGCATTTGATGACTAGTCCCTCTCCTCATTACAAATTTTTCTTAACTTTTGTCACTGTGTACAATTTCAACACAAGAAAAACAAAAATGAAACATCCATTTTATCTCATTGGCCCATATGGCCCCAACGTTGAAACCTCGCTCTGATACCACTTATCACATCTATTATCACATATATATTTTTTTATTATTTACCCAATTTAAAACGGGTAAAACTAGCACCTTCATACATACTCCTATATATACAATTCTATAACAACAAGGCATATGCTTATTCCATAAAGAAAAGACATGAGATCTATAATCTATGATTTTTCAACAATAAAATTCCACTTCAATCCATACACTGTTATTACCTACAACATATGAGATACTTACCATTTAAGTGCACCATATCATATCTCTTCAGATTAATCGATGAGTATATATAGTACAACTTTGTGTATGAATCTCCGTTCTAGAATAAGATATAGAGCATATCTGAAACATCATATTTAATTTATATCCTTGGTACTTGTGACCAACACTTCAATAATTGGTACTATGGCTCTCAGTACGGGGTTTATGATGATGATCAGTATTATGTTATACAATCTACGGATTAATGATACATGGTGATTTGGTTAAGAGAGAATGGGACACTTCGCACTGGCATGTTGTAGTTGTACCTCTGTTTATAAGTTGCGGAATCTGGACCGTCAATCATTGTAGACATAGATCCGTCAGATCTACTACCTCCAAAGTAGTTAGGGCAACTACCTACTGGCAGCTAGCGTTCCTCTCCATTCTTCTGCCACTGTGGTGACCGAACCACTCTGCATCTTTCCTGTTTGGTTTAGTTGGATGAGGGTGGAAGGCTCTGCCAGTTAATGGTTGAATACATCTCTGCATGCCGCATCCTCCTCCTATAGGTAATTTCCTACACTCCTAAACCGTCCCTTAAATTTTGTTAATCGTTGAGAGTTGCATCCCTTCACATTTGTTATGAGAGTTTTAAGTTCTTATGGTCTGTGGCTGTGAATCAGATCAGTTGTTAAAATCAATTCTTCACCGCTGAATGTGGGTGAAAACCCCTTTGTTGTTTTGAGGAGGTTTAATGAGCTCAATATCTTCGAGCTTTGTTTTCAACACTCCAGGGTTATGAGGGCAAAAATTCCGTACCCAGATAAACCACAGTAAGAAAATTTCACCGTTGCTGTTTTCTTTTCCAGTTGTTATTTGGAAAGCTTGGTGTTTTTTTTTTTTTTTTATGGCTTGACTCACTCATTGTATAATTTTCCTCGTGTTTCAAGTAAGGTTATATATTTTTCGTGCTCAAAGAGGAACTTGACCTTCACTCCCACTTCTTTGGTGAGAGAGACTAGCTCCATCTCCATTTCTTTGTTAGTTATCTAGTAAGTTCAACTCTGCATCTAGTTCCGTAGTTACATTTGCAATACAGAGAGTTTACTATAGCGGTTGAGGCAAATCGCTCATATCTTTAGGGATGTTCTGAATGCCAGCCCTCCTACTCGTTCATTGTTCCGGTGCAGTGTCCTTCGATTTATGATGTTCTTGCTTCTAACAGTCCAAGTTCAAAGCCTCATCCTGTCTGTGGTTATTCAGTGAAAATTCTAAGCACTATGCTTGTTCAGATTCAAGAATCCTTATGTTGTGTTCTTGAATATTTAAATTAGAGGTTTTCTCGTTCTGGGTTGGATGTAGAACTTGTAGATATTGGAGCCTTACTTAGCTATACGAGAACCATTTCATGGGTGTTTTCTTGTCCTGTTCTATTTTGAATTATGGACTTAAACTTTAAATTCTTGAGGTTTTGATTTTGTATCCATTTTGACTTGCATTGCGGGTTTTACTCAAGTCTGTACATGGGGTTTACCATATATAAATCATTCAACTATTGACACATATGGTTATATGGTGTTCTCTTTTCTTTACTAAGTAATCTGAGACATTTTCATTAGCATTTTGCCATGCATCTTTCCTTATGATATGATTTACTTATATATTCCTCTGGGTTAATACGGAATATAGTCCTGTCTAGGATTGGGGACTGTGGGCCCTTCCTTGACTTTGCAGGGCTCAAGACTAAACCCCAATACCTCTCCGTTATAAGATTTGTCCTCCTAAATTTATGTACATCTGCATGCATTTCCTTTACATTTATCTTACATTTATCTTGACAGGGTTTGGACAATATTACTTTTTTCTGGTTCTGGAAGAAATTTAAGAGGTTTGCAGCATAAATTCTTTCAGTAAGGCTTTCATATCTAACGCTGAACAATTGTGCTACCTATACTAAACATTTAGGTTTATTTCCTAGCTTGGTTGGTACAGAGTTCTATAACAAAACTTTTTAAACATAAATATATTCTTCCATTCTACCTTAACAGAATGCTCATACTCATTCTTATTAATTATACTGAGGAATATAACACTGTATTAGTAAACAGTCTTACTTTGCACAACAAATAGGAAATGAAATAGAGAACAAAGTTTTTTTATACTTATCTCAATATTTGTTCTGCTCACTGATGGTCCTCCCTACAATGAGTGAGGCAATTACATCCTCCACTCCCCCCGTGCACCTTCTCAGAGTTTATACAGCAGACAATAAAATATTGGAGAAGATAGACCTCAGGATTTCTAATCTAGTCTATACATCTCAGCGTTTAGAGCTCCATTGGCCAACCTGCCAGCTCTGGAAAAATTCTAGCAACTTCCAGTTGTTTAACCCTTTAGCTTCCTTCTGCACAAAACCCCTTTCCCTCTTCACGATTTTCCTTAAATTATTTTTCTCGGAAGGTAACTGTCATAAATGTTTCTATTTTTTCCTCTGGGATTCTTGGCAATAATTACCATTCACTTAATATCTTTTTACTTCATAAAATCATTTATCTATTCTTTTATTATGATTAAATTCAAAATCTATTAATAAATATCATATTCGTTAGTCATCTTAGTCATCTTAATTTAAAAGAAAGTATTAATGTATCATATATTGTGTTATCTTAATCAATTCATAAAACGGGGTGTTATAAGTACCTCAATTATCTACATACAAATCAAACTTAAACCTATGTAGAAGATGCCGAGTTGAATTTTTCTGGGTATAAAAGAAGATGCAGAGTTAAACTTCTATGTGTATAAAAGTGATTTAACTAGCTAAAGTAATTTCTCAAGGTACAACGTTTTAGCGAATGGCTACGAAAGGCACATTTCGAAAGAATTTCAATTGACATGACATCAACAAATTGTGGATATGAACCACCAACTAGTTTTTTTTTTGTAAATTTTGTTGTGCCTTACAATTTTCTATTTATCAAAAAAGAGAGCAAGTTGCAACATATACAAGTTTGGTAGCCTCAACCTGCCCAAAGGAAACTAGGTCTTTTGGCCACCTTAAAGAATTAAACGCCATCTAGTACTGAAATAGTTTCTTTCGTCTACTAGCCGCTATGTCCATTTTACTGTGAAAATCAAAGTAGAACTCAAAACATGAAAAGTAAAAGCTAGCCGCAAAATTCATGGAAACTTAGAAAATCATTGTTTAACCATATGAAGAGTCCATAGGAGCCAGGTCTTTTGTAGTAGAGCCTGGAATGTCAACCTGCTGCATAGATTGAAGTTGTCGTTCGATTCTTCCAATTCGAGTTGTAGCATGATAGTGAGATACTCTAATATCCTGAATTTCTTTTTTGATTTCCTGTAGAATTGAGACCACATTGGGATTTCCTTCATTTTCTTGTAAACTTTGCAAAGAATTGTCCAACACACATTTGAGAGTCCAATAAGCATGGATGGACTGGTGAAAAAGGAATCGTCTCCCTCTTGTGTTCTTGGGATCTGAAATGAAATCCATGGTATCCTCCTGTATTTCTATATCTTCTTCCTTGATATTAATTTCCCTCTCCCAGCCTTGGAGTACATTGAGAATCCATGGCAGATTTCCTGAGGAGTTAACATCGAAGAGATTCTCCATGACCTCTTTCTTTGTCTTTCTACCTCACTTGCTTGGACCAGCAGTGGGTTTTGAAAGCTTCTACTTCCCTTTTTCTTTAGGTTGATGTTTGACAGGTTGGCCTTTAACCATATATATTTTCGGACAGACAAGCACTGACAAAAACTAAGCTACACCTGTGAGAATTCTAAGCAGGCCTATATAGGGTGAGAGAGAATAAATAACAGAATGCATGGGAATTCTCATGGGACTCACATCTTCCGTTGCAGTTGAAATGAAAAAGTAGATTTCCATAAAATTACTGATAAGGGTTGTAAAACCAGCTTGTTTAAATACGAGATAGAATGAAGAGGAAAATTGACGATGATTGAAAATACAACGATTAGTCTCCCTATCAGAGAAGCCATAGTTGAGATTCAACACTACAGTAATGAAAACTGAGGTAACTAACTTATCGACACAGACCTTACTTCTCATATTTCGTAGAGATGGGGTTTTGGTTCCTTGACTAACCCATTCATAGTGGGTGGAGGTGAGGTTACAATCAGTTAAAACTGATCCACGAATATTAAGTAAAAAAAATAAATGCATATTTGATACTAATTCGACATATGATTATACTAAGGAGATCAAATTAAAATTAAATGGAAAAAGCTATAAATGCGATTTTCATGCATATCCTATGAAGTACTGGATGACTACTTATTGCTCATTGGTTGGATTACATTTTTTTTTTTAACTGTAACAGATATATGGATTTTATTTATCTGAAGAGTTTATGGGTCATTTTCGGAGTGACCCCGATTACATTGCATATTTCTAACTGCTGTTGCTTTTAATCTATTACATTTTTCAGGGCATTTGAACAAAGCTTTCATTGTTTACAATTAGCAGCCCTTTCATGAGTGAGCTGCCTTTGTTTGCCATCTGATCAGCTTCACTATTTGAATTTCTAAGAATATGATAAAATTTGTAGCTGTCAAAGTCTAGAAGAACTCTCTTCAATCTGTCCAAAATTTTGTTGAGGCTGACATTGTTGAACCGTGCCTCCAAGTTTAAGTTTTTAATTATTATCTCTAAATCACCGAAAACTTGAAGATCTTTTACTCCTTTGTCTCTTGCGATAATGCAAGCTTTGAGAAGCCCAAGGATCTCTGCTTCATTGTTGGATTTCTGTCCTAATCCCCAATAGAAACAGTCTTTTGATGAGCCGTCCAGAGAGTAGATGACCCCCCCAGCACCAACGGCACCGGGGTTCCCTTTGGACGCCTCGTCAAAGAAGATAGTGGTTAATTTTTGTGACCGCCACCAAGATTGAAAGGAATCATCATTATCCCTTAAGCGCCAATCCGGATTTCCACTTTGAGGGGAGAGGAGATACTTGCTCGGATAAGGCACTAGAGGGCCTAATCACATATTTTCTTTGGGCAGTAGCAAAGGATCTTCTTTTAAATACTGCTGTTGGGCCGCTTCTAGGAGGAAGGACTTGGCTTTTGCAGCTACTTGCAACGGGGAGTGCCACACCTCTTTGAAGATCAGCTGATTACGTGCTAACCAAAGCTACCAACATAAAGAAATTTGGGAAGCACTATCCAGATTTTGTGCCAAAATGATTTGGGGCGGATTCGTTGGGGATAGAAATGACTCCAAGAGGCAAAGAGGTCTGAAACAGAATTTTGGGAAGGGGCTGGAATCTGAAAGTCCTATAAAATGAGCCCCCAGACTTCTTTAGCAAAAATGCAATCCATAAATAGGTGCTGGGTTGTTTCAGTGTTTTTGCTGCATAACACACATCTGTGAGGCCCTACTATGTTCCTTTTCTCCAGATTATCTCACGTTAGAATTTTGTTATGGACCAGGTTCCAGAAAAATAAGTTCACTTTTCGTAAGGCAAGAGATTTCCAAACGTTTTTCCAGAAAGCCAGTGTTTGACTGCTATTTCTTGAGGCCTGCAAAGCTCTATATCCTGTTGTTGTGGAATAAACGTCGGTCAGGCCCCAACCCCAGCTATCTTTTATGGATCTATTGACAGGGGCAGTGTCCTCCAGCAGATCTTCCAGCAAGGTTTGTTGATGAGCTAACCTGGCTGGTACTCCATGAAAATCCCAACCGGCCCAATCTCCACGCTGATCCCATTTCGATAGGTCGTATAGGCTATTCACTCCTGCTCGCTCCAGCCAGTTTTTGAGGTCTGTTATGTCCACATTTTCTACCAGAAGTTCATTCCCCATGATGCTATCCATCCACAGATGAATACGTTTGCCGCTTCCAGGTATTCTGTAGATCTGTTTTTTAAAGAAGTTGCTGCTTTTGCAGCATAAATTCCAAACCTGTGTGCAATTTGTTGTGTTAACGTTATGCAGATTGCTGAGAGATTTGTTGGGACCATACTTTGATCGCAGAGTGATACTTACCGGGTGTGTGGGCTCGTGGATCAGCTTCCACAAAATCTTACCTCCCAGCGCTAAATTGACAAGAGTGGGATCTCTTATTTGCAGTCCCCCCTCCACCATCGATTTTTTGACTACTTCCCAATTCACCAAATGCATTTTTTTCCCATTTCCCTTCCCTCCTTGCCACAGAAATTCTCTGAGAAGTTTGGTGATGTACTCCATCACATTTCTTGGTGCCAGAAGAAAGGCAACCTCGAAAATTGGAAGCGCAGACAACAATGATTTGATCAAGATCACTTTGCCTCCGTTGGTCAACCAGTAGCCACCCCACGTAGCAATCTTGGTTTTCATTTTAGAGAATATTTCACTCCATAGAGATCTTTTATTAACTCCAGATATGATGGGAAGGCCAAGATACTTAAATCTATCCCAATTTTCTTGGCCTTTGAACCCAAGGAGTGTGGTAATGCCTGTAAGTTCTTGCTGGTCTATATTCCAGCTGAAGACTTCACTTTTACTCTCATTAACTAAAGCTCTCGAAACTCTGCAATAATTTCTGAGGACTGTGTCAAAAGCTTTGGCTATTCTAATGGAGGCTCCACCGAGGAGGAGTGAATCATCAGCAAAAAGTGCATGATTCAGGGGATCAGCTCCGTTGGAAGGTTTGAGACCCGAAATGTTACCAGCTAATCTTTCTGCAGTGAGCTTTCGACTAAGGGAGTCTGCCATTAAGATGTACAGAAACGGGGAGAGTGGGCATCCCTGCCTGATGCCTCTCTGAGCTTGGAAAAATTTTGTTGGTCGACCATTGACTAGGGGGGCAATCCACGGATTGTCAATGCAGGCTTTAATGAGATGAAAAAAATGAGGCGAAAAGCCAAAGGAAAGAAGAACATTGCTGAGGAATGTGCGATTAACTCTGTCAAAAGAATTTTCCATATCTAATTTTATCAACATACCTTTCTCTTTCCGTTGTTTACTGGAATGGATTGTCTCCTGGACCTGGATTACGTTGTCCAGAATATGCCTACCTTCCACAAAACCACCTTGAGAACTGGAGATCAATCTTTTTAGCAATGGCTTGATCCTATTTGCTAACAGTTTAGCCAGAATTTTATAAGAAGCATTACACAACGAAATAGGCCTGAATCTAGCAAATGATTCAGGGTTGGTGTCTTTGGGGATTAGAGCAAGGTAAGTGGAGTTGGTTCCTCCACCTATCTTGGCTTTTTTCATGAATCCACTTATCATTTTATGAAGGTCTACCTTGATAATGTGCCAACAAGATTTATAGAAGTGGATTGTAAATTCATCAGGCCCAGGTGCCTTGTCAGCATCCATGGACCATATTACATTAATGATTTCCTCCTCAGTGGTAGGTCTACAGAGGATTGTGTTTTCTTCAGGACTAATGAGGGAAGGGATGTTGGAGAGGAAGTCAGCAATTTACTCTTCATTACTTTGAGCTCCTTCACTGTATAGGTTCTTGAAATGGGATTCGGCGGCTGCTTTGACTTGATTGAAACCTTTGCAGACTTGGCCCTCATCTATTTTGATTTCTATTATATAATTCCTTGACAGTCTCGCTCTGTATTGCCGGTGGAAGAAGGAGGTGTTCCGGTCCCCAGCCTTCAACCACAGGCTTCTAGATTTGAGTCTCCAGTATTCTTCTTCCTTTCAGAAAGATTGATATGTTGTTCGTTGGACTTTTATTCCTGTTTCCAACAATGCTGCTGTGATATCTTTGCTTTCCATATCTGTTTGCAGGGACTGCAATGACTGCACTGCCTCTTTTCTTTGTTCGGTAGGAGTAGGGGTTGGTTTCTTTATCCAGTCTTTCAGGGCTTGTTTTGTGGCTTTCAACTTTTGCTCCCATACATAACTTGAGGATCCCGTGAAGGATTTGGACCATGCTGCTTTCACCGTTTCTAAGAAACCATCTCTCTCAATCCAAAGAGGGCTGAATCGAAAAGGGATGGGACCTAGGTCTTCTTCATCTTCCAGGAGGAGCTGCATTAGCTTATGATTAGAGGTAAGTTTAGGCAGAATTTTGGTGATGATGATCTTTTTGTTCATCATTATGGAGCTTCGCACCAGAAAACGGTCTAATCGAGTAGAAATGTGGTCCGATCCAACCCGATTATTGGTCCAGGTATAAATGCCTCGGACAGGATTAAAATCTAAAAGATCCCAAAGCTGAGAGAGCTCCTCCACGTTGGGCAACATGGGGTCTCTGATGCTGGTACCCCCCCTCTTCTCTTTTGCTTTCATTACAATATTTAGGTCCCTGTCTATAATGATATTGGTGGGAGAGGACTGCTCTAAAAAGGTAGAGAGAGTATTCCAGCAATCTTGTTTTTCAGAGTAAGAAACAGGTACATAAAGATTGAAGAGAGAGATGGATAACTTACTTGCATTGTGCTTCAGTTCCGTGAAGATCCAGTGCTGGGTTTCATGATAGTTATTCAGCTAGAATAGGTCTTCGGTCCAAAGAGTTTCCAACCCACCAGAGGTACCCCTTGCACTGATTGCTTTGCCTGTTCTTTTATTCCACTTTGAACTGCTGAACTCTAGAAGGGCTTGCCCTTCTATTTTGGTCTCTTGGAGCATGAGAATGTCTGAGGGTTCTGCTTTCAAAAGGTCCTTAACTGCATCAATTTTGGAGGGATTCCCCAGTCCTCTACAGTTCCAAGAGACGAGTTTCATTATTTACTGTAAGGGGGGTTGGGGCCTCCCTTGGAAGGCCTTGGTCTGGTATTTCGTCCGATTGACATTTCTATTGTGGGCTGACTTCCTTGTGTTTTGAGCCTTTCTGCCTCCTCCTCCCTCTTTTCTTTGCGGGATTTCCTTCCTGCTTTTTTCGATGGTCGCTCATAGGTTTCATCCTCCGAAGAGTCAGTGCTTTCGACTGGTTTTTTCCTTGCTATTTCTGCGTATGAAGGATTGGTGGGGCTGCCTTGATTGGTATCGATCTGTGTTGCTTCCCCTCCCTCTTTGTTTGAAGGTGGAGTATCTGCCTGCTCCACATTCTCCTGAGTTAGATTTACTTGGTTGATCTGCTGAACACTTTCTGTCCCATTTGGAATTGATTCAATTTCTTGGTTGATTTTCGGTTGGTTGGATTACATTTTTAAAAGTAATGAAACATTTAAAAATCATATTTTACATTTCATTAAATATATTTATAAATACATCAACCAAATATTAAACTATAAATTATTTTAGTTGGACTAAATTTGTCAAATCCAACCAATTAACAACCAGACAACTCATATAACAATTGCATTTAAAGATAAATACATTATTCAATATACATAAATAAATAAAAAAACTAAATCTCCAAGACTCTCCCTTAATAACTACTTATCTTTAATTCTCTTTAATTTCTCGTTGACAAGTCTTGATTAGCTTCTCTATACGTTTTCGAAATGGCATAGAGTGAACACCACTCATGAGGAGAGATCTGATTAGGTCGAGGAGATCAAATTGAAATTAAATGGAAAAAGCGATAAATGTAATTTCATGGATATTTCATGCATATCGTATGAAATAGTAGACTTATTACTCACTCGTTGGATTACATTGACCAGCTTGTGGCCTTTTTTAGTTGGCAGTGGAAACCTTTGTCGAAAGTGGTAGCTTTATAGATTGTTGTATGTGAGAAGTGAAGTCATTTTTTGTCTTATCGATAGAAAAGCGGTGCTCATGTGAAATTTTGTATTTTTCCTCTTCTACTTTTCCAACGAATTGATATCAAAACTAGAGTTGAAAGTTTTTTTCATCGTTTGTAAGCAGAGATCGCAAAAGGGTTTGAAGCCAATTATGTTTGTAAGAAGAGTTCGCAAAAGGGTTTGAAACAAATTATATAGAAGTCGTCGTAAGATTGTGGAGCAGCCACAGGTGCGTTTACCATGAACAACCCTCGCTACGTCGTGGTCGAAGTAGTTAGCCTGGCTGTCAGAGTCTTGTTTGTAAAGGGGGCACGATTTCGTTTGAAAGGTCCCCAAAGGTATTTATGCATATGGTAATATTTTAATACTTTGATGAACGAAGTTCCATGGTATTAAAGTTTTATTTTAAAAAGGCTTGAATGGAGTCGTTTTTAAAGAGCCATGTAACTTGGAAAAGGGATCATATATTTTTTTAAAGTGTTGTTTTGAAAGGATTATAGGAAAAGGGATCATATATTTTTAAAGTGTTGTTTTGAAAGGATTATTCGAAGGGCTCTCAAAGAAAACATTAAGGAAATTTTTTTAATGTTTTTTTTTCTTTTTCTTTTTTTTTTATATTAAAAAAAAACAAAGGTTCTAAACGATTTTTTTTATTTGAGACCAGATTTATTTTTGTGGTTTTGGGAGTGTTTTATTGGAAAGAGTAAGGTGTATTTTTTGCAAGGTGTGTTGTTTTGTCAAGCATGATAGTGTTTTGAGTGAAGATTGTGTCTTATGGAGGCGTATATTGAAAATCATATATTTTTGGCGTATATTGAAAATCATATATTTTTTTGGGGTGATATAGAGGACAATCTCATGCAATCAAGAAATTAGCTATAAGACAGAGTAAAGACAACAATCATGAGTCGCAAAGTATGAATGAAGAGGCTTAAGAAAATGAATAAAAAAGAGGAGGCACACATTTCTTCCATGTTTAGAAAGGTTCAGTATACAGTCGAGGAACTCAGAAGTCTAGCATAAGAAAAAGAAATAATCGAGGGTGATTGGTTTAGCTTTGATCTGCTACTACCTCCTATGTTTACCAGTAAAGATTTTTATTTTTGGGTTATCAAAATGATAACTTTTCATCGAGCTAAAAATTTAATTGAGTACATTTCTAATAACCCATATGATGAAGTATGTGATGTGTTAGCATTTAATTTTTTTATAAAGAATACATAATTGAGTCATCCTGATTTATGTTTGAGTTATGTTGAATCATACAGTTGTAATTAAGGGGGAGTGTTGGAAATAGTAGTTACTCTCACATGAAGGTCTAACAAGATCCAAGTCAAATCAAATTTGTTGCATATACTCGGGGAGGTTGCTTACTTCTGTGTCTAAAAAAAAGATCCAGGTCAAATCAAATTTGTGTGAAAGCCAAGAGCGACAACTCTATGGATGGTTGTATGCTAGAAGTCTAGTCAAGTTTTATGTCATCAATATAAGAGTCGCAACTAGTGTTATTGTGTGTCTTTCATCCTCTGTCTTTCCAACATATTAGAATTGTGAAATTAATAATAATTTTTTTATTAAACTAGATATATTTATATATTAAAATAAATCTTAAAAAAAAAAAAAAATTATGCATTAAAATAAATTTAAAAAGAATTGAAAAACCACTACACTTTGGGAAAAAAAATTATTGAGAAATTCTTAAAATAAACAAATTGTTAAAAAATACACTTCCTCGATTAATATTGTGTATCATCTTAGTATGAGTTTGTTACATATTATTTCAGAGTATGTTTTAGTTGCCTAATTTTGAAATGAAGTGTCTTCCCGACAACTTTTTCACCATCCAATGATTTCTATGTATGGATGAGAACACCTTCAGATTATGGATGACATCACCTTGAAGGTATGTGAATCCATTGACCTATATTTGTTGATGCTCACACCTTCTCAAAATTTGGATGTCATTGCTTTTCACAATATCATTTATCTTGCACCCTTCACAAATTGTTGACGAGCTTCACCACCATGAGTGTAGTCATAATAATTCCTTAGTCAAAAGGAGGACTAATTCAATGACACTAAAACCCAAATATGCAGCCGATACAATACTTAAATCTGATTAAAATTACACAATCTTTTCATTGAAATGTTATTCTACTTGTTCACATTTTTTTGTCGACACTCACATTGATATGGTTTGAGTGGTTAATATTTTAATGGATATAGGTTATGGGAATATTTCAGAATTTGATATATAACAACTAGGTAGAATTTTTAACTTAATTATTCTTCATTGTATTCTTACATATTCTTCCACATAAATGCGCAAATTTATTTATTTTATAAAAGAATACGAAAATAAATTACTATGAATTCTTATGAAAATTCCTTATTCTTCCTTACATTATATTCAAAAGGGTACAATGTTGTTAACACCCAAAAGGTAATTGACACGGCAGCAACTATGGAGCAATGTAATACCAATAAAAGCCTTTTCCGATATCAGAATCGAAGCTCTTAATAATTTAAAGAGGTTTCTGTTCTCTTTATAATTGAGAAACGCAGATCCGGTATAATCCTTTTATACAAAAATAACAGCGTTGAATACCTTTTGTGCCAATTTCAAATTCATCACAACAATTCCAAATCTAGTCGATCCGACTCTTTTAAGTTAACTCGCAAGTTGCCAATGGATACTATAACACCCACTTATATTGTTTGCAGTAGTTTCGATATGATACCAATATATTTATCGCAACTATAATACGCCCACCTTCCAATTTTCACTGATATATGTCAATCGACGATCGTAGTTAGCCAAGATTGAATGTCACCCAAAAATCGCCCAGTTCCACAACGCCGATGCGAACTCTTCGGACCCGATTCACCTTTAACCCTGTTTATAACACTTCACGTCCGGATATTATGGTTATAATGGGTGATATGGAAGTTTCTTCCCGCTCCGATGCGATAACTATCGGAAGTCTCAAGTCGCAATATTTGTTTATGCTACAACTGTCGACAATTTTCACAATGCCGATGCGATATTCCGGACCCGATGCTCTTCAAAACTGAGATGTATTTAATTCAACTCCGCTCCGAGAGATCTGTAAAGTCTTTTAGACTGTTTCACTGTGTTAAAAACTTTCCCAACTCACTAATTTCGACAATGCCCAGTTTGCAATAAACATCGTATTCTTATCGTTTTAATAAAACACAGATTGAAATCGATTCAGCAATTACCAAGAAACAAACGCATCAACCTATGCTCATCACACATCGATGTATACAATATTCAATTTATTCATAAAATAATAGGACAGAGTCTCAACATCTGCCAATTACACAGGAAATAACACATATGATTCCACTCACACAACACAGTTCCTCGTTACTCTGAGCTTTCGCTCCATTCCCAGCTCTTTCTAAAGAATCTCTTTGCTCATACAATTTTCTCTATTTTTTTATCCACTAATTCCTCTAACAATAGATAATGTAATCTTCTATTTTGAAAGATCTAACAGAAATCATTTAATTCATAACTTCTCATGCATACCTATACTAACATATTTTATCTCTAATCTAAAATAAGGCAATCTCTCACTTATTACAATAACAAACTATTTGACAAATCGACCTCCTCAGTAAACTAAATTTGACCAAACAGTCAATGAAATTCACTCTGTCAAGCCACAACATGTGAACAGATTTCCACATTGCTGGCTTATTCCGATGCTCCTACATCAGACTTTTGGGGAAGAAAAGATTTGTCCTTCAGATTTTCTGGGTTTATTCCATATCTCTGTAATTCAGCTGCTGTCAACTAACTGGAGTCTTCCATTTGTTGCTCTTTCCATTTGACCAGATATTGGAAATATGCTTGCCCTCGAGTTTTCTTGAACATTCTGTGATCTAAGATAGCTTCCATTTCCTTCTTCGATGCTTTTGGTACCTGTTCATCCCAATCTACAGTTTGAATTTCATCAGCTGTAATTTCATTCTGCAATTCGGTTTCTGCTTCTCTAAATGGATATAAGTCTGCAACATTAAAAATGGGGGATATTCCGATCCCTTCTGGCAACTCAATCTCATATGCATTGGCTGAAAATTTTCTTTTGATTTTACAAGGTCCTATATTCTTCAGTTTCAGTTTGTTATAAGTCTTTGTAGGAAATCTCTCTTTCCTAAAATATGCCATGACTAAATCTCCCACTTGAAAATCTTTTTCTCTTCTTTTCAGATCTGCTCTTTTCTTGTATCTTTTGCTAATCTCCTGCAATTTACCTTTAACTTCTTCCTGTAGCTTCTGCATTTGCTCAACAAAATCTTCAGCACCTGCACTCCTAGATTCCTGCTTTCCCAAGTTTCTAAGCTCATATACTCCTCTCGGATGCATTCCAAAGACAATCTGAAATGGACTCATTCCAGTGCTTCGGTTTGGTGTATCATTGTAAGTGAATTCAGCTTGAGCTAATGACAAATCCCACTGTTTGGGATTCTGATGTACCAAACTTCTTAATATATTTCCCAAGCTCTTGTTCATTAATTTAGTTTGTCCATCTGTTTGAGGATGGTATGCTGAACTAAAACTGAGTTTAGTCCCCAGCTTCTTCCAAAGTGTCCTCCAGAAATGTCCTACAAATTTAGTGTCTCGATCTGATACAATACTTACAGATAAACCATGAAATCTTACAATTTCTAAAAAGAATAAATTTGCTATGTATGTTGCATCATGAGTCTTCTTACAAGCAATAAAATGTGCCATTTTAGAAAATCTGTCTACTACAACATAAATAGAATCATTTCCTCTCTGAGTTTTTGGTAAACCCAGAACAAAGTCCATACTCACTGCATCCCATGGTCGATCTGGTATGGGAAATGGCTGATATAGACCTGTATTCTGACTCTTTCCTTTGGCATATTGACATACCCTGCATTTCTCAACAAATTTTTTAACATCAGTTTGCATTTTAGGCCAATAATAAAAAGCATTCACCTGAGCGAAGGTTTTATCTTGTCCAAAATGACCAGACAATCCTCCACTATGCTTTTCCTTAATTATGTTCTCTCTCATGGAACATTTAGGAATACATAATTTGTTGCTTTTAAATAACAACCCTCCTTGAATAAGGTAGTCCATCCATTGACTTATGTTATGGTTCACCGGATTCTGAATTGTTGTGTATATGTCTTTAAAATCTTCATCATCTTTGTACATTTCTATCATTTCATCAAAACCTACAACACCCACTTTAAACTCTTGCAAAAGAAAACTTACCCTGCTCAATGCATTTGCCACTTTATTAGACTTACTGCTTTTATGTTTTATTACAAAAGTGAAACTTTGCAGAAATTCCACCCATTTGGCATGCTTCTGATTTAACTTTGGCTGATTATTAATAAACTGCAAAGCATGATTTTCTGAATATAAGATGAATTCCATTGGCAGCAAGTAATGCCTCCATTTTTTCAATGCCTGCACAATAGCGTAAAATTATTTATCATAGGAAGAATATTTCTTTTTCACATCATTTAACTTCTCGCTGAAATATGCTATCGGTCTTTGCTCTTGACTTAGTACCGCACCAACTGCTTCTCCACTTGCATTGGTTTCCACTTGAAATAATTTCTCGAAATTTGGCAATGCTAGAATTGGCTTTTCTGTTATCTTCTTTTTCAGCAGATTAAAATTCCTATTAGTTGCTTCTGTCCGTTGAAATGGCTGATTGACCTCCCTGATTGTCTCAAGGATTGGTGCACAAACTTGAATAAACCCTTTTATAAATTTTCGGTAAAAACTAGCAAGTCCATGAAAACTTCTTACCTCAAATACACTCTTGGGAGTAGGCCAGTTCTTGATTGCTTGTACCTTTTCCGGATCCATTTTTAAACCTTCTTTGGAAATAAAAAATCCCAAGTATACCAGCTCCTCTTTCATGAAACTACATTTCTTCAAATTGATTAGTATTTTTTCTTTCTGTAGAGTTTTCAAGACTAACTTCAGATGTTCCAAATGCTCCTCTTTACTTTTGCTAAAAACCAGAATATCATCAAGGTAAACAACAAAAAGTTTACTTGTATACTCTTTCAAGACCTCATTCATTAGTCTCATGAATGTGCTGGGTGCATTAGTGAGCCCAAAAGGCATCACTAACCACTCATACAGTTCACTATTGGTTTTGAAAGCTATTTTCCATTCATCGCCTTCCCGAATTCTGATCTGATGATACCCGCTTTTCAAATCTATTTTGGTAAAATACCTGGATCCACTTAAACAATCCATTAAATCATCCATTTTTGGCAAAGGAAATCTGTACCTGACTGTTATCTTGTTGATAGCTATGGAATCAGTGCACATGCGCCATTCTCCTCCCTTCTTTGGACTAAGTACCATTGGCACAACACATGGGCTAAGACTCTCACGAATCAGCCCCTTGTTCATCAGCTCCTGTACTTGCCTTGCAATTTCTGCGTTTTCTTGGGGAGTTAGTCTATACGTAGCTTTATTAGGTAGAATTGCTCCTGGTATTAAATAAATATGGTGGCTCACACTTCTCATCGGTGGTAATTCATTTGGTAATTCATCCACAATCATATCCATGAAATTATTTAACACAGATTGAATTTCTTCAGGAAAATCATTTAAATTCGTGGAGGTTAAGATTACCTGGGGCCTCCCTAAAATAGAGAAATGCACCTCTTCACTTTTGTCGACCTCCTGTAGCAGTTCTTTTCCACTAATCAACATAATATTATTCTCAGGCAGTTCTTTGTCAACATTACTCTTCACTGGCAGCAACATATGTTTAATTCCGTCCTTCTCTATGGTGTATGTGTTCCTTCTCCCATCATGAATCTCCTTTCGGTCAAATTTCCATGGTCTCCCCAATAACACATGACATACATCCATGGGCATTATGTCACATAAGATCACATCTTTATATGTGTCGATCTGTATTTCCACATTACATTGCTTTGTCATGATAACTTGATGACCCTTCTGAAGCCAAGATACTTTGTAAGGTGTAGGATGCGCCGTCCTTGTTAACCCGAGCTTTTCCACCATCTCTGTGGACACAATATTGTCAGTACTCCCGCTATCAATTATAACCTTACAACACTTACCCTTTGATTTGCATGTAGTCCTGAACAAGTTCTTCCTTTGCGCAGGTTCTCCAGTCTCCTTTTCTGATCTCAGCAAAGTTCTTCTAAGCAGCAATGATTCACCTTCTTCAGGTGGTTCCTCTTTCTCCACAAGTCGAGGTGGTTCTGGCTCTGCATCAGCCACATTTGCACCCCTCTGGCTTGCTGATTTGTTATGAGGACAGTCCCTTGACATGTGTCCCCATTCTCCACAGGTATAACACCTAACATCTCTTCCTCGCCCTCTTCCTCTAGGCGCGAATATTCCTCTACTAGATTCACCCGTCTGTGGTGATCTTCCACTTGAACTTCCTGCTTCAAACTGATGCTGTGTTCCTCTGGATCTAGTAGCTTCTCTTCCTCTCACTGAACTCTTTCCTATGTTCCTTTGATTCTGTTTTCTCAATATTTTCTCTTCTGCCTTTAGACTTGCTTGATAGGCATCCTCAACAGTTTTCAGACTTAACATACCAATCTCATCTTGTATTTCATACCTTAGCCCATTAACATATCTAGATATTTTCTCCAAATCATCTTCTACATGCCCTGTTCTGATACTCAATCTATAAAATTCTTTTGTGTACTCCTTAACAGACATTCCTTTCTGCTTCAGATTTTGCATTTGCTTAAAAATATTCAAATTATAGTCTTTAGGGTAAAACTTGGCTTTCAGTTTACTTACCATTTTATCCCACTGCTTGATCTTAGATTTCCCTTTTCTCGTTCTTGATGTCTGTACCTCGTCCCACGAGATGGCTGCATGGCCTTTCAATCTAGTGACTGCAAACTTTACCCTCTTATTCTCCTCAACCTCTTCATAATCAAAGTACTAATCTATGGATCTGATCCAATCCATAATCTCCTTGGAATTCAGACTCCCTTCATACATAGGAATCTCCATCTTGGGTTTTCTTCCAACCTTTTCCAGCATCTTAATGAATTTGACATTTTCGTTCTCTTCTTCTACTTCCACATCTGCATCAGATTCTTCTGAAGAAATTTCAGTTCCATCATCAGGTGCTCTTCTTTGGGCTGTCTCCATTGTCTCCATTCGTGCACGCAAATTCCTCACTTCTTCCAACAGAACTGCATTTGGTTCTGGTCTCCCTCGACCAATTCCATTCTCGGGGGCATTTTCACTGCAAATATTCCTTTCTTCTGGCTCTGATAGCAAAATTTGACGCAGCAGTAGCTACCAGAATCAAAGCTCTTAATAATTTAAAGAGGTTTCTGTTCTCTTTATAATTGAGAAACGCAGATCCGGTATAATCCTTCAATACAAAAATAACAGCGTTGAATACCTTTTGTGCCAATTTCAAATTCATCACAACAATTCCAAATCTAGTCGATCCGACTCTTTTAAGTTAACTCGCAAGTCGCCAATGGATACTATGACACCCACTTATATTGTTTGCAGTAGTTCCGATATGATACCAATATATTTATCGCAACTATAATACGCCCACCTTCCAATCTGCACTGATATATATCAATCGACGATCATAGTTCGCCAAGATTGAATGTCACCCAAAAATTGCCCAGTTCCACAATGCTGATGCGAACTCTTCGGACCCGATTCACCTTTAACCCTGTTTATAACACTTCACGTCCGAATATTATGGTTATAATGGGTGATATGGAAGTCTCTTCCTGCTCCGATGCGATAACTATCAGAAGTCTCAAGTCGCAATATCTGTTTATGCTACAACTGTCGACAATTGTCACAATTCCGATGCAATATTCCGGACCCGATGCTCTTCAAAACTGAGATGTATTTAATTCAACTCTGCTTCGAGAGATCTATAAAGTCTTTTAGACTATTTCACTGTGTTAAAAACTTTCCCAACTCAATAATTTTGAAAATGCACAGTTTGCAATAAACATCGTATTCTTATCATTGTAATAAAAACACAGATTGAAATCGATTCAGCAATTACCAAGAAACAAACGCCTCAACATATGCTCATCACACATCGATGTATACAATATTCAATTTATTCATAACATAAAAGGACAGAGTCTCAGCATCTGCCAATTACATAGGAAATAACACAAATGATTCCACTCACACAACACAGTTCCTCGCTACTCTGAGCTTTCGCTCCATTCCAAGCTCTTTCTAAAGAATCTCTTTGCTCATACAATTTTCTCTATTTTTTTATCCACTAATTCCTGTAACAATAGATAATGTAATTTTCTCTTTTGAAAGATCTAACAGAAATCATTTAATTCATAACTTCTCATGCATACCTATACTAACAAATGTTATCTCTAATCTAAAATAAGGCAATCTCTCATTTATTACAATAACAAACTATTTGACAAATTGACCTCCTTAGTAAACTAAATTTGACCAAAAAGTCAATGAAATTCACTCTGTCAAGCCA
Organism: Pinus albicaulis; assembly: GCA_034641835.2. NCBI lineage: Eukaryota > Viridiplantae > Streptophyta > Pinopsida > Pinales > Pinaceae > Pinus > Pinus albicaulis. The sequence goes on from CM076572.1 coordinate 1,025,022,714, forward strand.
CAACATGTGAATAGATTTCCACATTGCTGGCTTATTTCGATGCTCCTGCATCAGTAATGAACACAATAATTTTAATATACATAGCTTTTATTTTCCAAGACCTATTCTATCTATGGAAAGGGCAATGTATTCTACCAACACTAAAAGGTAGGAAAGTATATTTAAATCCTCTTCTTTAGCAAATGGGAATATATATTATTTAGAAGTATAATCTAAACTTGAATTTATCAATAGTTATATTAGTGCAAATCCAAAATGATAGCCCGAAGGCCAAGATTCACACATTAAAAGAAGTTTTCAAGCATAAAATCCCCCATTATTAATAAAATAAAAAATAAAAAAATATTTAACTATTGTAATTGAGGTTTTCCTGGCTTTCCCAATAAATGTATTACATCTCTATTTATTCTTGGGAAGTAAAGATCCAAAATTTTCAAGAAATAATTCTTATCTTATATCTTTTGAGGAAGTTGAGAGGAATCCTATAAATCTTAGGAACCTATCTTAACTATATTCTAAAAAAATGAAATTAGTTCTAATTACATTTTATTTTCCTAGAATTTTACATTATCTAGTCTTTCCTAGACACTTCTTAGACTTAGCAAAACCAAAACACATTTATTTTTTTAATAATGCAAGATGCTCAAGACTGTCGAGGAGAAAATTTATTCATGGAATCGTGTCCATAAATTCTTCATTTACATTTCCTTCACTCATAAGTCTAAAATAATGCACATGTAACGATAAAATAAATTGGTTTCTTCAAATATTTTACTCCTAGGCTCCAAGGTCTACTTCCTAGATGTAGGCCTGGTTTGATTTTCAATTGAAGTTGCGTTTTTTGATCTAGATACTTTCTTTCTTCTTGAAATTAGGAAAAACGTAACAATCTTGTCTGCAAAATTGAATTCTTTTCATGAGTTATTTCTTCAACTTATACTTTCAATATGTTACTACCTTCTTTGATTTATACCTACACATGAAGAAAATATGTTAAAGAAAAATATTTGTTCATAAGGATTTTGAAGCGCTTCCTCATCCATAAAAATTAGTTTCATGTATATAACTACAAGGAAAACTTGAAAGAAATATTTATTCTTATTCGTTTGTCCTTCCTTCTCTTCTTCCACTAACTCATTTTTTGCATCATGCAATTGTATATAGATCACGTGTTTATGCTTATCCTTTCTCAAAACCACAAATACTTCCTGTTCTATGAATTGGCCATAATATTTACTCATATAATTTTCGATATAAAATTGAGGTTTGTTATATAAGAACATATCATTGTTTCTCAAATAACCTTTTTCCCTTCATTTTCCAACTTTTCACATAGGACAATTTCTTAATCATTTCCTTCCATCATACTTTATTTTTTAAAAATCTCTTTCGTAGTAGATATCATTGGATAATATATCCCTACTCTCAGTAATACTTCATTGGATAATTCATAGTCATAATATTATCATGCTTATTTAACAAATTATGATTTTGTAAGGGAAAACAATTTACCTCAATAACCATTTGTCTTATCAATCCATGCATATCCTACTTCCTTTTATTTTTCCTATTTCAAAATCTTCTCACTCATCATCAAAACGTGACTACTAATATCTACTACTACTCCTTCATCGCTTATTGGTAGCTTGGTGTGTTTCTCACCAACATTGTTTCTCCTCCCATCATGCATTGTTTTATTTTTTCATATTGCTAGGGTCTATTGAATAAAGAATGACATGCATCCATGGCATAATGTCACAAAGTAGTTTATCTTTGTAGCATCTAATTTGAAATAGTACCTCACATTGTTTTCTTACTAGTATCTAATGTCCTTTTTGCAACCATGACACTGTGTGTGGAATAGGATGCCTTGTTCTCTTTAGTTCTAACTTCTCCACCATCTATGCAGACACAAAAATGGAAGTTCTTCCACTATCAATAGAACTTTAGAACATGTACCTTGTGACATAGAGGTAGTTTTGAATAATGTTTTTTCTATTATGGCTCTTTAATATTCTTGGTAGGTCTCAATAGGACTCTCTTCATTATCTTATATTCTCTAAATTTTGGTGCATTCTCATTTATGAAAGACTTCACACTTATGTATTTGTGTGTTTAATGTGGATGTTTCTTGTATTTGTGGATGTGTTCTTTGAACATTTATTTGATTTCTGATTGATTGTGTTGAATGTGTAACATCTAACAACAAAATATATTCCTCTACCTCTTTGATTTGGTATTGTTCCTCTGAAATCTCATCCTTCTCATGAACATTCTAGCTGATGGGAACTTCTTGCTTCTTTTGCATGGTCTGGAAATATTCCTTAGCTTCTTGTTTGTTGTTTGATTGCCATTGTACTTCCCCATTTTCTCTCTACATTTGTTTCGTTTCCAATTTCTCTTCCAACTTGAAAGATATCTAGTATGCTTCTTCAACATTTCTTAGAAGTAAAATATTAATCTCATGATAAATGTAATGTCCCTAATTTTCAAAAATCCTCTAAAAAAAATTCAATGCAATTACATTAGGTGTCGATACTTATTGCAAATATAGTTCAACTTAAAAAATAAGGACTAATAAATTTTCTCTTCCTACTCATAATATTCTTACTTTTATTTTCATTTTTAAATCTCAAGAACTCCTTGTTTTCCTTTACTAACAGCCATTGACCTCTCAGAAATATGTATGACACTAATCACTCAATGATTTTGGTTCGCTTATCCTTCAAAAGTGATATATATAGATATATATATATATTTTAAGAACTCTTTATTCTGCTTTACTAACCATGACTCTACATGTATCAACTATACATATGAACATATCTAAATCTTATATCGTACTTTGCCATAACTCCTATATAGACAACTATATGGTATGACGCCCTTTGTATATATATATATATATATATATATATATATATATATATATATATATATATATATATATATGTATATATGTATGTATGTATGTATGTATGTATGTATGTATGTATGTATATGGCACACCTTGAGATTCATGCTAGTATCGTTGAAGTTCTTTTAAATTTTGGTATTCATTTTATTTTTTATGAACGTGGGGTTATATGTACTCCCATGTAGGCTTTATTCTACACTTGGAAATCAGGAATAACTGCCACACAGAACTACCATGTTAACTTCACATGGAATAACTGTCAACACACTTTCAATGGTTTTAATTTAACAATGCAATCCAACTATGGATAGTAGGGTTTTCAAATGAATATCCCTACCCTTTCACTCATTATTCCCTATTTTCATTTTTCTTTCTCTTAAGACAAAAGCGCAACTATGGGTATGCTGCATTATGATATATCTCTTTTATTGTATCAATATCACTACACCTCGTGTTACACTTACCTTATCAGTTCCAACGTCCATATGGAGACAACACTTATAGTTTCTCATTCGTATGAGGGTTAAAACATAAATTTGTTTCTTTATATATAGTCTTGGTGTTACTTCTCCACTCTCACCTAGTTATTATCTCTCTTTGATAGGGTATTTGTTAATATTTTCTCAATTCTCTGGCATGTTCGAAGAACTCCTAGGCTTTTAAAAACTTGAAATCCCCACTTTGAAAGGTATATTGAAGATCTTGACATTCGTTTTGCACTTATTTTATATGTAAACATTGTGATTTAATTACTTGCTTCCAATACTAAAACCATCCATTCCTTCCTTTATAGCTAGTGAAAATAAATTGAACCATTCTTCTTCCAGTGCTACGAATTTAAAATTAAATTAGGTAAACTTCGATTGGAGTGCCACGAGGAGGTCCAAAGTTGAGGTTTGGCAGTGGTACATGGTGTCGTGCACATACCGCATGACTAACATAGTACATTGCATGATCGGAAGGGGCATCACGACACAACAGATAATAAAACATGCCGTAGGAGTAGTTGGCAACCACCGGGGAATGTCAGAGAACTTTTGGAAATAGCGCCGTCAAGATTGGGAGTTAAGGTGTGAGGCATGTAGGAGAGGAAGCATTGATCTCTGACGATATCTGGAAGAAATAGAAATAGCGAAGAAAAAATATTGGTGTTGGAAGCTGGTGATCTGGTATGTTCTGCGTCTCCTAACCTTGATATTAACCATGAATATAGATGTAAGTTGGATGTATCTCTTCAGAAATTCCTCCACTAGAGGCTATTATTCCATTCAAAGTCCTTGTCCAAACCTGGAATTTGGTTACATAATGCTTCAATGTGTGCATATGGCCCTTCCATATAGTTATTTGGAGTTTTTCGACTTTCCGGATAACTTTCAGTCTGTTTTATTCAATTGCAAGGTTAAGTGTTCCAATATTTTACTACATGCAGTCTTTTGCTATTGGTCAAAGAATGTAATGGTCATTTAGATTTTCCCAGCTTCTGTGGTCATACCTTACTTTCGAACCCCCTGTAATGTCTCTTCTCCTTCTGGTTCTGTATTTGTGTTCGAGATTGACGTTCATTTTGCAATGATAGGAAGGGTATTGGGTAGGTTCATCGTTCAAATGGTTTCAGTCTCACAGTCGTATGAGCTGGCAAGTATGGCTAGGCATGATCGTCCTGGAAACAATGCGGGAGGTGGCAATATGTTGTGCTCTCAAGTTCATTTCACTATTTACCATTTAGGTTGCATGGAGCTCTCTAGGGTTAAAAAGGCAGAATCTTGTTGTTTCTTTTTCTGGGGGGGTAGCGAACCCATCCATCTAGGTTTCTTGTTCACGCACTCTATTCTACATTTTCCTTGCTTTATGCTACGATTGAGTTGGTTTATGCTGGAATTGAGTCTATCTGGGTTAATCCACTTACATCGTATTGGGAATACCTTGTTTGCTATCTTCCAAAGTAACAACAATGTTGTGGGACCTACCTGCATTAACATCAACACTGTTACTGACTTTATTTTTCCTTATAGAGGCTCTGCAAAAGTAAACATAGGTCCCTCTAACTATCTGTCTCATAATCCATGGAAAAATCGAATTCTTCTTGTACGAGGACATACAACAATAGAAATAGGATAGACTACAAAGAAGCAGGGTAGGGAAAAAGGAAAATAGAAGCAGGTCAAAACCACAACAAGCATGGAAGGAAATCCAAGAAAGAGGTTATAGAGAAATTTTTCGAAGCCTACACTACATGTAGGCCCCCTCAAGTCCGCAATCTCATTCAAGAATGTGAGAGAGAATGTGGGAAAAAAGAGGAATACATTGAAATACAGGAATATGAAATGGACTTCATTATTGAGCCAGGGCATAATAGAGGACGATTATCCCTTTTCAACCAGTCTATTCAGACTTACTGGACTTTTAAATGTGTTCTAGCAAAGGTTGTCATTAGCTTTCAAGAACTGGGAGGAGACCCACATGTCATTTCAGTTCTGCAAGATATTAAGGAACTTCAAGACATACAGGTATCTCAACATCATGCAACAACACGACTTGGAATAATTGAGAGGCAACTTGAAACAATGCACCCAATGGAAATGTCGGGGTTTGGTGTCAAAGACCCCGCACTAGTTGAGTCCTCGGATGACTAAATTACTTTTCTTCACTTTTTATGTTTCATGTTTTTAGCGGATTGCATTTATATTTACAGTTTGTTGTTAGAATTTGGTAGATATAATAGTATGGAGGTAAAAGTATAGGGTGAAAAAAAAATTTCAATACTGGATAGTTTATAACTTGTTAAGATGGCCAATAGACCTGGTTTCCTTTGGGCAGGTTGAGGCAATCACGTTCTCATATGTAACCTACTTATTTTTTGACAAATAGAAAAATGGAAAGGCAATGCTAAACTTACAAAAAAAAAAAAACAATTGGGTAAGTTAACTTTGTGTTCTCATTTTTGTTGAACGGTGTCTCTCGACAGACTCAAAATCCCTTTCCAATTTGGGGTTTCATACTTTGCTTTTATGGTTCATTTGATATATTTATTTCTTTGACTTGGGAAACTTACGACCAATGTCGAAAGTATTATAATCCTTGGTTCTAGTATTAAAGCTATGTATTCATTTAAATTGCTCTATTTTTCCCACATGTTGGTGTATGGATATGAACAAGATTCAATCCTTTTTCCACATAAATTATCAACCCGAGGGAGTTAGTTATTTCAAGACTAACGACAAAGTATATGAAGATACAAGCACATGGTCTATTGTGAATCCTAGGTTTAATCTATAACACAAATAACATTGTAACAAAAATAAATAAACTGTAGAATTAAAAGCATCCACAACAATTAACGCGACTATAAAAAAAATTAAAGAATCACACGAAACACAGTACTGAAAGAAAATAAAGAAGAACACAACACATGATCACAATAGTGGGCCCAACTCTTGGATCAGGGCTGCAGAAACTCAAGGATTACAGGAGAAACAACCAGTTGTTTTATATTCAATTAATAAAAGAAAGATTAATTACAAGATCTATATATGTGTAAGGGGATCTTTTAATTTGCAGCCCATAGGTTTCTTTATACCATAGTCTTGAGATCCCCAATTTCTCCTAACAACTCCATTGTTACAAAAATACATATTGTTACAACGGCAATCGGATTTCCCAGCAAGAAACCGTAAGAAATCCAAAGATAATGCTGATACATCCATGGCTATTATGCTGTAGCAGAAAATAAGGGAGGTGTTGGAAAATGATGGGTTGTGCCCTGTCTTGCGGCCGTGACGTGCCTGTTGTAGCCAAATATGAAGAAATATAGGAGTTAATACGTAAAAAGGTAAAACCTCCATGACAAGTACATCATTAATAAAATATCCCATAAAAGATAGGAAGAAGTGTTTTACCTCATGCTTTTAAGATGATTAATGGCATAGAGAGATAGAAAGGTAGGGTAAAAATGAGAGAAGAAAGCATACAAATCCGGTGCCCAACATCTCCCCCCAACTAATCTATCTACATATCCTCATGTAGGTCGTCATCTCCTCAAGTCTAGATTGGACTGACTGTGATCGGCATGAAGCTTTGTGAGGCCATATTCTACAACCATCTCTATTGCTGGTGGCTTATATCCTTCTGTCAAAACAATGTCTTTCCACTATTCGGGCTCAACATTATAAGAAAGAGTATACTGTTCAATTGGAAACCATAAAAGGGGAAATTGAAATCTCAATCCCATCCATCTAACCCCACAGGTATGAATACATGCCACATAACAAGGAATTATTACTAAGGCACATGCAAATTTATGTGCCCCAAATGGTTATCTTCCCCTGAATGCTGAAGAAGACAACATCCATATTTTCTAACAACTTTCTAGGGCTTCCTGGCGAAATGTCATAATCTAAACAACACACAGGTTAGCACACCACTTTTGAGTTTCCACCATATGCTCCTTTCGGCCCTCAATCTGTAGAAAGCTATAATGTTTATTATAAATATTCGCGGACTAACCGTGCTCTCTTCTTACCATTAATGGCTTTCCAGCTTGATTTTCTTCAAATGTATCCCAGGCCTTTCTCCATTTAATATAATTGATGGTATAGGAGGTGAAAGCCCTTAAATGGATGTCCCCCAGGAATGGAACGGGGTTAAAGTACTGATCATGCTTTAAATAATACCCATGCATGTAGAGCTCATACATTAAATGCTGTCCTATAACATCATGAATTTTTAAAATACGGAGAAATTGAATGGGGTCCTCAATTTCGTACCAAATCTCCTTAGATATACTTTCAAGACAAAAGAAAATAAATTGTTCATGAAGGAATAAGGCATAGATATGTGCAGGAGGTCCGCAAGACATTACTTGTTGTGCTAGGGAGAACAACTTCTCCTTATCTGTCTTTAGAAACTGAACATGTTCTTCCAACTCTTCTATCCTAGCCTTTTGTTTGGCCTGCTTCAGCAGAGCCTTGTATAACTGATCTATGTACCCTCTGACAACTCCAGCAGCTTGTTCTCCCACCCTAGCTATTTCTTTCTTGTGGTCGCTTGCTGTAGACTTCCATTTTTTAATCTCAGCGGCCAATACAAATTCTTGACCTTCAAACAATTCTTCGATTGGACCAATTTGTGTAGCTGCAGTGGAGAATTCAATCTTCGGCTTTATTTCCCTCCATTTATAGATTTTTACCTTCCTCTTTAAACGTGAAATTTTCTTCTTGAAACTCTGAACTTCTCTTTCCAGTCTCATGGTTTCACTGAATTACAGTTGGTACCTATTTTTGAGAGGTAACCTTCGTTTCTTGCACTCTTCGACCCATTCCTGTTTAACAACGAATTCAGGTTCTAGAACTATGACAGGCTCAGAAGGCAGTGAAATGCTACTGGAATCTTCTCCCAATTCTTTTTTCAAACCCTCCTGGCTGAGCCCCTGACCCACGGGTCCTTCTTCTTCTACATTTATTCCGGAAACTCCTACTGTTTTGCCAGAAAATTCATTGACCACTCTTTGTTTTGATATTTCTACAGGAACTAATTCTTCCTGGTGAACCTCCAATTGTTCCGGTTCAGTAGTATCTAGGCCAACCTTGGCCGTGTCAACAAATTTTAATATCGGGGGAACAACAAGTTCTTCCACTAATCATTTAGGTGAGCGAAATCCCCTTGCCCCTCTGGGCATCATGGACTATAACGAAGAACAGGGAACATACCCCTCATCATCATTCTTGGGTTGGACCAGGACTTCATGCATTACTACCTCAACTAGAGTCGATGATGGTTCTTGTGGAACAACATTGATTCCGTGGCTCAATTCCCTTCTTTCCTCCTGCCCTTTTCTTATAACTTCTTCTTCATGGGTTGATACTGGTTCTTGTGGAACAATATTGACCACTCGACTCATTCCTTTGTTACCCTCTTTTTCCCCGGGAATCACCTTCGTTTTCATAGTTGGTACCAACTCTTGAGGTCCAACATCGATACCGCGAGTCGACTCCTCCTGTTCCGAACGAATTGGGGGTACTTCTTCTGTAGCACCCCCAACTATATCAACATCCATTTTTATCAGAGTAGGTGATGTTGTTTCTTGCGAAACATCATCACTTTCTATTTCTCTATCCGCAATTATGTCCCTTTGTTCTTCATTGGCAAAGGTTGTCGACTGTATCAAAATATCCATTTCCTGCATAATGTACATAATCCCTTCCTCTGTGGGTTCCTCGTCTGAAGCCGGTTCTTGTTTAGCAGACTCGTCTGTGCTGGTAATCAACTCTTCCATTATTATTTCCTCTTCCATGCCTTTTTTTAGTGAGGCTGGTTCTTGTGTGACAACCTCAGCTGCGTTGCCGATTAATTCCTCCATACTCATTTCTCCAGGTTCCTCCAGATCAATCATCATCTCCTCTTCCACTGGTTCTTCATGATCAATCTCTATTTCCATTTCCTTGGGTTCCTCTTGATCAATTTCCTCTTAAGGTTCTTCTTACACCTGACTAGCCAGAGAGGCTGGCTCCTCTTCTCTAGCAGCAACCATAGCTGCTGCTGCTTCTTCTAAGGATCCACAGAGTTCCACCCAAGAAACCTGTAGCCTGCCTATTGCATGCATGACCAATAATTGCACTAGTCCATGGTTAGAAAGTACTAACATCATCCAATGGGAGCCATGAGCAGACTGTGCCATATGCTGTAGTTGTTTTAATAGAAATAATGGCATGTTTAAGGCATGCTCCTGATTCTGTGGAAATCAAAGGTGCATTATAATTTTGAAGTGATAGTTGAACAAAGATGAGGCCCAACCCTCGTAGGTAATATATTTTATTACAAACCCTGCAACTTCGTTCCAAGGATACAATACAGTTCTGTGCTCGTATCCCTTGCCCAATTGAACTACACTTTCTCCTTCCTACACAAATAATTCAGGAAACTTTGGGAGAGAAACCTTCTGAGGAAACCATTGCTGCCCCTGCTGTCTCAGCCTGCTAACCTCTGCAATTACCTCCTCTGTAACAAGAATTTCTAGACCTCTAACCCATGAATGACTCTCCTCTAAATTGAGTGTGAATTCCTTTGTGATACCTCCCTCGAATCCCTGTAATCTGTCAAAGTAGACATCCCAACCTACGTTGATAAAAATTTGCCAAAACTATGGATTACTGTGAACTAAAAATGTGTTTTCAGTCTCATGCCGCACAACCAACCCACCCATACTGTGGAGACTTGTAGCAACACTTCCTATAGTAGCAGACCATTGGGCAAGGTGGTGGGTACCAGATTTGGGGGAACATCATAGTGAAAATGGACAGGTGGTAATGGTAAATACGATTCATAATTCTCGAAAACCGAGAAAAATAATAAAGGAGTATGGTAAGTGTGGTAAAATAGGAATAATAATTACTTTTACATGATAGATGAGACATTTATCTAATCCCAATAGGATTAAATTATGATACCACATATTGATGTGATTCGTAAGGTGTACCATGAGCAAGATGTCATTCTTAACTTATGGGGTAGTTATTACATCGTCCTTGGCACGAAGACACCCCCCTCCCCCCAACTTAAATTTTTTACATCCGAGGAATTGAAATATTCACATGGGATATTTAATTAAATTAGTACAAGTCGCGTGGAGGCATACCTGATGGCCTACTTGGATGATGGGATGGTGTAACAACATCGGTGTAACAACGTTGGAGTAACAACATCGGTGTAACAACATCAGAGTAACAACATTGGTGTAATAGCATCGGTGTAACAGCATCGGAGTAATAGCATCAGTGTAACAACATTGGTGTAATAGCATTGGAGTAACAGCATCTGGTGTAACAAAAACAGATTAACAACATCGGTGTAACAACAATGGTGTAACAACAACGGAGTAACAACATCAGTGTAACAGCATCGGTGTAGCAGCAACCAAGTAACCACAACATGAGTAGCAGCAACTGAGTAACAACATCCGATGTAGAAGCATCAGAGTAGCAACAACTAAGTAACAAAAAGATGAGTAGCAGCAACCGAGTAACAACATCCGGTGTAGCAGCATCGAAGTAGTAGCAACCAAGTAACAACAACATGATTATCAGCAACCGAGTAACAACATCTAGTGTAGCAGGATCGAAGTAGAAACAACCAAGTAACAACAACTGAGAAACATGAACATTCCTTAATTTTTACTCCTTAGTCGTAGCTCCTGCAAAAAGACAAGAAAATAGAACAAAATTCTTTATTATTATTATTATTATTTTTATTTTTTATTCTTTATTTTATTTTTTTTATTTTTTACAACAAGGGTGCAGAGGAAATATTCTCTACACTGATAACCCTGAAACTAGATTTCTCAGAGAGTTGTTTAATGAAAGCATCCTTAGACGCCGACCGGTGGTATAGTCTCAAGCGATGTCCATTGACTATAAAGGAAGTGTGTGTATCGTCAATTGTGACTAGCCTGATTGTTCCATTATCAAACACATCATTCACCTAATAAGGTCCCATCAACTGAGTGAAAATATTTCCCTTAAAATGCTTAAAACGAGAGTCATAAAGTAGTTCCCAATATCCACTTCAAAACACCTTGTTTATGATAAAATTATTGTGCCATTTCGTTTTCTGCTGCTGAATAACAGTAGTTCGCTAGACAACCATTGAATGTATTTCATCAAGTTCATTAAGCTGAGCCAATCAGTGTTTCTGGGCATATGATAGATCTAAACCAATTTCCAGAGTTGTTCTGAGAGTGCTTATTTCAAATTAAATTGGAAACAACATGGATTTCCCATCAAACAACTCGAATGGTGAAAACTCGGTTGTATTCTGCCATGTTGTTCTATATGTCCATAGAGCTTCTCGAAGTTTCTGAGCCCAATCCTGATGATGGTATGCCATAGTTTTTATCAAAGTATTTTCTAATATCTTATTTGTGCTTTCCACTTGTCCATTCACCTAGGGATGGTATGGAGATTTCACTCTGTGCTTGATCTCGTACTTTTTCATAAGCTTTTCTATCTTGTGTGATGTGAATTGTGCTCCTCCATCTAAAACAACCTCTCTTGGAGTACCATACCGAACAAAAGTTTCTTGAAATAGAAAATCTGAGACTACCTGCTTCGTTTATTTCACAACTTCTTTGGCTTCCACCCACTAAATGGTCCAACGAAGTCAATAGCCCATTTCTTGAAAGGCTTGAGAACTAGTTATGCCTACAAAGGCATTTCATCTGCTTTGCCGGGCTGCCGAATACGTTGGCAACTATCACACCTCCTGACATCATTCCAAGCATCACGAAAAATGGAAGGCCAGTAATATCCCATTTGTAGCACCTTATGGCTTGTTCTTTTGTCTACGAATTCCTTCCACAAGGGCCATCATGGGGAGCTTTCAATATTTCATAGATATCATCATCAGACACAGCGTCGGATCTGCTTATATGCTCTCGTATGAAAAAGGTACCCTGCCATCCAAGAATATCGAGCACTATGATGAATAATCTTTCGCTTTTCCCTATATGACAAATGAGGAGGCACTTTCCCTGCAACAAGATAGTTAGCAATATCTACATACCACAAAGGTTTAGTAAAGACTGCAAAAAGATGTTCATCGGGGAAACTGTCTTCGATTGTTGTGCATTCATCATTGTTATCCATTCTAGATAGGAAATCAGCTACTACATTATCTTTTCCTAGCTTATCTACTATTGTACTATCAAATTCTTGAAGCAATAGTAACCATATCATAATACGAACAGGAGTAATGGGTTTATTCCTCAAATACCTGATTGTTGCATGATCAGTATGGACAATAGTAGAATACACGGTGATGTAATTCCAGAACTTATTAATAGCATAAATGACATCCAAGAATTCTTTTTCTGTCACCCTATAATTTAGTTAAGCAGGAATTAGATTATTGCTGATGTAATTAATTTCATACAGTGTTTTGTCTACTTTCTGTCCTAAAACAACCCCTATTGTTGTCTGAGAAGCATCAATATGTATGTGAAATGGTAATTCCCAATCAGGTCCTCGAAGGATTGGGGCCATGCACACCAACCCTTTAATTTTCGTGAAGGCTGTCTCACAATCTTCGGTCCACAAAAATTATGCATCTTTTGTTAGCAATTGAAATAGTGGATGTGCTATTTTAGCAAAATTTTCTATAAACTGCCTAGAATAACCGGCACAACCAATAAATCTACATACCTGTGTGGGTTTTTTGGGTACCGGAAAATGTAATATTACCTCTACTTTAACCAGATCAACTTGAATTCCAGTGTCTGAGAGAAAATGTCCCAATACTACTCCTTCCCTCATCATATGGCATTTGAATATATTGAATCATACATGGGTATGTTTACATCTTTTGAGTGCCTTCTCCAAATTTTCCAATCCCTCCTCAAATTAATTCCCATATAGAGTAAAATTATCCATATAGATTTCAACACTATCATTGACCAAATCAGAAAAAATTCCCAAGATTGCCCTCTGGAAGGTAGCAGGCGCATTACACAGGCCAAATGGAAGGACCCTATATGCAAAGGTTCCCCATGGGCATGTGAAAGTTGTCGTATCCTTGTCTTTCGGGGCTATCTAGATCTGGTTATATCCGCTGAATCCGTCTAGGAAGGAAAATAACTTCTTTCCAGCCAAGGTGTTCAGGACTTGGTCAATGAATGGCAAAGGAAAATGGTCTTTTTGTGTTGCCTTATTTAATTCCCTGTAATCTACACAGATCCACCATTTACCATTATTTTTGGGAATGATAACTAGCATGGATCCCCATTGGCTATCTAAGATGGGATAAATGAATCGTACATCCAACAATTTTTGTAATTCTTCTTTGAAAATATTTTTGAGAGTAGGATTCATCCTCCGTTGAGGCTGTCTTACAGGGTGGCAATATTCCTTAATGTAAATATGATGAGTGCATAGGCTAGTAGAGATACCCTTCATGTCAGTATAATCCCAGGAAAAAGCTTCCTGATGTTCTTGAAGGACTTTCAAAAGCTGTTTGGTCTGGGATTCATATAGGTTCGGGTTGATATTAAGTGTTTTCCCTGGTTCAATCTTGATTGGAGTACTATCATGGAATGGGGTCATAGGAATGTCTTCTATGTCATCTTCTAGTTCAATGTTTTCCTGTGCCTCATAGCTCATAGCAGATTCTAGAATATATTGAGTTCGATCGAGAACAGAACTGGGATCATTAATGAAGGCGTTAATGGAATCATCTTCGGTCTTTGTTTTAAATCGAATGGCCTGGCCAATAGTGAGAACTGGTATATCATATTCATTTTCAGGTTCAGGTTCTTCTGCAAGTAGAGGTTTCTGACTGGTTCATGATTTTTCAGATGGGCTTGGCTTCACAGGAAAATAAAGCTTAAGGTCCTTCATAACTGTCCCATTTGATATGATCATGTGTCCAAACCGACATCCTATGTAGGCATCTACAGTTGCCAACGAGGGTCTTCCTAGGATCAATGGGTGACCACCTACTGAAGATCGAGTATGCAATATAAGGAGGTCCACAGAGTAATGCCATGAGTCTACTGAAATGACCACATCCTCTAATTTCCCTACTGGTTTAATTGTGGATCTGTCTACAAGTTCCAGGATAGTAGGGGTTGATTTAATGTTTCCAAGTCCTAGTGTGTGCATTGTTTCAACAGTGATAATGTTAATGGCAGCTCCCAAATCCACCAATAAATTTGGGATTTCAATCCCATTAATTTTTACTGTTAGAATCAGGTTCCCAAGATCTCTGTATTTTACACGCATGATCTTTCCTAACATGATATTGGATAGTCTGCCCATTACATGCACAGTTAATGGATCCCTAGGTTTTCTACCCGGTTTCTTTGAGAAATATTCTTTCAAAGTATTTCCATAAATAGGTACATCCCTCATAGCTTGTAAAAGAGGTATTTTAACAAAAATATTTTGCAGTCCACCTAGAAAATCAAAAATCAAATTATGCTTGAGGGTTTGATTTTCTCAAGCTCAATCTCTCAAGATATGGGGGAAATGTTAAATGACCTTGATTAGGAACAACTTGGGGAGGTGTCTGGTTACTTATGTTTTGATCTGCATTCTCCCTCACTGTTCTTTGTTCTGATTCTGTATCTTCACCATCAAGTCCTTCTGTGATAATGGGTGAAGTTGGTGCATTTACTACCTGACCAAACCGTAGATTTATCTCATTGAGCCCTGTGGTAGAAATGATGTAGGATTGAAGGTTTAGCGTATCTATTTGATGAACCCCTTTATTATTTGGATTTGGGTTGGGCTGGAGAGGAAGCTGAGGTCTAATGGATGGGTTTCCTGGGGGCACGTTGGAAGGAAACTGAAGTTGTTGCTGAGGCATAGGCTAAGGAAACTTTCTAGTGGGAGGGGATCCGTGCCAAGTAATATTCCATGAAGGATTCAGAGTGGCTTGAGGAACCCATTGCTACCAAGGGGGATACTAGTATTGAGGCCACATGGATGAAAATGGTGCAGATTGGGGACCCATACTAAAATTATGAAAATACTTGGATGGATCCTGAAACATACCTGGATTCACCGTTGGTGGTAGAGGTTGCCATGGCTTATTTTTACCCATGAAATATAGCTGGTTCACTGGGATTTCCTCGCTTTCTCCTTGAAAAACCACTTTCAACCCGGGCAAGGAAGGACTTGCACTAGTCGCGTGAGTCTGTTCATAGATTGCGCAGGCTTCCACCATGTTCAGTGGGCATTCCTTCAAAGGGTGTTTCTTCCTACACTGAGGGCAGAATATGGACATGGTTTTCTCCAGCTCCATATGCTCAGATTATGTATTATATTCCCAATCTCTGCTTTTGTTACCCCTCCACCGGAGGTCTTTAATGACCGAATACCCTTTCCACACTTTACAACCCCCCTTGAACATTTGATACAGTAATCACAGATGGTTTCAAAGTTTTCTTTTAAAATATATCCTTTACCCGCTATATTAAGGAGTTGCAGAGAGTCTTCTCTGAGTGCTCTGAGAAGAATGATCTTTAGAATGTCCTTATCCAAGTCACTATTTCCAGACCTCCATAGTATGTATTTAAGTCGTTCTTCACATTCCTCCATATTTTCATCTTACTTCTGTGAAAATTTAAATATTTCCTCCTTGATGTCACGAGAATTACAATAATCTTGGTATTTTTCCAAGAAGGCTTTCTTCATTTCATCCCATGAAGTAATCGTGCTCCCCCATAAACCCATAAACCATCTTAGGGTTGTCCCTTTTAGGGTAGAAGGGAATATTTTCAATTTCTGAGCATCAGTCATATAGTTGTATCCTTGAAAAAAAATATCAAATTCAAAAAGGAACATATTTGGGTCCTCTAAAGAGAGCCCATGTAAACTAGGAAAGGCTGTCAAAGGTATGGGTCTCATTGGTGCATCGCTTGTAACGTTTCCTATAGGAAAATCAAAGGAGGAACTTACAGGTGCCATGAATATTTTCCAATACTCACTTGGAATTTCGATTGGTTTTGTAGCTGGTATCTGGAGTGATTCAACCAAAGGTGGTCTCACCGCACTTCCCTGGTCCCATAGTGACTCAAAGTCCTTCAAAAATTCCTTTACCAGATCAAATTCTCCTTACTCAGCAACGAGAATTTTCACAGCACTGCCTTGGTCTCTTGGGGACAAAAACCCTTTTTGAGGTTCTTCTTCCCAGTTAAAGTTGCTTAATTGTTATGATCCCTTACTTGCCACTTCTTCCCCTTCTACCATTGATAAGGATTTGTCTTCCACTGGTACCCTGTTTATTAAATCCTGTGCTGTAGAGCGAAAATCATATGGTACCATGGATGGCGCTGCTTGTTCCACAGACTACCCTTCGAACTCCACTTGAATCCTAACCCTAGCAGTAGCACAGGATGTTGCCTCAAATCCAAATTTTTCAATAATTTCCTGAATACATGTCTTCCTCCCCAAATCCTTCCATTTCTTTGGGGGTCTTTCTCTACCCCTCTTGTTCGGATCTTTGTTCATACAAATTGTGGAAAGGGTTCATTAAAAAAAATCAATCAATAGCTCAGGACCCAAAGTAGGACAGATAACTTCCTCCCCAGGATGAGAGAAGAGATTCACAGGAAATGAAAGAAAATAACAAAAGAAAAGAAATCAGAGTTTAGGACCTGGATAAGAGTAATAACATACCCTCCCCAGGACGCGAAATTGGCCCCTAGAAAGAAAAACAGGAAATAAAGTAAAAAAAATAGGAAAGAAAAACTGGACTATGCCCAGGACTTAGGGCAAGGTTTTACAAAATAGACGAGGGTTTAATTTTTACAGAAAACAAAATGATACAAGAAACAGGAAAGAAAGAAAGAAAAAAAAAAAGAAAATACAAGGCACTTACGCTCAGGACTTGAAGCTAAGCAATAGATTCCCACCTCAAGATGAGAGATCGACTCTGAGATCTGTTGCGGATCCTGTTCTTGCACCTGTTAGCCTTCCTTGGCAACGATGCCAAAATTTTGGTGTCTAGATATGAACAAGATTCAATCCTTTTTCTACATAAATTATCAACCCGAGGGCATTAGTTATTTCAAGACTAACGATAAAGTATATGTAGATACAAACACATGGTCTGCTGTGAATCCCAGGTTTAATCTATAACACAAATACCATTGTAAAAACAATAATTAAGCTACAGAATTAAAAGCATCCACAAAAATTAATGTGACTATAATAGAAATTAAAGAATCACACAAAACACAGTACTGAAAGAAAATAAAGAATAATGCAACACATGATCACAAGAGTGGGCCCAACTCTTGGATGAGGGCTGTAGAAACTCAAGGATTACAAGAGAAACAACAAGCTACTGTATATTCAATTAATAATAGAAACATTAATTACAAGATCTGTATATGTGTAAGGGGGTCTTTCGATTTGCAACCCGTAGGCTTGTTTATACCATAGTCCTGAGATCCCCAATTTCTCCTAACAACTCCATTGTTACAAAAATACACATTGTTACAACCACAACTAGATTGCCTAGCAAGAAACCGTAAGAAATCCAAAGATAACGTTGATACATCCATGGATGTTACACTGTAGCAAAAAATAAGGGAGGTGTTGGAAAATAATGGGTTGTGCCGTGTCTTGCAGCCGCGACGCGCCTGTTGTAGCCAAATCTGAAGAAATATAGGAGTTAATACGTAAAAAGGTAAAACCTCCATGACAAGTACATAATTAATCAAATATCCCATAAATGATAGGAAGAAGGGTTTTACCTCATGCTTTTAAGATCATTAATGGCACAAAGAGATAGAAATATAGGGTAAAAATGAGACAATAAAGTATACAAATCCAATGCCCAACACCACACATGACACAATTTTTTTCATGACGTAGTCTAACTAGCTTGTTTTTTTGCAAGATTCACACAATTTCTTTTATGCAGTAGTTTATCAAGCTTGCTTCATTTTTTCCTCGACAATATTTTTATAAAATCAGGCAGAGAATTTTGTAAATCCAAGTTATAGCTATTATACTTCAAGATTTTCGGTGTTTTTGAAGTTTTTGATGGTGCTGAATTTATTTCCACCATCAAAAACATGATTCAAACACTGCTATTGGAAGTTTTCTTAATTTTTTTTTCCAGATTTTAGACACTTTTGATTGTCCAAACAATTCCTCCGCCTCCAAAAACAACTCCATTTCCTTTTGTTTTTTTACAGTCAAACAGTGGAAAAATGGCATCCTTCCTTCTGAGGTATTTTTTTCTCTTTTGTAGCCCTTTGTTATATTTATTGATCAATTATTTATTTTTCCTACGCTACCCTACTCTAACCCTTTGTACTTTGTACTTTCTGGTGATGGACGTAGGAATTTTGCGTCAAGAGAAAAGGTATTTACTAGCCTTTCTTAAGAGTTTCCTTGGCGTTCTCAATAATCGATTCCACGTTCGTCGATCAACAGGTCGGGTATTCTTCTGAACTCTCATACTCGATATGACAACACTGAGACAAATGACTTATAAGTTTGGATATCAGTTTCACAGCGTAGTATAGTGTCACCTTTGATTTCCTTATTTTTTTTATTCAAACCCTACTCGAGTTTAATATGAATATTATGGCCTTGGGCCTTAAATGCTTTTTTTTTTTTTTTGGATATTATGACAATAGGGTTTGACACTTGTGTATTTATATTTACACTGAAGGTGTTTACTTTTGAATCTTTCCACTTTCACCATAGCCGACATTTTTATTTTCTACCGTTGATTCAAGTAAACAAGTGTCACATTGTCTACCATTGGATTTGTATAATATTGGAGATGAAGAGTTAAGGAATGTCCTGATATTTCTCACTAAAAAAAAAAACTTTACAATTAGTCTCTCTGCTATTTTAGAATCCTGTCATGTTGCAAACTTAAAAGTCAGGGAATATATGAAATTTCCCCAGTTACTAAAAAAATAACTTACAGTTATTTTCTCTCCCATTGCCACAATTGTACTAATTTATATAAAACACTGAAAGCCCAGAGTCAAGAGAAAATAAAGCCAGAGAAGGAGTTACAGAGAGCTGAAAAGCAGATTCTACAATGAAAATTTGGAATTCGTGAACCAGTGCATCGGATTGATCTTCTAATTTTAGAAGGATCTGTTGCAGATGTTGTTATTGACCAGAAGGGTAAGTATTTCATGAACAAATATTTTGTGAAAAATGAAAAATGACAGATGCTCTTCTGTATATTGTGTGATGGATCTTGCAATCATGGCTTCCATCATAAATTTTTGGATCCACCTTTGGCTGCTGAAAACATTCCTCTTGGAGATCAAAATAGGTTCTTAGCTTTATTTTCTTACACCACATGGAAATGAAAGGCCAGAGTCGGGAGAAAATAAAGCCAAAGAAGGAGTTACAGAGATATGAAAAGCAGATTCTGCAATGCAAACTTGGAATTCATAAAGCAGTGCATCGACTTGATCTTCTAATTTCAGAAGGATCTATTGCAGACATTGTTATTGGTCCATAAGGTCGTGTATTTCATGAACATATATTTTGTGCAAAATGAAAAATGACAGATTCTCTTCTGGATATTGTGTGATGGAGCTTGCAATCTTGGCTTCCATCAGAAATGTTTGGATCCACCTTTGGATATTGAAAACATTCCTCTTGGAGACCAAAAGAGGCTCTTCGTTTTAATTGCTTACACCACATGGAAATGAACAACACAAACCAGGGAGAAATTTAGTACAAAAAAATGAGTGTCTTAGATCGAATCCAGAGCCATTCGCTGAATGACTTCGAACCCTCGCCATCCAACAAAGTGGGGGTGTGATACAACAACAATTTGGGGCCCACATGAAAACTTAATCGACTTGGTCGATAACAGCACACAGGGAGCGTAGATGGAAATGGAAACCCTGACCCCCACCATTAAGTCTTTCTGTCCCTCATCCTCTTATCTCCGTTACGTGAGACAACGTTTTCTGGTCGAAGAATATTCCAGTCGACTAGGGACTCGAAGATTGTGTGCATGCAAGGTGTTTTGTATTTTTAATAAAATAATTATAATATGTTTAAAATATGCATGCAATATCATGCAAGTAACAAAAATGTTATAAATTTATTTTTTATAACAAAAGAATATTTAGGTATATAATAAAGTAATTTAAATTTTTCCACCAAAAGGCTAAGGTCGGTAGAAGATAAAGAGAGAAAAGGAGTTACAGAGAGCTGAAAAAGAAAATTCTACAATGGAGGCGTCAACATATATTGTTGATGCAGAATGTCCACCTGAGCTGGTGAAAAATTTCTTTCAAATTCAAAATGGGAAGTGCGTTTATAATAGGAGTGTTTTTTAAAATAATAATTTTTTTTATTTTATTTCTTTTAATAAGGAATATTTTTTTGAGAAACCTTGTTTCTTTATAAGATAATCTATGGATATTTCAAGTGTTGTGACTTTGAATAATGATGATAAATTATTTTGCAGTGTAGTTAGGGATGGCAAAAAAAAGAGATAAAATTTAAGGATTTTTACCATTTCAACAATGTAATTTAATTTGTGGATTTACCAAAGGATACGAGGGATAAAATATCTTGACGTGAAAATCTCTTTTAAAGTGAAATTTTTTGTTTTGGTCCCTTAATTTAGCTCGATATAGTCAATACAATCCAACTATGTATGAACCCCATCCTACCTGTAATAATAATTAGACCAGGTAAACGAATTTTGATAATCAAGCCCTATGCAATATTGTTAATTTTCATAAATATTATTTAGAATAAAATATATATTATAAAATATTATTTTTATGTTAGGAAAAAAAAACTAATAATGACCCTACTTTACCAACCAACCAAAAACTATTAACAAGTAAAGTAAACCGGTTATATGAAGGGGTTTCATTAAAATTGTTGCTTAACATACTTTTCTTTTTTGCCAATCTTGAAATACTTGCCATATTTCAAATATTTAATTTCTTCTAAACATTTTCAAATAACACAAATGCAAAATAATTCCTTTTTTTTTTTCCAATCTTGAAATTCTTGTGATATTTTAAATATTTAATTTCTTCAAAAATTTTAAAATAACACAAATGCTGAATAATTCCATTACGCAGCAACTCAAGCATGCTATTGTCACTAGAGAAATACAATATGAGACACTAGAAAATTAGAAATTGACATTAGAATACCAAGAGAGCCTGCAAAGTTGAGTTGAGTTTCTAGTAGAATGTTGAAAAGTTTAGAAATAGTTGTTTTCCACCATAAACATCCATGCCAAGCTCTTCGTTTTTTGTCTGCATAAGTTTGATAGCCTATTACAACTACAATATAGATTTCATAGCCTATTACAACTACAATATAGCATTAATAAATTATTTGAAAATTCTAAATAGGAAATTTAACATTATGGAAAAAAATAAATCATGCACTAATGCTAAGGTAAAAACTATTTCCGATAGAATAAAGGCAAGGAAGCATGGATAACATTATGAAAGGAAATCATTAAATATCCTTGCTCATTTGCAATAAAATTTCATTCTATGCATGGATTGGGCAAGGCAATCACCAATCCAGGTAGTCAACTAGAATAGATTTATTGCTTCTGCTCTTTGATATAAAATCGGAGGCCCTGTATTTTCTGGTGTCCCATCTATCTTAAGTAGATTACAATATGTATCAAGAAAATTTGTGATTGGGCCATTGGCAACCTATTCCTTCGTTCTATATTTGAATTCATCCACAACTATCTTGTGCATCTCTTTATCAACATGGTTGAGCTTTACCTCATCCTTTTTGTAGGGCATTGTCCTATTACATGTTCCTCCAAGTCACAGTAAACAGAGGTATTCATGTCCTCACAAACACATGTTGTTATAGCCAATTTCCAATATTTACATGTTTAGCACATGGATTTTAGTAATTTGATATTACATTAGTGATATTATGTGCAGGTCCCACATGGTTGTGGTTAAAATTTACATTAGCATATTTTTGGGGTGTTGCACTCCCAATATTAAATTTGGGACGCACCCAATTGACATATTTTTGTGATAATTCATTCAGGATGTTGTATGCATAAGCACAATACAAAATTGCTACTTCAAGCACAACAATGAAAGACAAATCTTTCCAAATCTTGATGAGATGAACTACCTTCGATGTATCTTTGCACCTTTACAGGAAACTGCTAGTAAATACTTTGATCAATAGACACTGGTGCATTTTTCAATTTCATAGTCCCTTTACTTCTAGAAATGTGATGCATTCCTTCAAATTATATCTGAGACTGATGTATAATTTTTATTTATTACAAAATAAAAGGGCGAGTCATTTTGGAGTTACAATATATGACCCTTAATTCAACATTGTCCTGGATTATATATATTCGTTGTGGGCTTTTTCAATCCCTATGTTTAATTGTATGGCTTATTGCACCTACACATAGTTTCGCGCTGGTGTATATAACTATTTTGTAATTATGACATTTTGGAGCACAATGGATTCTAGTCTAAATATACATGGACGTATTTTGCAGTTATATATATATATATATATATATATATATAGATATATATATCAAATTTCTCTTATTATTGCATTATGTTCTATAGCAGTTAGTAGAGCCTTTCTTTTAAGGTACTTGCAAATTCGCAACTTTTGAATGTTTGATTCATTTATTTTGCATGACATTTAGTTTTTGCAATTTGTCCCATATATACTATATACATTTTTAGATATTTGTTTAGGGAGTTAAAATTAATAATTATTCACGTTGTAAATAAACAACAAGATCCTTAGTCCTTCCATCAGCTTTTTGTACTTTAAATATCAATAAAAGTGTAATAGGGATTACTAAATTCCTCGTATTTTAGTTTATTGTTTAATTGCTCAAAGTATTTATACAAGAACTTCAAGATCTTATCCTTCTAAAATAACTAATTATATCCATGTGTGTGCTTCTTATAAACAACTCTTCATTTGAGCTAAACTCACAAAAAAAGGAAATAATTGAGTTTAGGAAATAATAATTTAGTTTATTGGAATACAAAGAGTACCCCATATTTTCTTACCCTAAGAGGTAATTTGTTTTTTAATAAAATAATTTTATTCATATCTCCTCTATGATATTATATGGGTTTTAGGAACCTATTTCATGTTTAAATGAATTCATGTTAACTTCCTTCCTCTCTATAGTGTACTTCCAAAATTGCAGGTATTTATGTATAGTATAGTCATGTAACCACAAAGTCCAAACGAAATAACTATGTTTACGTTGTTAAAAATGCATTCGAATAATAAATTAGGATCCTATAGTGCCTATATTCATTATCTTTTATTCAACCACTATATAGTACCATGCATAGTATAACACATTGTATGACTATGTTTACTTTATTAAACATGCATTCAAATAATAAATTAGGATCCCCTAGTACCTATATTCATCATATTTTATTAAACCACTATATAGTACCACACATAGTATAACACATTGTATGATATATTTATTTCAATTTTGATCTTTCAGTTTTTTGGTAGGGTAAGGCCTCTAGTACAGTTCATTTCATTTTATAACAGATTGTATGATATATTGACTTGACTTCTAATCTTTCATTTTTTTTTGGTAGGTTAAGCCCTCTAGAAGAATTCATTTCATTTTCATACCTCATCACATCACAAATCATAATTTCTTTAAATTACAAGTTCTAATATACTTAATAAGAGATAATTCAACTATTCATGTATAATTTGTCTTCTTCTCTAACGAGAGAGTCTTAATGAAATAACTATGTTTATTTTATTAAACATGCATTCCAATAATAAATTAGGATCCTCTTGTACCTATATTCACTATATTTTATTCAACCACTATATAATATAACACATTGTATGATATATTGGTTTGAATTTTCATATTTCATTTTTTTTTTTGGTTGGCTAAGGCTTCTAGTAGAGTTCAGTGAATTTTCATACCTCATCACATCACAAATCATAATTTCCTTAATTTAATATTTATAATGTATTTAATAAGAGATAATTCAACTATGCATATCTCATTTTTCTTGTCCTCTAACCCAAGAATATGTCAAAAAAAAACTATCGTATATCTACTTACAATGAAATATTTTAGGAAAACTTCATTCTATGCAGACATGCACATTATTTTTAATACCTATAACTTATCTTTTCATATACATATTATCATGTAAATATTTACAACGATCTCATATTCTCATCTACATATGCTCATGTAAATATTTACAACAATCTCATAGTCTCTTGGTGAAATAAATTTATTAATCTATAATGTATATCTGTAACATATCTATTGTATTTGTTTCTTGAAGGCAATATATTGGTTGAGAAACTACACCAAGAAACCAAATCAACCAACTTTAAGCTCAATCTTTCCTTGAAACCAAATAAACCAATTTTATGCTTAAGCTTTCCCTTCAACTAGAGGGGGCTCCCTTAATTTAATGAGGATTTAAGGTTGTCCACTCTCATTGGGAAACAATGTATGAATCACGATGGATAGATCTAGGGGTTTTTTTATCCGGCGGTTCTTAGGGTTTCAAATCTGTGCATAACAAATAACGCCTTCTCTTCTAGAGGCCTTATCAAAGTGCCAACATTAAATATGAGAGAATAACATATCTTTAAAGGTTTTGAGAGAATAACCTATGAGAAATAAGATAATTAACACATCCCCCACAAATATCCAATTATCTAATAGGATAAAAAATGTATAGAATAACATAAAAGGAATAATTTAATGATTTCTAAGTGATTAATTAAATACAATTTTCAATGTTTTACTCGGTACAAAACATAAGTTTGTAGAGGGATGTAAGGGAGGATGATACTCAACCTAGTCCTTCCCTAATATCTATACTACCCCAAATATACGTGAAAGAGATTATGAATCCTTAGGAACACTCACATAGAAATTTTTTTTTGCTAGATGCTTAAGCCAAAAGCTTTTGATTAAAAACTCTGTAACATTAGACTTTACAAAAATTGTGAGTGTTTTTAGGCTCAAAATCCAACCCTTTTACATTGCAAATGATCCAATATATAGATTCATACAATTTACAATATATCTCTAATTGTTAGGTAACCAATACTTTATTAAATAACTAAAAAATAATAATTTCAAATGATTTGCAAGAAAACTAGAGCTGCTTAAGTTGAATGTTGTTAAATCTTGGGATCGATTTTATTGGCTTCCATCTTATATTTTATTCAATATTTTTGTGCCTTGAAATCAGGATTTAATTGTTGACATTTCTCTCTTTCATATTTTCATAACATACTTCATCCTCGTGCTAATACCTTTTATTGTTGATTTATCCTTGACATGCTCAGTCATATACATTCGAATCTAGAATTTAATATTTAGTTGTTTTCCTTGAATGTTTAGAGATGGTGTCAAATTAATTTGAAATGGAAATTCTGGAAAATATTGAATCTGATATGATGCTGACTATTTTCGTGAAAAACTCTACCACCTATAATTGTTTTCTTATCCTTTGACAGCTTATTTTTCTTCTAGGTGTCTTTTAGTTGATGATTCATCCCATTAATCCTAATATTTGACATTTTCTTGTTGATATTCTACTTGTTAATTTGGAGTTGTTTGTGAAATCCCAATATATGGTTATTGAAACCCTAAAGTCTCCATATGAATCTTTCTTCTAGTTTCCTTACCTTTAAAGCTCACTACCATCTGTTCATTTTCCCAAATGCTATTTTCAAATCATTTGAAGCTATGTAGACTATATTTATGGCCTCAATAATTTAAAATGAATGAAGAAACAACTCGCAACTATAATTTCTCCATCTTCAATATAATCTTTGAGTATTTAACAAATATTTGGAAGTTTTTGAATGTCCAAAACATATTCAATTTGTAAATATAAGATATTTTAACATATTGATGAGGCAATATATGGTCGAGGTTATCAAATCTACTGCTGCAAGTAAACACTTTAGATATTCAAAATGTTAAACGAGAACAAAAGGTGCCTTGGAAATTTTTGAGTCTTAAAAAATTATTAAATTCTCTATGGCTGAGAAATTATTTCTATGCAACTCTATTTCTCCATGGTCTTATATTCCAAAGAAACAACATGGTGTTTATTGAAAGAAACACGTAACAACATAAACCCCATTACCACCATTAGATTTTCATATAGCAAAGAAACAAGTAACAACATGAATCCCATTACCACCATTATATTTTCATACAACAATATACCTCTCATCAACATCTACAAAAATCATATACTCCAAGTCAACAAACCTTTTTCTCCCATAATAGAAAATATTCAAGTATGTGTTAGATTAAGTCTTTACATCCTGTCACCAGTGATCAAATGTACTCTTTCAAGATTATTTGATAGGGTACTAGGTCAAATTTTATAGTTTCAAATAATTTTTCAAAAAAAAATTGATCATTGGTTGTTGTCTAGCTTAGTGTTTCTCCCTCCATTCACTCATGGTTATCATCATTTCAGGAGTCATGTCCACCATTATCATCTATAGTCTTAGGTCAGTCACCATTTTTTCACCTAGGTCAATCTCTAGCTATATTTCATTTCGCCACCATAAATGTAAAAATTTTGTCATAAGAAGGTGAAACAAGGGTCAATTAATCTTTTATTAAAGGCTTAGGTGATTCAAAAATAGTAATTGAACATTCCTTACTTCTCCTTCAAGTGAATTTCTTTGGCAAAGAGTGGATTCCCTCTTTTAGGGTTTTCAAACTAGTTTTTGGATTGCTGACATGTTTGGTTGCTTTCAATTGGAAAACCCCTAGTTTTATCACATACAAAACTTCATACATCACCTATATTCCTTACCAAATCATTCCATATCATTCATACCTCTCATTACTCCGATTTTCACTCAAATGCTAAATCTCGATGCGTTTTTGCAGAAATTTTGGGTTAGAATTGTGTTTTAGCGTTTTTCCCCTCTTACCCTTTTCCATTTCAAGGAATTCCATTTGAACTATGTTCCTACAACACTCCCCTATCTGCCCTAATGTTTTCATATATTCCCTAACTTCAATCCCCTCCATTTCCCTCCCTAAACTTGTTGCCCCATTTTCCCATGTTTTCCTAGATTCAACCCTTTCCTTCCTTTCGATCAAGCTAGGGTTTTTATCATACAAACAAACACCATGGATAATGAGAAGAAAAATTACAAAAAATAAGGGAAACTTTCTAGTTTTGAGTCAATCCAAACACATGACATCAATTTTCAAAGTTTTGTGATAATTTTCTAGGGTTCAGAGTGCACACAGGGATAATTTGGCTTCAAAATCAGTTTCTGAACTAATGGAGATGCATTTTTAAAAATTGATATGTTTTTTGAAAATAATAGGCCAAAAAACAAAAAAATCCTTCAGTTTATGCACAGGCATTATGATTTGAGAGAATTTTTCAAAATGGAGTTTCTCCAGGTCATTTTCTGC
This sequence comes from Pinus albicaulis, assembly GCA_034641835.2. Taxonomy (NCBI): domain Eukaryota; kingdom Viridiplantae; phylum Streptophyta; class Pinopsida; order Pinales; family Pinaceae; genus Pinus; species Pinus albicaulis. The sequence goes on from CM076572.1 coordinate 1,025,050,585, forward strand.
ACTTTTGTACAAGTTATATTCAAATCAATTATTCAGCGGTTTGGAGAAGGGGTTTGCAGTGCTTGATGACTCCATTTTGTAGCAGACATCCTAATATTTATAGCCATACCACTTGAAGCCCACAAATCCTTTGGAAATACCTCCAAAATCCCTCTCAAAGTGGTGTGACCCTTTCTCGACCCTTTCACGACCCCTTTTTCAAATTTTCTAGAAAAATCTTGTTTAAGACATTTTTTCAGAGAACATTGTGAACAACGGGAGCCAAATTTTGGGAAACGGGAGGAGGATTTTGTTTCTAACATGCCAAATACAAAAAACCTCCCTCAATGTTTACAAAAATGTTACAGAATGATAGATCCATTTACATATTCAAAACATGTTTTTGTGTTTGTGCAATTTGCTCGTTTAGCCACATTTTTGCAGAGAACATTGTGGGCAATCAGAGAAGCATATTAGGAAACAGTAGGAGGGTTTTTTCCTAACATGCAAAAAAAAAACACCTCTCTCAGGTTTTTAGAGAAATTCATGGTTAGAGAGATATGAATCCATATTTGGAACCTATTTTTCCAGAAAACCCATAAATTTTGCAGAAATTGGCACACAAAAGCGTCATGCAAGCGGCATGACCCTTTTTACCTGGGCATCCAAATGAAATTTTTTCTACATGGATGGATATATAATGATGATTACATGCCATATCTGGAGTTGGTTTTCAAATAAAAGATCAGGTTTTGAATTAAAAAAAAAAAAAACTTATTTTTATGCTTTTGCCACTATTTTGGGGGAGGCACAACGCTTCTAGAGACACCTTGGGAGAATGAGTTTTTGACGGCATTCCCATGGGTAATTTTTAAAAATTAAATATTTTCTAGAAACTAGATAGATAATTTTATTTTAGGGTTCTTTTGGGTTTCATTTTTGACTTCAGGAAGGTTTCTAAAAATGGCCTCTAAGATGTTTCTACGCTTTTGTTATTTTTTGAGATTTTAATTAAAATTTCACTGTATAATTTTCAACAATTTCTAGTTTGAATTTTGTAAAAGTGAAAAGATGAATGAAAAAATTCAAAATGTAAATGAAATGGTAAATATAGAGGTAAACATGTTACTTATCCTCCATTTATTGATTTGAGGATATCTCTCTAGTGGTTAGGAAAAGAAGGAACATTTTGTGCAAACTCCGTAGGGTGTAGCTAACTTTAGATATATGCATGTACTTGACTTTCGTTTTGGAAAATTAGACCTCCAAGGGAGTATTTAGACTTGATGATCAGTCCTATGCTGTATTTTCCTATATGATATAGTTTGTAATTATTTCCAAAGGTTGGATGTTGTGTAATTGTGCTTGGAACACTAGTGTATTTTTCAATTTTTGGAAGGAAATAATAGATAGAGTTTGCAGCCGTTTTGGTGGGATTCAACTAGTATTTGTTTTAGATGTTAGCACTCCAACGGATCTCCGAAGGCTGAGAAGGAGACCAACACAGGTAACCACAGACCACTTTAACCTAGAAGCTAGCCCTACTAGGCTGAGAGGGCTCTCTCAATGATATCACATCCAAATTGACTAGATAATGGAGATTTTAGGCTAGGTATAATAGGCTCTAGGGTTTTTTTTATTTGGATTTTTGTGCTGGATGGTGAATTAGGTCTAGGAAAAACTAGGTCAGGGCTCTGAAAATCAAATTTTCAGATATGTAATGAGGAAAGGTAGGAACACACTTTATCACTTTAAAGGTCTCTGGGGAGTATGGTAAATTGATATGGCTTTAAAACATGCATGAAAATCATGAATTTGTTTATATCAGAAAAGCATTAACATAAATGTGAAAGCTTCTCAAAAATAGAGCATTGAATTAATGACTTATGCTTATCAAACATAGAAATAAATCACATAAGACATGGAAATGAAGATTGAAGGGAAAATAATTTCAAAAATATGATAATAGAAGAAGAAACACTGCTAAAACACATACCACATGAATCCCACCACAATATATGCAAACTTTATCTATTAGTTCTTGCCAAAAATTACAAAATACAGTAGTGTTCCAAGCTCAATTACACAACATGAAACCTTTAGAAATAATTACAAACTATCTCATATAGGAAAATATAGCATATGATAGCTCATCAGGTTGAAATACTCCCTTACAGGTCAAATTTTCCAGCAAGAAAGTCAAGTACATGCATCTATCTGAAGACAACTACAACTTAGGGAGGTTGCATGACAAATCCCTTCTTTTCCTAACCACTAGAGAAATATCCTGAAAGCAATAAATGAAGGATAAGACACCTATTTACCTCTATCTTTACCATTTACATTTAAATTTTCACTTTTACCATCCACCTTCATATTTTCACTTTTACAAAAGTCAAACTAGATATTGGAGAAAATTATAGAGTGAAAATTTAATTAAAATCTTAGAAAATCAGAGAAGTGTAGCGCCATTTTGGAGGCCATATTTAGGTAGCTTCCTAAAGTCAAAATTGAAACCTGAAAGAATGATAAACTAGAATTATCTATCTAGTTTCTATAACATATTGAATTTTTGAAAATGACCCATGTGAATTCCTTCAAAAACTCATTCTCCCAAGGTGTCTCCAAAAGTGCCGCACCAACTCCAAAACAATGGCAAAAGCATATAAATAAGGTGGTATTTTGCATTTTTCCTCAAAACCTGATATTTTCATGGAAAAATAACTCCAGATATCACCTGTACTCATCATTATCTATCCATCCATGTATAAAAAGATTCATTTGTATGCCAAGGGGAAAGGGGTCGCACCCCTTGTGCGATGCTTCTATGTACCAGTTTCTGCAAAATTTCTCGGTTTTCTAGAAACATAGGTCTCAAATATGAAGTCATATATCTCTAACCATGATTTTTTTTTGCAGAAATGAGAGAGGTATTTTTTATTTGGCATGTTAGGGATAAACACCTCCTCGAGTTTCCTAATATACTTCTCTGATTTCCCACAATAGTCTCTAAAAAAGGTGACTAAACCAGGAAATTGCACAGTCAAAACAATAAGATGTGAAAATGTGAATGGATCTCTCATTCTATAATACCTGTGTAAACACTGAGAGAGGTTTCTATTATTTGGCATGCTAGGAACAAAAATGTTAGGTCTATATAATACTACTATATCCCCTTATTGTTCTTAGTGTAGCCCTCTTATTGTTATTGGTGTACCCCTGTAACCCCCATATTGTTATTACCGTGCCCTTACATTATTATTGTTAGGTCAGCTAGGATTATATTGTGGCCCCATGCACTCCTATATATAGAAAGTAGGTTTTTTCATTTGTATCATCCAACAATTGGTCATTTATTTAAATAATTGGAGGTTTCCCCCTCGAATTGGCTTATTTATAAGGCGTTTATCTCTCTTTTCTTCTATTTTTGGAGTTGGTTTCATAACATTTGGTATCATAGCTTTGATCAGGGTCACGCTCAAAAGAGGTCATCAGGAATTTTAGCCATAAATGTCAATTACTTAAGGTTACTGTTAAATTTTTATAGAGCGGCTTCTAAATCCCGGCTACTTAGGTTGTGTACAACTTTTGTAAAAATTTCAAATTGTAACACCCCCAATTTGTGTGTTGAATTTCTAAAGTTAGACATTTGAACTTTAATCCTAAGGGGGGTGGACCCCAAGGGATAAGTATGGTGTGAATGTAATTGCATATTTTATTTGAGGAAATAAATAAAATGATTGTGCATTTTGACCAAGATGAGAATTTGAGATCACTTGCCAAATCCATGAGGATGGATAAGGCAACAAAATCCCCAAAATCTTTCAAAAATCCTTGAAAGAAATTAATTTAGATTTGAGGAGGAATATAAATTTCCCCAATGAAGAGGAGTAGTTGGGAAGAGGTGAGAAAAAGCTGGAAAAGCTGAGGAAAAGCTTAAAGCAGCTTTAAAGAGTCCCAAAATGGGAAGCCTAGGCTAAACAGGAAAGAAAGCATCCTGCTATTCTGGACGCAGAATTAGAAACATGCTTTGGGGAAATATGAGCTTAAATAAGCTGCTCCTCGGCAGATCAGGGGTTGATCTGTTCTAGGAGGTGATCTCTGCTCGGGGGTGAGTCCTGGGAGACAAAGAGGGCTCTAAGGTTGGGAGGTTGGTCAATTGCAGATTTTGGTATGTTCTGAAACTCTTGCTATTCTATTGTATGATGATATGAATTGGCTACATATAAAAACAAAATCTATTTAATGGTATGATTTCTCTTAGTACTACATTTACCAGAATCCATCCTAAGGCTTTCACCTTCCAGTCTCTGGTTAGTTGCAGACCATAAAATCATAGAGTAGAAATTCCAGAATCTCTACACCAAGGTTGGTTTAGATCTGGAATTACTTAATCTCCATAGATAATTATATAAATTCTGAGTTCATGTAGATACAAAGCGATGTTACCTGCTTATAAGTATGTTAGAAGAATCTTGTAGTAGAGTGGAGATAAAGACATTTAAAACAATAGCATATGGAATATTGTAGTAGAACTGAGGAAAAGAAATTTAAGGCATTAGCATATGGAACCCAACTTTCTTGTAGTTAAGAAGTACTTCTACATTAGGGTAGTATTCTAGCCTATATAACATGTATGGAGTCTCTCAAAATTGAAATTCACCTATAAACATGGAAATAAATATTATGGTTATGAATTTAATTTATGCTCAATGTACACTATTCAATGAACTATGAAATCCATGTAAACGCATGTAACAAAAATATCCATATGTTAACCGGTGGCAAAAACCCATACCAATAAGTCTTTTTTTTATAGAAGGCACGTGAGCTATACCTCTATATATATACGAATCATAGGTATGGAAATATATATATAAGCAATAAAAAGGGAGTTATAACTACGATGCATCTATATGAGTTTTATATGTGCAAAACGAAGTTATTAGTACGAATCTATTATGTTAAAAACGAAACATATATATATGTGATCTCTACGACTGATTGAATAAAGGATAGAAAAATTTCATATATGCGTTACAGTAAATAACAAAAAAAAGAATATTACGATGCCGTTAACATAAGTCAAGAAAAAACCCTTGTGCAATCCGACTTGTATAAGTCAAGGCACGCCGAGGATCCTTTTTAAGGTTAAATGAAAGAAATAGAGGTAACGATAACACTACCAGACTATGCGTGTAAATGAGCACAATCTGCAAGATAAACGTTGGAAGCTGAAACCTAACTCATTTTAACCATGCGTGCCATACATGTAATTATGAGAAAAATAGAGAAACCGTATCAGCACTAAGCGCCACAATAACAACTCATTTGCGACTAATTCTAGCGAAAGGGTTAGATTAGCAGAAGGGTAAACGAAGTAGATGGGGTTTCAGTAAGTTAAGATCAAACTATAATCATTATTGAGACATGCATCGTAAGTCAAACCAACATAAATCTCTGTTAAGCAACAAAAAGGCCGCGGCATTTTGAATACCGTCGGATGAACCACAACCAAGTGTGAAATAACGCCTCCACAGTGATGTTCCATGTCATGATTTATTTGCTGTGCTCGAGCTTCCTGCAACGTCTTTAAATGATTGATATATGTATCAATGGTATTATGAAAAACCTCCCAAGCGAGCGTGACATGACCTGAGCTCGGGAGGTATGCTACCATCACTGAAACGATAGGAGTAAAGGCGATGAGCTTTCGTTCCGGGAGGTGGCTTACCGATATAACAAATCTGCATCCTTTCCTCGTATGAATCCCCACCGAAAACATCAGTAAAAACGAAATAAACACACTGAAGCACAATTCGATATAACTAGAGGGGAAAGAAGTAAGGGTTTACCTGTGAGTAGAGTTCACCTCTGCGTCATGTTGACGGTAATCACAGTAAACCGAGAAACCAGAAAGGGTGCGAGGAGATTTGCAAGGGGGTTATGTAACGACTGCCGCGTTTGAACATGGGTAAGATGGGATTTGACAAAAAAAATCTCGATGTTTAAACTCCTAACAGGCCTGCAAATGTGAAACGTATTGAACACTGAAATGATAACTATTAAATCAAACCATCCCTAAATCACATTACTATCGTTGCCTCCGACTGGAATTACAACACGATAGTAAGAAAAGAAATTAAACCGCGTAAATGAGGACAGGTTAGACCTCAGTCTATAGTGGACAGACAGAGGTGTTGAGCTCCTTCCCTCTCTGCGCAACCATATGATATCTAGTTAGATGCTGTAGAAAAACAAAATAAAACCAGGATAGAAAAGATCTGGGAAGTTAGGTCGATTGACGGGGTTCCAATTAAAAGAACACCGAAACCCTAATTCTACTACATCAGAACCTCAGCAAATCCCGAGGTAGATTTAGAAAACCATCTACGTTGACAGGAGAATACCAGGTGCCATCAGTGGGCTCGGAGGAGGTAGGGCGTCCTCTGCATGCCGTCGTTTGGTATTTACAAAAGCCAGAGGCAGAACACAGTGTACCCAGTCCTTGGCCCAGCCGATCTGACAATTTCAAATTCTACCTGTCAAATTCTTGCTGGACCAGGGTCACGATATGCCGGCGCTAGTTACCCTTCTCCTACATACAAGACGCGCTCCTGCAATCAAAAACCAGGAAAATGTTATAGTTCACTCACACGTCAAACTCAGACGGATTAAACATTGTATTAGACGGCCTTCTGTACTGGGGCGAACGTGGCATAGTATCAGCTGGTACGAATGTGGCCACGCCGCGACCGATCCTGTAAAGAACGAACACCAATAAGTCATAAACAGTACCGATTGGAGAAGACACGGTTCACAAATCTCATAATTCAAACGCCGACAGTCTAGGTAACCCTGTCTATACATGACATTATCTAAATGTATTGTATATGCGCAGATTTACTATGGTCTCCAAATTAAATTCGTCTAAGTCAAACCTCCGTTGAAATACGACAACCGCTGTTCGTCGACATGCATCGACCTAGCTAACAAATAGAATACATATCTCAAGCGGCGTTGCTCTGTAAGTACACTTTCAATAATGGATCGGGTGGTATGTTTATATATATATGGTTTTACATATATATGTGTTATGCATAAGCGTATGCAAAATTTCAAATTGACCGAACCCAATGATATATATATATATGGGTTAAATATTCTACATCTACGTGTGAGCGATGTTCATATATAGGTGTAATATTATACATATACGTGTGATCGATTTTTCATATATGGATATATATGAGTCATGCATAGGTATATGCAACTTTTAAATGGACCTATCCAAATATATATATTTAGGGTTCATAATATATATATTTGTATGGTTTCGATGTTTTATATATATGTTTTATATATGTAATATATTGGATATATATGTTTTATATATGTAATATATGGGATATATGTTTTATATAGGTGATATATATATTGCCTTATGGAATCAACAAAGATGAGTGTACATAGTACTATAAGAAGTCTATAAGAGACTCAGAAATTCATGTACATGGGTTTAAGGCGAACTTAGGTAGCATTGAATATTATTAAGAGGAAATAGTGTACAAGGAAATTGGTTAAATTGAAAGAAATACTACATGAGCAGAGGGAATTAAACTAAATACCCAACTTCTGAACTTAGTATTCATACCACCGGGTAAATAAAGAGGGGATTCAAGTATATATATATGGAAAAAAAAAAAAAAATTCCTTGAAACTGGAGATGTTACAAATGGTATCGGAGCACTAGTTACAACAAGTTGGGCTGTCATTTTGTGCTCACTATTATAACATATGTGGTTGTTTTGTTGAAAATTTTATTTTAAAATTTTGCTAAACTGTGTTTTGAGTGTGTACAGTTGAAATGGCTGAAGGTGAAGGGATTTATGTGGATCTGCGTGATGAGTTTGCTACTCCAGATCCCAATGCCACGGTACTGGCTATGTTGCACAGGCTGCAACGAGAATTGGCTGAACTGAGAAGCCAGAATGACATGTTGTCATCAGCCAGTAAGGAGCAGGAAAAGCTCATCAGAGAACTAACTTCCCGGAACAGCCAGGAAGGCGAAGGTTCCGGAAAGAGAAAAATGGATGAATCTGATGATGATGAGGCTACTAGACAGCAGCATAAACAGAAAAGAGAATTGCAGGGGGAATTTAGAAAGCTCAAACCTCCTTCCTATGATGGGGAGAAGGAGGAGGATGCTGAAGCTTGGTTGCTGAACATGATCAAGTATTTCCAAGTATATGAATATGAGAGCAATCTGAAGGCCAGATTAGCTGTGTATCAGCTAAATGGAAAGGCTACACTGTGGTGGGAAGAGACAAAGATGGTGCATGCCATTGATGAAAAGACAGTTACTTGGGAAGATTTCCAGGTTAAGTTCAAAAATCGCTACTTGAATGAGCGATACTATGACGACAAAGCTAAAGAATTTCATGAACTTAGACTGGGACAGCTCACCATCGATGAGTTTGTCACAAAGTTTACTAATTTACTGAGGTATGTTCCTTACATTAGGGAAGAAAAGGAAAAAGTGCAGAGGTTTTTAAATTGTTTACCTACTGTGTACAAGGAGAAAATTGAGTTTGACAACCCAAAAACAATGGATGAAGCTGTTAGAAAAGCCAGATTATGCTACCAGCAGTTTAAAGGGAAGGCTGAACAAGGGAAGAGCTGGCTGAACAAGGGTGAGTTCAAAGGTAAAAGACCAAAACCAGCATATCTAAGAAATTTTGGAAGAGATCATCAGCAGAAAAAATTCAATAAGCCAAAAGAAAGTCAAACTGCTCAGTCTCAAGTGGCTTCAAAACCAGTAGAGGGGAACAATAAAAAGGAAGGGACAGTCAGAATGAAGGAACCTCTGAAATGTTGGGGCTGTGGAGAATCCCATATGATGCGGGACTGCCCCCATCGAAATATACACATGATCAGCAGAGAGCGAGAGGCAACAACAGTAAATGACATAGCCAAAAATATACCCACTATCAGTGCAGCCTTGGAAAATCGGCAAGCAGAACATCAAGCAACCATGGTGGAAATGGAGGGTAAGATTTCTGACCTACCTATTACTGTTTTGATTGATCCAGGTGCTTCTTTAAGTTACATTAGTCCTGGAATTGTAGAAAAATGTAAAATTAAACCTGAAAAATTTCAGCAGTCATGGTTGGTACAGTTGGCCACTAGAACGAAGAGAAAAGTCACACATAAGCTGCCCAAAACAGCAATACAATTAAATGGGGTTCCAACAGAAGTAAATCTAAACATATTGCCACTAGGATCCTATGATCTGCTGATAGGAATGGATTGGCTGGAAAAGAAGAAAGCTCTGATGAACTGCTGGGATAAAACCCTGCATTGTGTGGATGAGGAAGGGAAACCTTTTACTCTAAAGGGGAAACCAAAATCCATTTCAATAAGACAAATATCAGCATTACAATTGAAAAGAATCGCTAGAAAAGGGTACCAAGTCTATGCAGTGCATGTAGAAGAAATAGAACAACAAACTGAGGAAGAGTTAATGGATGCCATACCAGTCATTAGAGAGTTTAAGGAAGTTTTTCCCAAGGAAATCCCTCATCTTCCCCCCAAAAGAGAGATTGATTTTTCAATCGATCTGGTACCAGGAGCAACACCTGTTTCCTGAGCACCTTATCGAATGAGCCCTCCTGAACTAATGGAACTGAAAATGCAATTACAGGAACTATTAGATAAAGGGTATATCAGACCAAGTGTGTCTCCTTGGGGAGCCCCGGTTTTATTTGTGAAAAAGAAGGATGGAACTTTTAGGATGTGCATTGATTATCGTCAACTGAACAAATTGACCATTAAGAATAGATATCCACTTCCTAGAATTGATGATCTTTTTGATCAAGTGAGAGGAGCTTCAGTCTTTTCCAAGATAGACCTAAGGACTGGTTATCACCAGCTTCGAATTAAAGAATAAGACATCAGCAAAACAACATTTCGAACCAGGTATGGGCATTACGAATTTATAGTCCTATCTTTTGGTCTAACAAATGCCCCTGCCACATTTATGTGCTTGATGAACAGTGTGTTGAATAAGTATTTGGACAAATTTTTTCTTGTGTTCATAGATGATATCTTAGTCTATTCTAAAAATGAAGATGAACATAAGGAACATCTGAGAATAGTGTTGCAGACTTTAAAATAAAACCAGCTGTATGCCAAGTTCAGCAAATGTGAATTTTATAAAGATAAAATTCAATATATGGGTCATATTATTTCTGAAAAAGGGTTGGAAGTTGACCCTGAAAAGATAAAAGCCATTAAAGAATGGCCAGTCCCCACTGATGTTTCAGCAGTAAGATCATTTATGGGAATTGCAGGCTATTATCGCAGATTTGTGGAGAGATTTTCTGCTATAGCAAATCCCATAACCTCATTACAAAGGAAGGGTGTTAAGTTCGTATGGACTGAGAAATGTCAAAACAGTTTCGAACAATTGAAACAAAAACTTATTTCAGCTCCTATATTAAAAATTGTTGATCCTGATAAAGAGTTTGTGGTATGTACAGATGCTTGCAGAGAGGGACTAGGAGGAGTCCTATTGTAGGAAAATTCAGTTATTGCCTATGAATCTAGAAAACTGAAAACTCATGAACAGAATTACAGTGCATATGATTTAGAATTTGCAGCTTTTATCCATGCTCTAAAAATGTGGCGGCATTATCTTCTAGGAAAAAAGTTCACATTGATGACTGATCATATCAGCCTCAAATATTTTTTCTCCCAAACTGACCTGAATACAAGACAAGCCAGATGGCTGTCTTTTCTAAGTGAATTTGATATGGACATAAGACATATCAAGGGGAAGGAGAATAAAGTTTCTGATGCATTAAGTAGAAATGCTTGTCAAAATCTAAATAGCATGGGAAGTAGTACCCATATGGAGGTAGAGGAATTGGTGGGAAAAGCAGCAACTCAAGATCCCAACTATGAAGCACTCTTGGTGAAATTACAGACCAAGGATAAAACTGATTTCACTAAAAACCAACAAGGGCTGTTCTGTTACAAGAACAGGTTGTATATTCCAAATATAGAGTCATTGAAAAGAGAAATTCTAGATGAATATCACAAACAGCCTTATGCAGGACATCCAGGATACCAGAAGATGTTAACAGCCTTGAAAAAGAAGCTGTTCTGGCCAGGAATGAAGAGAGATGTGGCAGAGTATCTAAGTAAGTGTATGGAATGTCAACTGGTCAAGGTTGAGCATCAACATCCAGCAGGTCTTTTAAATCCCCTGCCAATTGCGGAATGGAAATGGGACACAGTTTCCATGGATTTTATAACAGGACTACCTAGAAGAAAATATCAACATGATTCTGTAATGGTGGTAGTAGACACTTTAACCAAAGCTGCCCACTTTATACCAGTGAAATCTACTTTCGGAACAACTCAAGTAGCAAATGTTTTCCTGAAGGAGATAGTAAGGCTGCATGGAGTTCCCAAAGTAATTGTTTCAGATCGAGATGCTAAATTTACAGGAGCATTTTGGAAGGGGTTGTTTGGAGGGATGGGTACTAAACTGAATTTTAGTACTGCCTATCACCCTCAAACAGATGGGCAGACAGAAAGGACGAATCAAATTTTGGAGGATATGTTGCGAATGTATGTGATGGATAGACCATCAAAGTGGGAAGAATATCTGCATCTAGCTGAATTTGCCTATAATAATAGCTATCAATCTTCTATTAAGATGAGTCCGTTTGAGGCACTCTATGGGAGAAAGTGCCGTACTCCTTTGAGCTGGAGTCAACCAGAGGATAAACTGGTGTTGGGACCGGATGCACTACAAGAGATGGAAAGAATTGTCAAACAAATACAAAGAAATATCAAGACCGCACAAGATCGCCAGAAAAGCTATGCTGATAAGAAAAGAGTGCACCGAGAATTTAAGGAAGGGGATCATGTGTATTTACGCATCAAACCCAAAAAGAGCACACTTTATGCTGGAAGTTGTGCAAAACTTGCACCTAGATATTGTGGGCCTTTTGAAGTTTTAGAAAGGGTGGGACCAGTGGCTTACAAGCTGGCCTTACCACCCCATGTTAAAGTGCATAATGTGTTTCATGTTTCATTATTAAAAAGATATGTGCATGATGCTTCTCACATAGTTTATTGGAATGTTGTACAGGTGGAACCAGAACGGGAGTTTCTGCCAGAACCGCTTCAAATATTGGAGCGGGAAGAAATTGAATAGAGAAACAGAACAATGGCCAGAGTAAAAGTGCAGTGGAAACACTTTACTGCTGAAGAAGCCACCTGGGAAAGGGAAGCTGAAATGATGGAGAAATATCCATTTTTGTTTAAATGAACTCTAGTAGTTGAATAACAACACCGAGGACGGTGTTTATTTTCAGAGGGGGAATATGTAATACCCCCAATTTGTGTGTTGAATTTTTAAAGCTAGACATTTGAACTTAATTCCTAAGGGGGTGGACCCCAAGGGATAAATATGGTATGAATGTAATTGCATATCTTATTTGATGAAATAAATAAAATGATTGTGCATTTTGACCAAGATGAGAATTAGAGATCACTTGCCAAATCCATGAGGATGGATAAGGCAACAAATCCCCACAATCTTTCAAAAATCCTTGAAAGAAATTAATTTAGATTTTGAGGAGGAATCTAAATCTCCCCAATGAAGAGGAAGTAGTTGGGAAGAGGTAAGAAAAGCTGGAAAAGCTGAGGAAAAGCATAAAACAGCTTTAAAGAGTCCCAAAATGGGAAGCCTAGGCTAAACAGGAAAGAAAGCATCCTGCTATTCTGGACGCAGAATTAGAAACATGCTTTGGGGAAATATGAGCTTAAATAAGCTTCTCCTAGGCAGATCAGAGGTTGATCTGTTCTAGGAGGTGATCTCTGCTCGGGGGTGAGTCCTGGGAGACAAAGAGGACTCTAAGGTTGGGAGGTTGGTCATTTTGCAGATTGTGGTATGTTCTGAAATTCTGGTTACTTTGTTTTATTACAGTATGAATTGACTACATATAAAATCGAATTTTATTAAAATGAGAAATTTTGGTACTACATTTACCAGAATCCATCCTAAGGCTTTCACCTTCCAGTCTCTGGTTAGTTGCAGACCATAAAACCATAGAGTAGAAATTCCAGAATCTCTACACCAAGGGTGGTTTAGATCTGGAATTCCTTAATCTCCACAGATAATTATATAAATTCTGTGTTTACGTCGATACAAAGCGATGTTACCTGCTTATAAGTATGTTAGAAGAATCTTGTAGTAGAGTGGAGATAAAGACATTTAAAACAATAGCATATGGAATATTGTAGTATAACTGAGGAAAAGAAATTTAGGGCATTAGCATATAGAACCCAACTTTCTTGTAGTTAAGAAGTACTTCTACATTAGGGTAGTATTCTAGACTATATAACATGTATGAAGTCTCTCAAAATTGAAATTCACCTATAAACATGGAAATAAATATTATGGTTATGAATTTAATTTAGGCTCAATATACACTATTCAATGAACTATGAAATCCATGTAAACGCATGTAACAAAAATATCCATATGTTAACCGGTGGCAAGAACCCATACCAATAGGTCTTTTTTTTATATCGAAGGCACGTGAGCTATACCTCTATATATATATATGAATCATAGGTATGGAAATATATATAAGCAATAAAAAGGGAGTTATAACTACGATGCATCTATATGAGTTTTATATGTGAAAAACGAAGTTATTAGTACGAATCTATTATGTTAAAAATGAAACATATATATGTGATCTCTACGACTGAGTGAATAAAGGATAGAAAATATCATATATGCGTGACAGTAAATAACAAAAAGAATATTACGATGTCGTTAACATAATTCAAGCGAAAACCCTTGTGCGGTCCGACTTGTATAAGTCAAGGCACGCCGAGGATCCTTTTTAAGGTTAAATGAAAGAAATAGAGGTCACGATAACACTACAATACTATGTGTGTAAATGAGCATAATCTGCAAGAGAAACGTTGGAAGCTGAACCCTAACTCATTTTAACCATGCGTGCCACACATGTAATTATGAGAAAAACAGAGAAACCGTATCAGCACTAAGCGCCACAATAACCACTCATTTGCGACTAATTATGGCGGAAAGGTTAGATTAGCAGAAGGGTAAACGAAGTGGATGGGGTTTCAGTAAGGTAAGATTAAACTATAATCATTGTTGAGACATGCATCGTAAGTCAAACCAACATAAATCTCTGTTAAGCAACAAAAAGGCCGCGGCATTCTGAATACCGTCGGATGAACCGCAACCAACTGTGAAATAACGCCTCCACAGTGATGGTCCATATCATGATTTATTTGTTGTGCTCGAGCTTCCTGCAACGTCTTTAAATGATTGATATATGTATCAGTGGTATTATGAAAAACCTCCCAAGCCAGTGTGACATGACCTGAGCTCGGGAGGTATGCTACCATCACTGAAACGATAGGAGTAAAGGTGCGGAGCTTTCGTTCCGGGAGGTGGCTTACCGATATAACAAATCGGCATCCCTTCCTCGTAGGAATCCCCACCAAAAAAATCAGTAAAACGAAATAAACACACTGAAGCACAATTCGATACAACTGGGGGGGAAAAGAAGTAAGGGTTTACCTGTGAGTAGAGTTCACCTCTGCGTCATGTTGACGGTACTCACAGTAAACCGAGAAACCAGAAAGGGTGCGAGGAGATTTTCAAGGGGGTTATGTAACGACAGCTGCGTTTGAACATGGGTAAGATGGGATTTGACAAAAAAAAAATCTCGATGTTTAAACTCCTAACAGGCCTGCAAATGTGAAACGTATTGAACACTGAAATGATAACTATTAAATCAAACCATCCCTAAATCACATTACTATCGTTGCCTCCGACTGGAATTACAACACAATAGTAAGAAAAGAAATTAAACCGCGTAAATGAGGACAGGTTAGACCTCAGTCTACAGTGGAAAGACAGAGGTGTTGAGCTCCTGCCCTCTCTGCGCAACCATATGATATCTAGTTAGATGCTGTAGAAAAAAAAAATAAAACCAGGATAGAAAAGATCTGGGAAGTTAGGTCGATTGACGGTGTTCCAATTAAAAGAACACTGAAACCCTAATTCTACTACATCAGAACCTTAGCAAATCCCGAGGTAGATTTAGAAAACCATCTACGTTGACAGGAGAATACCAGGTGCCATCAGTGGGCTCGGAGGAGGTAGGGCGTCTCATGCCGTCGTTGGTATTTACAGGAACAGGAGGCGAACGCAGTGTGCCAGTCCTTGGCCCGGCCCGATCGACAATTTTCAAATTCTACTGTCAAATTCTTCTTTGGACCGGGGTCACGATATGCCGGCGCCGATTGCAGCAATCTACGTACAAGACGCGCTCTCGCGACCAAAAACCAGGAAAATGTTATAGTTCACTCACACGTCAAACTCGGACGGATTAAACATTGTATTAGACGGCCTTACGTTCTGTACTAGGGCAAACGCGGCATAGTATCAGCTGGTACGAATGTGGCCACGCCGCGACCGATCCTGTAAAGAACGAACACCAATAAGTCATAAACAATACCGATTTGGGGACGACACGGTTCACAAATCTC
The DNA here is from genome assembly GCA_034641835.2 of Pinus albicaulis. NCBI lineage: Eukaryota > Viridiplantae > Streptophyta > Pinopsida > Pinales > Pinaceae > Pinus > Pinus albicaulis. The sequence goes on from CM076572.1 coordinate 1,025,066,179, forward strand.
ATAATTCAAACGCCGACACTCTAGGTAACCCTGTCTATACATGACATTATCTAAATATATTGTATATGCGCAGATTTACTATGGTCTCCAAATTGAATTCGTCTAAGTCAAACCTCCGTTGAAAGGCGACAACCGCTGTTCGTCGACATGCATGGACCTAGCTAACAAATAGAATACATATCTCAAGAGGCGTTGCTCTGTAGGTACACCTTCAATAATGGATCGGGTGGTATGTTTATATATATATGGTTTTATATATATATATATATGTTATGCATAAGCGTATGCAAAATTTTAATTGACCGAACCCAATGATATATATATATATATGGGTTAAATATTCTACATCTACGTGTGAGCGATGTTCATATATAGGTGTAATATTATACATATACGTGTGATCGATGTTTCATATATGGGTTTTATGTATATACATGAGTCATGCATAGGTTTATGCAACTTTTAATGGACCTATCCAAATATATATATTTAGGGTTCATAATATATATATTTGTATGGTTTCGATGTTTTATATATATGTTTTATATATGTAATATATTGGATATATATGTTTTATATATGTAATATATGGGATATATGTTTTATATAGGTGATATATATATTGCCTTATGGAATCAACAAAGATGAGTGTACATAGTACTATAAGAAGTCTATAAGAGACTCAGAAATTCATGTACATGGGTTTAAGGCGAACTTAGGTAGCATTGAATATTATTAAGAGGAAATAGTGTACAAGGAAATTGGTTAAATTGAAAGAAATACTACATGAGCAGAGGGAATTAAACTAAATACCCAACTTCTGAACTTAGTATTCATACCACCATGTAAATAAAGAGGGGATTCAAGTATATATATATGGAAAAAAAAAAAAAAAATTTCCTTGAAACTGGAGATGTTACACAAATCTTGTTTCGCAATATTTTCGGAGATATGATCTATGGAAGTTAGGTTTTCTTTCAGGCTCTAGAATTTCACCTAAAAAGTTCATTGTGGTATTTGCGCTATAATTTTTTTTATACAAAGCGTCAGAAGCTGAAACGTTTATAGAGCAAAGCTGAAATCCCAAGGAACATCCTATAAAAATTTCAGATCTTGGTTCACAATATTTGCGGATATATGATCTGTGGAATTTAGTGTTTGTTCAGGCTACCAAATTTCATCTCAAATAGGTGACCGTGGGAAAATTATCATAACTCTCTCTCTGAGTGTTGGATTGGAATTATATAAAATGTAGCCATATGTACACGGAAGGTAGTTTCCTATGTATCAATTTCGGAGACTAAGAATGAAACAGTGACACGTGGCAAGCCGTACAAGTTTTCTCTACTGAACCAGTCCATAATTACGTCATCGTGGGAGATTGGGCATAACTTTGCCTTGAAGAATCAAAATCAGGTCAGACCTATGGCGTTCGAAAGTAGATTCATAGGGCTACTACAGGGACAAATTTCGGATATTGAAGATTCAAAATCATAGAGATAATTCAGTTTTGATATCGAGCTCCTCAAAAGCTAGAAAAAGGTGTGTATTTTTCAAAGAAGTTTACATAACATTTGTTTGAAAATCAGTTTGAAGTGATTAAAAGGGAATATTGAAGCATAGATATCAGTATTGAGTTATTTAATGCCTCCCAAAAATAATTCGACACCCATTAAGCCCTCAGAAATCTATACTATGACGCATGAAGAAGAAGAATTACAGTATGAGATATCAAAATTATGGTACCAAGTGCAACAAATTTTGATCTTACAAAGAGAAATCAAAGATGATGTAGTTGGTTTAAAAGAAAAAATGGAGGCTAAGTTGGATGGTTTTAAGGATAAAATGAAAGATAATATAGATGATAAAATTGTGGAATATCAAATCGAGCATCAACAACGATTTCTCCAACTCTTAAAGGATAACCTAAATTTGGTTGAGTCGAATGAAAAAACAAGAAGATCAACATCATAGCGAAAGAATTTTTGAAGCAGTCATAGAAATAAGAACTCGACAACTACCAAATCGATCAATTTCAGAGTATCTCAGCAAGTGGAAGAACTTACTTGTTGAATATTCCACATGGGAGGATGGGAATTTCATACAAAAGCATCTGAAAATAATCAAGCGTTGATGACAACACCTGTTTGAAGCAGAGGGCAACACTTGATTCTAGAATTTTTGTATATAATTTAATAATTAAGAATTATCTTTTTCTAACACATGTAATGTATATTTTTGCAGGTAACAAAATTAGTTCTTGGTTACATTGGAAATATGACTATACCTAGTCATTTTCCTTCAAAAGGTTTAGAGTAGGAATAAATTTAATTTTGTTTCATTTTCTTTATTGTTTTCCAAAATAATGCAGTTATGATATTTTAATGAATAAAGATGGGACCTTATCATACATTTAGTTGGAATCTTTGAGGTTTTCATTGATAAAAGAATTTTACATTTGATAAATGATAAAACCCACATTCTAAGATGTTAACTCAAATATAGGGCTCATTTCCACTACTCATATAATTGCAATAAGATTTGAATATACATTTTAAATAATGGTTAATTAATCAAAGGAGCTCACAAGACAAAAATTAAAATGATGGCATACAATATTTTATCATTCACTTTATTCAAATGTCGATTCCTTTTTATGTTTTCATGTGAAGAATCCTTGTAGCATTTCTTAGTTTTTAGATTAAATAATTCATGATTTTCAACATATCCAAACTTAGAGATAAATATAACTATTCTTGCCTATTTTTATATACTCTTCATACGAAGATTTCAAGATTCACAAGGTAATTATATATGCATTTTTATTAGGTCTATGTACATGTTGATCTTCATTTTTCCTTTATTCATTTATTTTATTTTCTCTTTTAGTTATATTTTCTTATCTTTGTCTTTTTCTTTTACATGTTTTTACGAGTGCGATTTGAGGATTTGGTTTTGCTAGCGAAAGCAATTTAGAAAAGAAAATCACCATGATCCATACAAGGAATTCCTTTTCCTTTTCCAAAATTTTCTTCTTAATTCATTTACAATTTTTTGAAACTAATTGTCAGTCTTAATCTTAAAACATGATTGTTAAAAGACTTGCAAGATTAGTTTTAAGCGAAATTGGAAAAAGATTGAAAATTCCTATTAAGGCATTCGAATAAAATACTTTAAACTGCATCTATGATTTTAAAATAAGAACAACACTTAACAAACATATTATAAGATAAAAATTTTAATTTTAAAACATACCCATCATTTTATACTTTTTTATCTTGTAAATATTTTTCGCATGATCTATTCTCTTGATGGTATTCTTTTTGGTTTGCTATCTTTCATTTATTTTGATTAGATTTTAATAAACTCATGAACATGATGACTCTCTAAAATAAAAATAAAATAAAATAAAATAAATATGGTAACTTAACTTGACGAATATTTGTAAACACAAACTTAATGTTTTTTTCAAGACATCATCATCTTCTTTGAGTTGTTTTCATTTCATGTTTTTGTTTTTAAGAGCTTGTTTGTTTTCATTCTTAGTTCATTCATTTTCATTTTTGCCCCTTTCAATGGAGTTCATTTCATGATAGGTCATTTTTAATTACTTTGAAAATCCTCATACACATTCTTTTAGTAGTATTATCAACTGTTAATAAGAGGAATTTTTCTATTCAACTTTGGTTTCATTCATGGGCAATTATTAACTCTATATTTTAAAGAATTCTAGGGATAATGGAATAATATCGGATTGATTTTCAAAATTGTTTCCATTTGGATTTTAATTTGAAACTCTGATTTTTTGTTTATTATCATTTTGACGATCTCAATCTATAACATAAGAGTTTATTTTTACAAAAAATTATCTTAAACTCAACTTTAACTAAAAGTAACACAAATCAATATAAAAATTTGAGCTTTTAAACTCTTCCATGTCATCCCAAATCTCTTAAAAGAGATAATTTGTCTCCCCATCTATTATCACCAATTATTAGAGTATAAATTAAAAGCTACAAGAACCTAAAAGATAGGGGGTCTCTATACAGAGCAAAACTACCATGATCATAGGTTCTAATAAATATGACATTGTCAATTTGATTACCACATCAGGATAATGGCTCAAAATTTTATATTGTAAGACAAGAGCTCTCATCATGAGGCAGCTTTCTCATGACTATCAAAACTTGTGAATGGCATTGTCATGATCTAGTCCCCAAGCCAGGGCAATGGTTCTCAGGTTTTTAATAAAATAAAATTTTCTCTAAATATTCAAACATAGATGGAATACTGACATCTTGGGCTAAGAGGTAACACTGTTGAGGCTATGGATCCCTACTGGCAATAGTGGTTCTACCTATGATTATAAGAGATCATCTTTATCACTAAACAAAACAACATTTTTTTGTTTTTTAAGTTTAAGTTGTCATTAAATAGTTGTCCGTAATCAACTCTCTTATAGTCAATATTTACCTGATATACAAAATGAACGTATTTTGATTTCATTTAAGAGTTTCGAAGAAAAGTATGAATCTTAGCAATTTGATTTAATTTAATTTATATTTCTTTTTCCTTAGAATTTTATCATCAATTTGAACAGAGATAACTGGTTCTTCTCAGTATGTCACCATTGTTGTGGTGAAACACAACCCCACCGTTTTAGTCAATCACTTGATAATACTATTATTTGATTTTGAGAATGAGGAAAGGTCTAAATGAGTTTAATTTTTCCTTATCTATACTCATTTGGATTACTTGTGAAATACTCTTGTTTGAATATTGGATGTGTTTTAGCCACTTTGGCCTTTTATTTTATATATTACCCCATTTATTTGATTTTATATTTTTATAATTTGTAAATATTGATCACAGGGACTCTTCATTTTCCAACTCTCTTATTTATTGGCATTTTGAGAAAATTCTTTACCTTTTGAAACTTTACCACTTGCCTCACAATTGTATGATCATGTTGGTTTTGATCATATTTTTGCACCTCCTTATTTCCTTTTGCATTCATGGAAATATTTTCATAAATGATCAATTGAAGATAAAGTGGCACCTTCAGTTGTTACATCACCTCACATTTGGTATTTGACTTCACTGGTTGGCATTTCCTCCACATGACTTGGCACATCATTTCGGATTTCACATTTATATATATTGATTGCTTATCTCCTTCAGTTGGCTTGACATATCCATTAATAAAGGAGTGAATCATTAATTTACCATATTATCCATTTTTATACCTTGTACATAAATGAATATAATTTCATTATTTTAATAGTTAATAAAATCATTAGATTAATTTAAAACTATATTTGTTTTCTTTATTTAAAAATATAAAAAAAAAACATTTTATTTTGAATATTGTAAATATAAATTGTAAATATATTAAATTCTCTTAAAAATAAAATAAAATCCCAAAAAACATTTTTAGAATGAAAATCAACATTTTTATAAAGACTTTGACATATCAAATTCTAAAAAAGGCTTAAAGATCTGCTGAACTAATTTGCATAATGGATGGGAGATTCGACATATATTTCAGATTTATTTTTATCATTGGATCCAAATCAATTAATAATCGATTCTTCCATGTTTTTAGGGAAATCAGAAATTTTGTAAAGGCTTTGACATATCGAATTTTAAAAGGCTCACATTTTTGACGGCCTAGACTGGTTGGGCTGGAATTTCACGTCTAAGGCTAATTTTAACCATTTTTAAGGCACCACCAGTCCACTGCTCCTTTTTCATTGAAAACTTCCCGATCCTCCTCATACGTTTGTCCTCAAATCTCCATTATCTTATCTTCCAGCATGCTCGGAGTGCTCAGATCAGGCAGCGGATTGCAAATAGCAAACATTTTGTTTGTTTGTTAGGTGTCTAATTTATTAATTTCTGAGAAAGAAATTATTTACGTAAATTCATGCATCTGCTTGTCATGGCCACGTTTCAGCAACACAACTCTTGGATGCCTTAGCATGCAACCATGGTACATTGGTTCACTCCCAAGTAAGCAGATTACGTGCAAATTAAACCAACAGAGAATACAAGCATCCTTGCTGCAATACGATTTCATTTTTTACAATGGGATCAAACTAATTTTGAAACTTCGTGGCGAGTTAAAATACTTCTCCTGAATGCTGAGAGCTAATAAGAGGAAGCAGAATATTAACTGTCGAGCTTTAAAAAATGACTTCAAGAAATATCACATGAAAAAAATTACGGAAAAAGGGAAGTCTCATACGTTAAAATAATAGGTTTAATATTTTATTTAAAGTTTTTAGATCTTATTTGAAAAACTTTTATTTTTTTATATACTTCCATTTTGTTATTAATCATATTTATATAAGTTTTATTAATAATGCTTTGGTTGATATTTTATAGAAACTATGGAGACAAAAAATCATGAAACCTAAAGATGAAGAATAATGGAGGATTTGAAGCCTTAGCTCAAGGAGAAGGAAACAAACTAATTTGTTTGACTATATAAGAAGGATGAATAAACATTAAGAAGGGGGTTGGGAGGAGACTCTACAGGGCTAGAAGGACAGCCACTCTATAGGGGTTATGATCCAGCACAGGGAATTTCTTTGTAATTGATCAATTTATGCTTTTGCACTATTGCAGAGTGTTTACTGTTTGATTGTGGTGATTGTAGAGAATCTATGATTCTGTTATAAAGTGGCTTCGTACTATTGTGGGTACTTTTATTTAGGGTTAGAGCTACTCTCAAGACTGTGGTAATGGGATTTTAATATGATTTTAATTTATTCTCGTTATTATGTATGGAACGAAGGATTATTTTGTTACTATTAAAATTTAATTTTTGTTTTGATCTCAAATTCTAGAAAGTATTATGGTTCTTTGATATCATACACTACTTTTGTGTCATTATATTTTATCATCGAAGTCTTGTTAAAGCTATCTTTGCAAGACATAATTAGATCAAAATAAAATTCTAATTCATTCAAGTATTCTTATGATGTTTGATAACTATTTATTATTCATTTACAAGTTTATTTTTGTTTTCATTTGTATTGGTTAAATGTGAATTGTTTCCTTTAGTAAATGAAAAATTTCATGATGAATTACATCATTCATTCCGCCTATTTTAATCACAGAATCAGATCAAAATAAAATTCTAATTCATTCAAGTATTCCTATGATGTTTGATAACTATTTATTATTCATTTACAGGTTTATTTTTGTATTCACTTGTATTGGTTAAATGTGAATTGTTTCCTTTAATTAATACAAAAATTCGTGATGAATTATATCAGTGATTTCCCCTATTTTATTCAAATTTTTGCTCAAATTAGAAAGATATTGTTATCCATTTCTAGTCTTAGATATGATTTAAATTAGTTTTATATTTATAGCTTAATCACGTAACAAGACCTCTTTAAAGACACACACTCATTTAGGTGAGGTTTAGTCAAAATTTTTGTATTGATTTTAGTATTTAATTTTACATCATTAATAGATCAATAAAAAGAGTTGTAATTATATATTTTTTCTATATATTAGTTTAATTCTTTTTAAAGATTGTTTAAATTAGTTTTTTGATACAATCTAATTATATAATTTAAATTTTACAAGTTAGTGATAATTAGTAATTTCTCTTCACTATCAATAGAATTAGAAGGTTAAGGTTTAAATAGATTTAATATTAAATAATATATTAACATTTCTTTAGGATCAATCTTATTAAATCTAATAATGAAATTATTAGATTTAATTAATAATTAGTTTATGTTTTAGTTAGATATATACATTTCATATTAATATTAACATAAGTTTAATAAAATAACATATATTTAATATAATTAATACAAGTTATATATTGCATTAGATTTATGAAATTAACAATAAATATTACATAAAATAACTTAGCACCACATGGATAGATTAACTCTTAAATTCCAGGCTAGGTTAATTTTAAGGTAGATCTCAGTGGTAGTTTGGTTGTATCATTAAAAACATCTTAAGGGTCATTCTCTTACCTAACCGGTAAGAAGAATCGACCTGATATCCCTGTCTATTGGAAACTAGAGACACATCTTAAACCAATAGAAAAAAGGGAAAATGTAACTGGACCTAATTTGACCAGTTCGAACCACCATCCCAAATGGAAAAGGATTTGCTTTAAGTTCCAGACCGAATGATTATCCCCCTTGTTGTTGCCACAGATTTCTAAGGCCTCAACATTTTTGGCACTAGAAGGAAGGCTGAGCTAGTTAATTCGCATGAAGTCTTGCTTTAACATTTTTTAGCTAGCCATGGCTCCTATTTGTATTCCAACATTGGGTCATGCTTTTAGCTCACGCAAGAATACCAGAGGGGTACCGAAGAGACAACTTGAATCAATATACGAATTTCAATATGATGGTGAGAATTTCATTTCTTCTTTAGATCATCTTGATTAATTTATACATAAGTGAAAATTTTTTAACATCACTAAAGACAATGAAATTTGCAGGTTATTCACTCTCAAACTTCAAGGATGGATTCAAGAATGGTATAAGATCCTACCAGTTAAGTGTATTCACTCTTGGAATCACTTTATGTAGGTATTCATTTTTTCTCATCACAATTACAACTATAAGAATTTGTGTTTAGATTTTGATGACTTTACAATCTTTGATAATGAAACTATTAGAAAATGTTCTGAGAGATTTATGTTATTATGTTACAAATTTCATTATGACAATTTACCTCCTAAGAAAATTTTAATTGAGAAAGTTACCTCTGTTATTAAAAATCATAATATAAGGATTCATATGAAACATAAAGAGGAATCTCCAACAATAAATCTTGGTTCTATTATTGATCCTATTAAATCTTTAAATGAAAATTCTAATATTTCTCAACCATCAACATCAGGAGAGAATATTACGTCTGAAAGCATTTCTATGGTACCTCCTAATGTTTATAATAATGAGTCACATTCAATAGAATCAAATTTTACACAACAACAAGATTTAATGAATAAATGTGACAATAATTCTTCTTTTGAAAATGGGCTAGATTCTATTTTGACAACAGATGACACATCATTAATCCAAGGAATAAAAAATGATGATCTTAAAGAAAATTCACCTAACTTGCATTATGGTTATCATTATTTGCAACCTAATCATTGTATGTGTCAACCTATCAGAATATTTTCTAGTTCAAAACTTAAGAATGAATTACATAATAAAATGCAAGGGGTATTTTTAAATGATCAATTACTTATTGATGTAAATCTAGAAACCTTTATCCACCTTTTCTACAAATTTCAAGATAATTATAAATTATTTGAAAAGGATGTGATCTTTAATAATAACGATATTCATGAGTTTAGATCATTTGATTCATTTTTTAAGCTCAAAATTGCCCCCTTCCATTATGATTTAGATCATCAAACTCTATTACAAGTTTTCGATATTAATCATGAGTTGATCAGTCGTCTTAATACTTATGTATACATAGTAGATTCCTTTAAGGATTTTCCTTATTTTTCTCTTCATTATGACGATCAACGTCGTACAAGGGAAAATGACAATTTCTGTAAAATCTTAGAAACAATTGATGTCAATACTTTCCATATTTCACAATTTTCAAAAACAGAACCTTGGTGGATCCTTAAAGGTAATATCTCTAACCCTTTAGATTGTACATATTTCGATAGATTTTATTTTCAGTTAGAAAATCATTTTAGCATAAAATTTTCTAATCATAAATTTCTTCTATTTTCATTCTTAGGAATTAACATGCATAAATATTCTAGGATTTTTGTATATAATTTAATAATTAAGATTTATCTTTTTCTAACACATGTAATGTATATTTTTGCAGGTAACAAAATTAGTTCTTGGTTACATTGGAAATATGACTATACCTAGTGATTTTCCTTCAAAAGGTTTAGAGTAGGAATAAATTTAATTTTGTTTCATTTTTTTATTGTTTTCCAAAATAATGCAATTATGATATTTTAATGAATAAATATGGGACCTTATCATACATTTAGTTGGCATCTTTGAGGATTTCATTGGTAAAATTTTTTTTACAGTTGATAAATGATAAACCCCACATTCTAAGATGTTAACTCAAATATAGGGCTCATTTCCACTTTATACTCATATAATTGCAATAAGATTTTAATTTACATTTTAAATAATGGTTAATTAATAAAAGGAGCTCACAAGACAAAATTTCAAATGATGGCATACAATATTTTATCATTCACTTTATTCATATGTCAATTCCTTTTTATGTTGTCATGTGAAGAATCCTTGTAGCATTGCTTAGCTTTTGGATTCAATAATTCATGATTTTCAACATATCCAAACTTAGATATAAATATAACTAGTCTTGCATATTTTTATATACTCTTCATACGAAGACGTCAAGATTCACAAGGTAATTTTGTATGCATTTTTCTCATGTCTGTGTACATGTTGATCTTCATTTCTCCTTTATTCCTTTCTTTTATTTTCTCTTTTAGTTATATTTTTTTATCCTTGTCTTCTTTTCTTTTACAGGTTTTTACGAGTGGAATTTGAGGATTTGATTTTGCTAGAGAAGCAATTTAGAAAAGAAAATCATCATTGTCCATACAGGGAATTCCTTTTCCTTTTCCAAATTTTTCTTGTTACTTCATTTACAATTTTTTGAAACTAATTGTTAGTATTATTCTTAAAACATGATCGTTAAAAGACTTCCAAGATAAGTTTTAAGAAAAATTGGCAAAATATTGAAAATTCCTATTAAATAATTCGAATAAAAAACTTTAAACTCCATCAATGCTTTTAAAATAAGAGAAACATTTAACAAACATATTACAAGATAAAATTTTTAATTTTAAAACATATTCATCATTTTATACCTTTTATCTTGTAAAGATTTTTCTCATGATCTATTATCTTGATGGTATTCTTTTTGGTTTGCTATCTTTCATTTAATTTGATTATATTTTAATAAACTCATGAACATGATGACTCTCTAAAATAAAAATAAAATAAATATAGTAACTTAACTTGACGAATATTTGTAAACACAAACTTAATGTTTTTTTCAAGACATCATCATATTCTTTGAGTTGTTTTCATTTCATGTTTTTGTTTTTAAGAGCTTGTTTGTTTTCATTCTTAGTTCTTTCATTTTCATTTTGGCCCTTTTCAATGGAGTTCATTTCATGAGAGATCATTTTTAATTACTTTAAAAATCCTCATACATATTCTTTTAGTAGTATTATCAACTGTTAATAAGAGGAATTTTTCTATTCAACTTTGGCTTCATTCATGGGAAATTATTAACTCTATATTTTAAAGAATTCTAGGGATAAAGGAAGAATATCGGGTTAATTTTCAAAATTGTTTCCATTCGGATTTTAATTTGAAACTATGATTGTTTCTTTATTATCATTTTGATGATCTCAATCTATAACATAAGTGTTTATTTTTACGACAGTTTATCTTAAACTCAGCTTTAACTAAAACTAACACAAAGCAATATCAAAATTTTAGATTTTAAACTCTTCCATGGCATCCCAAATCTCGTCAAAGAGATCATTTGTCTCCCCATCTATTATCACCAATTATCAGAGTATAAATTAAAATCTACAAGAACCAGAAAGATAGGGGGTCTCTGTACAGAGCCAGCCTACCATGATCATAGGTTCTGATAATTATGACATTGTCAATTTGATTACCACATCATGATAATGGCTCACAACTTTATGTTGTAAGATAAGAGGTCTCATCATGAGCCGAATTTATCATGTCTATCAAAACTTGTGAATGGAATTGTCATGATTTGGTCCCCAAGCCAGGGCAATGGTTCACAGGTTTTTAAAAAAATAAAATTTTCTCTGCATATTCAAACAGAGATGGGATACTGACATCTTGGGCTAAGAGGTAACCCTACCGAGGCTATGGACACCTGCTGGCAGCAGTGGTTCTACCTATGATTATAAGAGTTCATATTTATCACTAAACAAAACAACATGTTTGTGTTCTTTAAGTTTACGTTGTCATTAATTAATTTTCCGTAATCAACTCTCTTATAGTCAATATTTACAAGATATAAAAAATGATAGTATTTTTATTTCATTTAAGAGTTTCAAAGAAAAGTATAAATCTTAGAAATTTGATTTAATTTAACTTGTGTTTCTTTTACCTTAGAATTTTATCATCAATTTGAACAAAGATAATTGGTTCCAAGGAAAATTTTAGGGGCTAATATTCGTAGGTGGGCTAATTTTTCCATGTTTTTTCCAAAAAACATATTTGCCAATTTCATTTTTTTCCAAAAACTATTTGCCCAAATTTTATAGTATAAAATTATTCTACCTTAAAAATCGCCAAAAAAGTATACAGAGAAATATAAAATGATTATAAACATAATATTTTTATAGAAATATCGCCAAACTTTTTATAATTTTCATATTAGAAGCTAGTAAGATTCGCCAAGGTTTTAAAGTTGAAGATAAATTTTCATCCTTAAAATTTTCCTTGATTGGTTCTTCCTAGTATGTCGCCATTGTTGTCGTGAAACACAAACCCCCCATTTTTCATTTATAAATGAAAAGTGGGGACCCTTTTAATAGATCACTTGATAATAGTATTATTTGATTTTGAGAATGAGGAAAGGTCTAAATGAGTTTGATTTTTCCTTATCTATCCTCATTTGGATTACTTGTTGTGAAATACTCTTGTTTGAATATTGGATGTGTTTTAGCCTCTTTGGACTTTTATTTTATATATCACCCCATTTTCTTGAGTTTAGATTTTTATAATTTGTAAATATTTATCACAAGGACCCTTCATTTTCCAACTCTCTTCTTTATTGGCATTTTGAAAAAAAATCTTGACTTTTTGAAACTTTACCACTTGCCTCACGATTGTACGATCATGTTGGTTTTGATCATATTTTTTCACCTGCTTGTTGCCTTTTGCATTCATGGAAATATTTTCATAAATGATCAATTGAAGACAAAGTGGCACCTTCGGTTGTCACATCACTGGTTGGCATTTCCTCCACATGACTTGGCACATCATTTCGCATTTCACATTTATATATATTGATTGTTTATCTCCTCCACTTGGCTTGACATATCCATTAATAAAGGAGTGAATCATTAATTTAGCATATTATCCATTTTTATACCTTGTACATAAATTAATATAATTTCATTGTTTAATAGTTTATAAAATCATTAGATTAATTTAAAACTATATTTTATTTATTTATTTAAACATAAAAATTCCAAAAAAAAAAAAACATTTTATTTTGAATATTGTAATATAAATTGTAAATATATTAAATTCTCTTAAAAATAAAATAAAATCCCAAAAAACATTTTTAGAATGAAAAACAACATTTTTATAAAGACTTTGACATATCGAATTCTAAAAAAGGCTCAAAGATCCTCTCAACTAATTTTCATAACAGATGGAAGATTTGACATATATTTCGGATTTATTTTTAGCATTGGATCCAAATGAATCATTAATAATAGATTCTTACATGTTTTCAGGGAAATCACCAATTTTGTAAAGGCTTGGACATATCGAATTTTAAAAGGCTCACATTTTTTACAGCCTAGACTGGTTGCGCTGGAATGTCACGTCTAAGGCTAACTATAACCATTTTTAACACACCGCCAGTCCACTGCTCCTTTTTCATCAAAAATTGCGTGGTCATCCTCATACGTTTGTCCTCAAATCTCCAATATCTTATCTTCCACCATGCTCAAAGTGCTTAGATCAGGCAGCAGATTGCAAATAGCAGACAATTTGTTTGTTTGTTAGGTGCCTAATATATTAATTTCTAGGAAGAAATTATTTTTGTAAATCCATGCATCTGCTTGTCATGGCCACATTTCAGAAACACAATTTCTTGTATGCCTTAGCATGCAACCATCATACATTGGTTCACTCCCAAGTAAGTATATTACATACAAATTAAACTAGCGCAGAATACAAGCATCCCTGCTGCAATACAATTTCATTTTTTTACGATGGGATCAAATGAATTCCGAAACTTCGTGGCGAGTTAAAAGATTTCTCCTGAATGCTGAGAGCTAATAATAGGAAACAGAATATTAACTGTTGAGCTTTAAAAAATGACTTCAAGAAATATCACATGGAAAAACTTATGTAAAAAGGCAAGTCTCATACGTTAAAATAATAGGTTTAATATTTTATTTAAAGTTTTTAGATCTTATTTGGAAAACTTTTATTTTTTTATATAGTTCCATTTTGTAATTAATCATATTTATATAAGTTTTATTAATAATTTTTTGGTTGGCATTTTACAGAAACTCTCGAAACAAAAAATCATGAAATCTAAGGATGAGGAGTAATGGAGGATTTGAAGCCTTAGCTCAAGGAGAAGGAAACAAAATAATTTGTTTGAATATATAAGAAGGATGAATAAACATTAATAAGGGGGTTGGGAGGAGACTCTACAGGGCTAGAACGATAGCCATTCTATAGGGGTTATGATCCAGCACATAGAATTTTTTTGTAATTGATCAATTTGTGCTTTTGCACTATTGTAGAGTGTTTACTATTTGATTGCGGAGATTGTAGAGAATCTATGATTCTATTATAAAGTGGCTTCATACTATTGTGGGTACTTTTATTCAGGGTTAGAGCTGCTCTCAATACTGTGGTAATGGGATTTTAATATGATTTTAATTTATTCTCATTATTGTGTATGGAACGAATGATTATTTTCTTACTATTAAATTTTCATTTTTGTTTTGATATCAAATTCTAGAAAGTATTATGTTTCTTTGATATCATATGCTATTGTTGTGTCATTAATATTTCACTATCAAAGTCTTGTTAAAGCTATCTTTGCAAGACAGAATCAGATCGAAATAAAATTCTAATTCATTCAAGTATTCCTGTGATGTTTGATAACTATTTATTATTCATTTACAGGTTTATTTTTGTTTTCACTTGTATTGGTTAAATGTGAATTGTTTCCTTTAATTAATGCAAAAATTATTGATGAATTATATCAATCATTCCCCCTATTTTGTTCATAGAATCAGGTCGGAATACAATTCTAATTCATTCAAGTATTCCTATGATGTTTGATAACTATTTATTATTCATTTAAAAGTTTATTTTTGTTTTCACTTGTATTGGTTAGATGTGAATTGTTTCCTTTAATTAATACAAAATTTCGTGATGAATTATATCTGTCATCTCCCCTATTTTATTCAAATTTTCTCTTGAATTAGAAAGAGATAGTTATCCCTTTCTAGTCTGAGATAGGATTTAAATTAGTTTTATATTTATAGCTTAATCACGTAACAAGGCCTCTTTAAAGACACACACTCATTTAGGTGAAGTTTAGTCAAACTTTTGTATTGATCTGGATCTTTAATTTTACATCATTAATAGATCAATAAAAAGAGTTGTAACTATATATTTTTTGTATATATTAGTCTAATTCTTTTTAAATATTGTTTAAATTAGTTTTTTGATACAATCTAATTATAGAATTTAACTTTTACAAGTTAGTCATAATTAGTAATTTCTCTTCACTATCAATAGAATTAGAAAGGTTAAGATTTAAATGGATTTAATATTAGATAATATATTAACATTTCTTTAGGATCAATCTTATTAAATATAATAATGAAATTATTATATTTAATTAATAATTAGTTTATGTTGTAGTTAGATATATACATTTCATATTAATATTAACATAAGTTTAATAAAATAACATAGATTTAATATAATTAATAGAAGTTATAGATTGCATTAGATTGATGAAATTAACAATAAATATTACATAAAATAACTTAGCACGACATGGATAGATTAACGCTTAAAGTCCAAGCTAGGTTAATTTTAAGGTAGATCTTAGTGGTAGTTGGTTTGTATCATTAAAAACATCTTAAGGGTCATTCTTACCTAACCAGTAAGAAGAATTGACCTGATATCCCTGTCTATTGGAAACTAGAGACAAATCTTAAACTAATAGAAAAAAGGGAAAAGGTAACTGGACCTAATTTGACCAGTTGGAACCACCATCCCAAACAGAAAAGGAACTGATCTAAGTTCCAAACAAGGTGGTTATCCCCCTTGTTGTTGCCACAGATTTCTGAGGCCTCAACATTTTTGGCGCTAGAAGGAGGGTTGAGCTAGTTAATTTGCACGAAGTATTTTTTTAACATTTTTTAACTAGCCATGGCTCCTATTTGTATTGCAACATTGGTTCATTCTTTTAGCTCACGCAAGCATACCAGAGGTGTACCCAAGAGACAACTTGAATCAATATATGAATTGTAATATGATGGTGAGAATTTCATTTCTGCTTTAGATCATGTTGATCAATTTATACGTAAATGCAAATGTTTTAACATCACTAAAGACAATGAAATTTGCAGGTTCTTCACTCTCACACTTCAAGGAAGGATTCAAGAATGGTATAAGATCCTACCAGCTAAGTGTATGCACTCTTGGAATCACTTTATGCAGGTATTCATTTTTTCTCATCACAATTACAACTATAAGAATTTGTGTTTAGAATTTGATGACTTTACAATCTTTGATAATGAAACTGTTAGCAAATTTTCTAAGAGATTTATGTTATTATGCTACAGATTTCATTATGACAATTTACCTCCTAAGAAAATTTTAATTGAGAAATTTACCTCTGTTATTCAAAAACATAATATAAGAATTCATATGAAATATAAAGAGGAATCTCCAACAATAAATCTTGGTTCTATTATTGTTCCTATTAAATCTTTAAATGAAAATTCTAATCTTTCTCAACCATCAACATTAGGAGAGAATATTACATATGAAAGAATTTCTATGGTAAATCCTAATGTTTATGATAATGAGTCACATTCAATATAATCAAATTCTACACAACAACAACATTTAATGAATAAATGTAACAATAATTCTTCTTTTGAAAATGGGCTAGATTCTATTGTGACAACAAATGACACATCGTTAATCCAGGGAATAAAAAATGATGGTCTTAAAGAAAATTCATCTAACTTGCATTATGGTTATCATTATTTGCAAGCTAATCATTGTATGTGTCAACCTGTCGGAATATTTGCTAGTTCAAAACTTAAGAATGAATTACATCATAAAATGCAAGGGGTATTTTTAAATGATAAGTTACTTATTGATGCAAATATAGAAACCTTTATCCACCTTTTCTACAAATAATCACAATATTCATGAGTTTAGACCATTTGATTCATTTTTTAAGCTTAAAATTGCCCCCTTCCATTATGATTTAGATCATCAAACTCTATTACAAGTTTTAGATATTAATCATGAGTTGATCAGTTGTCTTAATGCTAATGTATATATAATAGATTCCTTTAAGGATTTTCCTTGTTTTTCTCTTAATTATGACGATCAACGTCTTAAAGGGAAAATGACAATTTCTGTAAAATCTTAGAAACAATTGATGTCAATACTTCCCATATTTCACAATTTTCAAAAACAGAACCTTGGTGGATCCTTAAAGGTAATATCTCTAACCCTTTAGATTGTACATATTTCGATAGATTTTATTTTCAATTAGAAAATCATTTTAGCATAAAATTTTCTAATCATAAATTTCTTCTATTTTCATTCTTAGGAATTAACATGCCTAAAGATTATAGGATTTTTGTATATAATTTAACAATTAATATTTATCTTTTTCTAACACATGTAATGTATATTTTTGGAGGTAACAAAATTAGTTCTTGGATACATTTGAAATATGACTATACCTAGTGATTTTCCTTGAAAAGGTTTAGAGTAGGAATAAATTTAATTTTGTTTCATTTTTTTTATTTTTTTCCAAAATAATGCAATTATGATATTTTAATGAATAAAGATGGCACCTTATCATACATTTAGATGGAATATTTGAGGTTTTCATTGGCAAAACAATTTTTACATTTGATAAATGATAAACCCCACATTCTAATATGTTAACTCGAATATAGGGATCATTTCCACTTTCTACTCATATAATTGCAATAAGATTTGAATTTACATTTTAAATAATGGTTAATTAATAAAAGGAGCTCACAAGACAAAAATTCAAATTGTGGCATACAATATTTTATCATTACTTTATTCAAATGTCAATTCCTTTTTATGTTGTCATGTGAAGAATCCTTGTAGCATTGCTTAGTTTTTAGATTCAATAATTCATGATTTTCAACATATCCAAACTTAGAGATAAATATAAATAGTATTGCGATTTTTATATACTCTTCATATGAAGATGTCAAGATTCAGAAGGTAATTTTGTATGCATTTTTGTCAGGTCTATTTACATGTTGATCTTCGTTTCTCCTTTATTCCTTTCTTATATTTTCTCTTTTAGTTATATTTTCTTGTCCTTGTCTTCTTTTCTTTTACAGGTATTTACGAGTGCGATTTCAGGATTTGGTTTTGCTAGCGAAAGAAATTTAGAAAAGAAAATCACCATGATCCATACAGGGAAATAATTTTCCTTTTCCAAATTTTACTTCTTACTTCATTTACAATTTGTTGAAACTAATTGTTAGTCTTATTCTTAAAACATGATCGTTAAAAGACTTGCAAGATAAGTTTTAAGAAAAATTGGCAAAAGATTGAAAATTCCTATTAAAGCATTCGAATAAAAAACTTTAAAACTGCATCAATGCTTTTAAAATAAGAGCAACACTTAAAAAACATCTTACAAGATAAAATTTTTAATTTTAAAACATATTCATCATTTTATACTTTTTATCTTGTAAAGATTTTTCTCATGATATATTCTCTTGATGGTCTTCTTTCCGGTTTGCTATCTTTCATTTAATTTGATTAGATTTCAATAAACTCACGAACATGAGGACTCTCTAAAATTTAAAAAAAGAAAAAGAAAAAAGGAAAGAAAGACAATAACTTAACTTAACGAATATTTGTAAACACAAACTTAATGTTTTTGTCAAGACATCATCATCTTCTTTGAGTTGTTTTCATTTCGTGTTTTTGTTTTTAAGAGCTTTTTTTATTTCATTCTTAGCTCTTTCATTTTCATTTTTTCCCCTTTCAATGGAGTTCATTTCATGATAGATCATTTTTAATTACTTTGAAAATCCTCATACATATTATTTTATTAGTATTATCAACTGTTAATAAGAGGAATTTTTCTATTCGAATTTGGTTTCATTCATGGGAAATTATTAACTATATATTTTAAATAATTCTAGGGATAAAGGAAGAATATCGGGTTGATTTTCAAAATTGTTTCCATTCAGATTTTAATTTGAATCTCTGATTGTTTCTTTATTATCATTTTGACAATCTCAATCTATAACATAAGTGTTTATTTTTATGAAAATTTATCTTAAACTCAACTTTAACTAAAAGTAACACAAAGAAATATCAAAAGTTTAGCTTTTAAACTCTTGCATGTCATCCCAAATCTCTTAAAAGAGATAATTTGCCTCCCCATCTATTATCACCAATTATCAGAGTATAAATTAAAATCTACAAGAATCTGAAAGTTAGGGGGTCTCTGTACAGATCCAACCTACCATGATCATAGGTTCTGATAATTATGACATTGTCAATCTGATTACCACATCAAGGTAATGGCTCACAACTTTATGTTGTAAGACACTCATCACGAGCCGGGTTGCTCATGACTATCAAAACTTGTGAATGGCATTGTCATGATCTAGTCCCCGAGCCAGGAAAATGGTTCTTAGGTTTTTAATAAAATAATTTTTTCTCTGAATATTCAAACATAGATGGGATACTGACATCTTGGGCTAAAGGGTAACCCTGCCGAGGCTATGGACACCTGTTGGCAGCAGTGGTTCTGCCTATGATTATAAGAGTTCATCTTTATCACTAAACAAAACATCATGGTTGTGTTCTTTAAGTTTAAGTTGTCATTCAATAGTTTTCCATAATCAACTCTGTTATAGTCAATATTTACAGATATACAAAATGATAGTATTTTGATTTCATTTACGAGTTTCGAAGAAAAGTATGAATCTTAGCAATTTGATTTAATTTAACTTATATTTATTTTTCCTTAGAATTTTATCATCAATTTGAACAAAGATAATTGGTTCTTCCCAGTATGTCGCCATTGTTGTGGTGGAACACAATCCCCCCATTTTTCATTTATAAATGAAAAATGGGGACCGTTTTAATTGATCACTTGATAATAATATTATTTGATTTTGAGAATGAGGAAATGTATAAATGAGTTCATTTTTTCCTTATCTATCCTCATTTGGATTAATTGTTGTGAAATACTCTTGTTTGAAGATTGGATGTGTTTTAGCCCCTTTTGCATTTTATTTTATATATTACCCCATTTGTTTGATTTTAGATTTTTATAATTTGTAAATATTTATCACATGGACCCTTCATTTTTCAACTCTCTTCTTTATTGGCATTTTGAAGAAATTCTTGACTTTTTTAAACTTTACCACTTCCCTCACGATTGTACCATCATGTTGGTTTTGATCATATTTTTGCACCTCGTTGCCTTTTGCATTCATGGAAATATTTTCATAAATGATCAATTGAAGACAAAGTGGCACCTTTGGTTGTCACATCACCTCGCATTTGGTATTTCACTTCACTTGTTGGCATTTCCTCCACATGACTTGGGACATCATGTCACATTTCACACACACACACACACACACACACACACATATATATATATATATATTGATTGTTTATCTCCTTCACTTGGCTTGACATATCCATTAATAAAGGAGAGAATCATTAATTTACCATACTATCCTTTTTTATGACTTGTACATAAATGAATATAATTTCGTTATTTTAATAGTTTATAAAATCATTAGATTAATTTAAAACTATCTTTGTTTTCTTTATTTAAACATAAAAATTCAAAAAAAAAAACATTTTATTTTGAATATTGTAAACATAAATTGTAAATATATTAAATTCACTTAAAAATAAAATAAATCCCAAAAAACATTTTTAGAACGAAAATCAACATTTTTATAAAGACTTTGACATATTGAATTCTAAAAAAGGCTCAAAGATCGGCTCAACTAATTTTCATAACGGATGGGAGATTTGACATATATTTCGGATTTATTTTTAGCATTGGATCCAAATAAATCATTAATAATCGATTCTTCCATGTTTGCAGGGAAATAAATAATTTTGTAAAGGCTTTGACGTATTGAATTTTAAAAGGCTCACATTTTTGATGGCCTAGGCTGGTTGGGCTGGAATGTCAAGTCTAAGGCTAACTATAACCATTTTTAAGGCACCGCCAGTCCACCTCTCGTTTTTCATCAAAAATTTCCTGGTCCCCTTCATAGGTTTGTCCTCAAATATCCATTATCTTATCTTCCAGCATGCTCGGAGTTCTCAGATCAGGCAGTGGATTGCAAATAGCAAATTGTTTGTTTGTTTATTAGGTGCCTAATATATTAATTTTCTGAGTAAGAAATTATTTATGTAAATTCATGCATCTGCTTTCATGGCCACATTTCAAGAACATGATTTCTTGGATTCCTTAGCATGTAACCATGGTACATTGTTTCACTCCCAATTAAGAAGATTACGTGCGAATTAAACCAACGCAGAGTACAAGCATCCCTGCTGCAATACGATTTCATTTTTTACAATGTGATCAAACGAATTCCGAAACTTCGTGGCGAGTTAAAAGAATTCTCCTGAATGCTGAGAGCTAGTCATATGAAGCAGAATATTAACTGTTGAGCTTTAAAAAATGACTTCAAGAAATATCACATGGAAAAACTTACGTAAAAAGGGAAGTCTCATACGTTAAAATAATAGGTTTAATATTTTATTTAAAGTTTTTAGATCTTATTTGAAAAACATTTATTTTGTATATAGTCTCATTTTGTTATTAATCATATTTATATAAGTTTTATTAATAATTTTTTGGTTGAGATTTTACAAATGGAAACAAAAAATCATGAAATCTAAAGTTGAGGAATAATGGAGGATTTGAAGCCTTAGCTCAAGGAGAAGGAAACAAACTAATATGTTTGACTATATAAGAAGGATGAATAAAAAGTAAGAAGGGGGCCAGGAGGAGAGTCTACAGGGCTAGAAGGATATCCATTCTATAGGGGTTATGATCCAGCATAGGGAATTTCTCTGTAATTGATCAATTTGTGCTTTTGCACTATTGCAAAGTGTTTACTGTTTGTTTGCATAGATTGTAGAGAATCTATGATTTTGTTATAAAGTGGCTTCATACTATTGCGGGTACTTTTTTTCAGGGTTAGAGCTGCTCTCAAGATTGTGGTAATGGGATTTTAATATGATTTTAATTTATTCTTGTTATTGTGTACGATTACCGGAATGAAGGATTATTTTCTTACAATTAAAATTTCATTTTTTCTTTGATCTAAAATCCTAGAAAGTATTATGTTTCTTTGATATCATACACTATTGTTGTGTCATTAATATTTTACCATCGAAGTCTTCTTAAAGCTAGCTTTGCAAGACAGAATCAGATCGAAATAAAATTCTGTTCATTCAAGTATTTTAGTGATGTTTGATAGCTATTTATTATTAATTTACAGGTTTATTTTTGTTTTCACTTGTATTGGTTAAATGTGAATTGTTTCCTTTAATTAATACAAAATTTCGTGATGAATTATATGAGTCATTCCCCCTATTTTCTTCACAAAATCATATCAGAATAAAATTCTAATTCATTCAAGTATTCCTGTGATGTTTGATAACTATTTATTATTCATTTATAGGTTTATTTTTGTTTTCACTTGTATTGGTTAAATGTGAATTGTTTCCTTTAATTAATACAAAATTCCGTGATGACTTATATCAGTCATTTCCCCTATTTTATTCAAATTTTCTGTCGAATTAGAAAGAGATAGTTATCCCTTTCTAAACTGAGATTGGATTTAAATTAGTTTTATATTTATATCTTAATCACGTAACAAGGCCTCTTTAAAGACACACACTCGTTTAGGTGAGGTTTAGTCAAAATTTTTGTATTGATCTGAATCTTTAATTTTACGTCATTAATAGATCAATAAAAAGAGTTGTAATGATATATATTTTGTATATATTAGTTTAATTCTTTTTAAAGATTGTTTAAATTAGTTTTTTGATGCAATCTAATGATAGAATTTAACATTTACAAGCTAGTGATAATTAGTAATTTCTCTTTACTATTCATAGAATTAGAAAGGTTAAGATTTAAATAGATTTAATATTAAATAATATATTAACATTTCTTTAGGGTCAATCTTATTAAATCTAATAATGAAATTATTAGGTTTAATTAATAATTAGTTTATGTTTTAGTTAGATATATACATTTCATATTAATATTAACATTATTTTAATGAGATAACATAGATTTAATATAATTAATACAAGTTATAGATTGCATTAGATTTATGAAATTAACAACAAATATTACATAAAAATAACTTAGCATGACATGCATAGATTTACTCTTAAAGTCCAGGCTAGGTTTATTTTAAGGTAGATTTTCGTGGTAGTTTGGTTGTATCATTAAAAAAATATTAAGGGTCATTCTCTTACCTAAAAAGTAAGAAGAATCGACCTCACATCCCTGTCTATTGGGAAAAGGTAACTGGACCTAATTTGACCAGTTGGAACCACCATCCCAAACAGAAAAGAAATTGATTTAAGTTCCAGATTGTAATATTCCTAATTAGCGACAACTAACTGGAATATTTGAATTTTCATAATTTTTCAATCTATGGTTTGTAAATAAATAAAAAGTGAGTAAAGAGGGTCTAACTCACTTCAGTAGAATAAGACATCTGCCTAGTAGCACAACATTGTGACTCAAGGATCGTGTAGAGATCTCACCCTTAGCCCCAGGGGACTTCGAGTGCCTGCTCGGGCAAGGTTAGCTTTTCAACATTTTTTGAGTCCTTTCATTGTTTGGGTTTGTTGCGGAGCTAGAGCTTATAGAAAGTGCGCAGTCACTAGGATAGAGGACGCAGTCCATTGTGGAGGAGCTTAGGATTGGGGTTTCTGCAGGTGATTTCGTTGGGATTTCGAGCAAAGGGTCAGCCTTTGCGCGTTGGAGGTTTTTGGCGGAGTTTGTGGAAGTATTTTAGATGTTTCTATCTAGCCACTGTGCTGTACCTTGGAGGCCAGTGTAATTCACTGGGGAGGCAGTTTATGGTGGTTTCGGGGGTTGGCCATTCTTGTAATGGTTTGTGGATCTTGTCGAGGTTGTCGAGGAGAGGAGATTTGTTGATTTTCATCTCATTCTGGCAAGGGGATCAACCCCTAATATTTAGTCGATTCCAGCAATAGCAGCTACACGACATTTTTCCAGCAGCTAGGACGCAGTTCATAGAGCAGACTTTTCCTGTCTTTTCTGAGAGTGTTTTATCACTTTCCTTGCGCAAGATCGCCTCTTTTATTTCATTAAATTTCTCAGATTAATAAAATGGCTCAGTATTTTCTCTTTATGTTTTCTGGTTGAGTTTCCATAGTTGCCATTGTTGCCGTAGTTGCTGTATTCTCTTTCTATTTCTATTATTGTTTTGAGCACTCTAGTTCTATAGCACTTTGTGTGTTTATCTTTCACTCCTAGACAGAGTCTGGAAAGCGCCAAGTAGCCTCCGGATCTCGTCCTCTTTTAGAGGTGGAATATCCGATAAATGCCCTCCCAGTCTATCTCTGGTTGGAGTTTGTTATGTTTTGGAGATATCCCTGAAACGAGATATTACAGTGGTATCAGAGCTTTTGAGTGGGATTCTTCAAGTAGCTCTATAGACAGAGTCTGGAAAGGGCCAGGTAGCCTCCGGATCTCGTCCTCTTTCAGAGGCGGAATATAAATTCCCTCCCAATCCATCTCTGGTTGAAGTTTGTCGTGTTTTAGAGATATCCCTGAAACGAGATATTACAATGGTATCATAGCATAGTTCTAGCTCAGCCTATGGTCTATGACATTAGGAAAGAGATCGTACAGAGGCAGGAAGTATAGATACCGTGAGCATAGGTTGGAGGCCACCTGCGAAGAGGAAGACTATGCCTAGGTAGAAAACGCAGATTAGGAGAGAGAGTCTGTGACAGACGCAGAGCAGGTGGAGCTTGTAGTAGATTTGAGGCAGAAAGAGCTGATGGCAAGTGATGATGATGCGAAGAGATTTGGGGAGATGCTCCTCAAATCAGTATAGGATATGTCGAGGCAGATTGAGGTGATGGGGCAGAGATTCACCGCTGTGGAGGTTAGACAGTGTGAAACCCCAAGGGGTTTCCAGATTGGCGAGGGATCAGGCACATCCCACCATTTTCCGAAGCATGATGCCACTCAGTATATGGGATCACATACACCCACACGTTCAACTATGCCCAATTTTATGGGTGCAGACACAGGGGTAGGAGCATAGTAGGAGCAAAAGCCTGGCCACATGGGTGATTATTTCGCCGAGTATCAGGCATATGGGCAGGAGTTTAGGGATGCCCTTCCATTCAGAGATTTTGTTCAGCTCTAGCAGGATAGCAGACCCCGCAATTTTCATAGAGGGAGCAAGCACTCACATGACGGGGGCTTGCATCGCACAGTGGGCAGATTCCATTTACTGAAATTTGACGGGTCATCCAAGCATTCGGAAAAATATTGGATGGAGAAGTTGGATGCCTCTTTCCAGCTTGACCGAATATCGTAGGGGGAAACCATCAAAATGGTTACCTCGCACTTGGAGGATGAGGGCACACAGGATTGCAGGGAGTTCGAGGATACACCTAGTGTGACATAGGACTCACCCTCATTGGAGACCTGCTTGACTGTGTCGGTCGATATCATAGTGGAGAAGGTAGATCCTACCCTAGTAGAGCCATACATTGAGGTGAGGACCAAAGTTGTTTCCAAGTTTTCGGGTGGTAGCAGCACACGATAGATGGGTGAGGTGTTAGAATATGTATCCACCTTTGATGAGGTACTAGGAGATATAGAGGTATTGTTTGATGGTCGCAGACAACGGTATCATCGGCTTTGGGTAGACCTTCTAGTTTTGAAGGGGAAGGCCATGTCAGTACGGGAGGCCATTTTGTTGCAGGGCAGAGAGCTAGAGGGCATGAGAGTGGCTTGTGCCAAGTCGGCGACCAAGTTGGCCCGCATTGGGGAAAGACTGGATTCTCTGATGGTACCACTAGAGGGCATGTTGGAGCGTCATATCATTCCCCTTCAGGCATGCATGGACGGGACTAGCAGCGTTGTTGGGACACCTCTTCCCATTGGACAGAGAGAGATGGAGGCACCTAGTCAGATCTCATACGCTGACTTGGTTAGTAGGATGAGACGATCGGGGTTGCACAGGGTTTAGCATCCACATGTTGAGGTTGGATGGCGAGAGATTTTGAGTTGGTACCTGGTGGAGTGGATTATGGAGATCGTGGTGGACCCGGGTGTAGTTTAGTAGGAGTTCCCAGGTGTTGGGAATACAAGAACCCCAGATTGGAATTAGGGTCTAGGCGGGATTACCTATTATTTCCCAAGCAGGTCGGTTGACTATGTCTTGGAGGATACAATTAGCCTAGCATTAGAGCATGTGCATCTGCTAGGGGAGTTTTGGTCAACTCCAGTGGCCAACCAGTTTATCGGAAGGCTCCCTAGGTTTTCTTGGAATGACACTCATACACAGGATCACGGGGTGGTCAACATACCTTGGAAGGAGCTTGTCAGAGGAGGTGGCATTGGCAGGCCACTAGATGGTGCCAAGGATTCTTCACCTTTGTCTGGGGCACAGAGGATGCAGCGAAGACGATCAGTTGTGGTAACACTAATGACACATAGGGAGATTCACTTTTCAGACCCCTCGAGGAGGGTTTGGAGTGATGATCCATTCGCCAAAGGGTATAGTGATGCGACGGTGGAGATGATGATACCGATTGGGGGTAGTCCGACAGGTAGAGGTACAACTCTAGGTCATCACATCCAGGGATGTGTGGGAGTCTCTAGCATTGAGGAGTGGACTACCGGTGGACATGGAGTTGCATGGTGGTGTACCGTAGTGTGTGGAACTCCATTGTGGAGTAGGAGTGTCCTACATCACATTCAGAGCACGTGGGGAGTGACAGATGCCTGGACATTGTAACGTCCCTCCTAAAAATTTTTTTTTTTTTGCTCTATAGGTGTATTTTGAACTCCTTAAATCAATACATATCATTCTGCTTATATGAGAAGATTTCTTGTTCCCCGTAACTCTTCTCTTACTTGGAATGTCAGTTTACCACTTTTTTTAATATGGTCCCTTTTTTAATATCTCAATCTACTAAACAAAGGTTGGGAAATTATATTCCCTTTTACATTTTCAGTTTGCTCTCTACTCAATGTTTGTTTTTGTTACCATTTACAATTATCTCCCATAACCCATGAGGGTTAGTGTATATTCCATTTTGATTTTCATGGGACTATTATATATTCCTAACCATCGAACATATTGTGGCAATTGAAATGATTGGAATTTAATTGGTTTTACCTATAAAATTTGTCACTCTTATAAGGGATCGCACCAACCTCTTATGTCGTCCCTATGCATACATCGTATAAGTATTGACATGACAAAAACTAATATAAATATGAATGCTTCCAAACCTTTGAATTAGTTCTATTTGACATAAGTCGATATTCTATAACTCCTTTCTCATGTTTCCTTGGTTACGTGGTTATAAAATTTATGAATCGTTGTGTTGTATGTCTAGACGTTCAAGTTCTGACCTTGCGTGATTTATAATGTCGCCACGTCGCTCATAACCGTCACTTTGATATAACGCACCAAGGTATTGAGATTTGTTTGTGACATTAAATTTTGTTGCGTACCTGCCTTGTTCTAACCACCCTAGCTTGCATATGCCTATGCATTGGGGTATGGTTTCCGGTGGGTGTCTTTACTCCAGTCGTACTGTGACAAGGCCGACGGATCTATGGCTTTTGAGCAGTGGATTCAACAGGGGTGTTTGTTTATTATTATCTTGTCAAATGGCTCATATGACCGCCTCTGAGACTTTAATATATTCACTCCTCCATGCAATACATGGTTGGAAATTATTTATGAAACTCAATGTTGATACCGAGGTCTCGATCCATGCCTACTCTCCTCAGATTGATACGCGTGGACGGTGAGATTTGTTTCGAATTAGGGTTTCGACTCACAATAAAATTTTCTTCCCTCATATTGTTTCTCTTTCTAGAGCGTTCGACTCTTAGGTTTCTACCAGTGTTCTGCCCTCGTTTGTTACCAGAGTTCGATGGCGGCATGAGAGGGTTTATGCACCCAGGTAATATTTATTTGGCTTGTGTTAATGTTTCCTGAGACCATGTTTCAGAGTTATCTCAATTCATCGATTTCCTTCAACTCTCAACTTATACTATTGTTATACATAGTCAATTTTAATTCTTGGTTGCATTCTTTCAATTTCATGTTGTCGCTCCTCCTCCAGCGAATACATAACGTAGGAGGCGTTTTCATTCTTCATGGAAAATCTGGCCATTTCGATGTTGGTGATTTAGTCAAGTTTTGATGATGATGATGATTACCCTTCTTCCGTTTAACTCCTCGTCAGAGATTTGCATTGACCTCCTCTTCAGAGAGGTCCAAGGTGTGTTGAATGAAGTAGTTGTCCATATTTTCTTTTCCGTTTTCGAGAGATAGTTTTCAACCTTGGAAAATTTACATGTTGTTTGATATTGCAAAGGAGCTTCCATTTCCAGGATGATCAAGGAGGTAACTAACTTCTTTCTCTGCGATGACCTTCATGATTTGGCCTATCATTTAATTTGATCTAGTTCGTCGCTCTCCTTTTCTCATCTATCTCCTTGGTTTACGCAGGTGAGTTACGATTCTGAGATGATTTGGGATTCTAAGTGATTTCCATACAATTAATCCTCGGAGCCCGTTAATATCATTCTTCTTTTTTTGTTTCATCGTTGATTACAGGTCGGTATTTGTGACTCGTTGTATTCCTCCAACGAGATATTTCTTCATAACTCATTTTGGGATTTATAAAATCCGATACTCTAAAATTTTCTCACAAACTCCTCAATTGTAATTTATAAGTGATGACTGGTATTCGGGAATTTTAGAAATGGAATCTCGTCAACACGTATTTTTATTTCTATGTTAGCAGAGTTACATTCTCTGTTAGTAATGGACTGTGGACTGTTAAATAACTGTACAGGAGTAATTTTGGTTTTTCTCTACTATTGGTAACAGTCATATTTATTTTACTCTGTCATTGGAAATCTCATAATGTCTCCAGATGATAAACATATTTATTTTCTGCTACGTTTAGTTTTCCCATTCATTTAACTACCAAAGTAATACTCCCTGATGGTTTAGTGAACACTGGATACTTTTAATTATGTGCACTTCTGGTGTTCTCGAAATGCTACTACAACAACTAACTTCTCGTTTAATTTCTCTCCTACAATACAATGAAGGCTAGGAGATATATACTAATAATGTCTTATCAGTATTTTTCTTTTCAATTTAACCTCTGTACACCTATAAAAAAATTGCTATGTCTTTCTAGTATATTTTTT
Organism: Pinus albicaulis; assembly: GCA_034641835.2. Classification (NCBI taxonomy): domain Eukaryota; kingdom Viridiplantae; phylum Streptophyta; class Pinopsida; order Pinales; family Pinaceae; genus Pinus; species Pinus albicaulis. Next base: position 1,025,095,726 of record CM076572.1, read on the forward strand.
TCATTCTTTTTGGTACGGGATAATTCCAGATCTTTAGACTGTTATGATGGCAGTAAGTTCATAAGGTTTTGGTAATCATCTCGTTAGACCTTTTATTTGGTTTTTCTTTATAGAATTTATATATCTATAATTTTTCCTCATGTCTAGCATGCCATGTTAATCAGTAATGGTTATCACCTTTATATCACAGGCCTTTGATCTCAGTATAGATAGATTTGTAGTATATTAAACATACATCTGTACTTAGATTTTGAGTTAGTTTAATTCTGTTGCTAAACATATAGATATACCTATAACACCTACTCAGGTTCTACCATTTAACTGAATTCATTATACTGTAACTATTGATTCATTTCATTTATACCAATTGTGTAACTCTGTGTTTTCCATTTATTTATGGCACTGCTTATGTCAAATAGATGTACTTTATGTCTAGCTTCCTTCATCTATGATGCATGTGAGGGTACTATGCTTCCTTTTTCTATACATAGTATTTATTTCATAATACATAAGTTGATTAAATTTAAATTGTAAGTCATCTTTGGGAAAAGATGTATTCTCGGATTTAGACCAGCCTTGGTTTAGATATTCTGGTGAATTCCTCCCCATAGATGTGATTCCTACAACTGTACAGAACTGAGAGGAAATTTTCTTCTACACATTTCTGTTAAATGTAGAGAATGACAATTTCAATTTATAATTTTACTTAGCATCTATAACAAATAACCATATTGAACAATACTAGTGCTATAGTTATTAGTAAATTTTGAACATACCACTTCTGAAATTGACTAATCCTCCAAGCCTTAGAGTCCCTTTGTCTCAAGAACTCACCCCCTAGCTGAGACCACCTCCAGAACAGACAAACCTCTAATCTGTTCAGGAATAGCTTATTTAAGCTTTTGCTCCCCAAAGCCTGTTTCTAATTCTGCGTCTAGAATATCAGGATGTTTTTCTTCCTATTTTCCTAGGCTTCCCTTATTTAGGGATTTTCAAAGCTGCTTTCTGCTTTTCACAGCTTTTTACCTCTTCCCAACTACTATCCACCTCATTGGGGAAACTATATTTTCCTCAAAATATAATTTAGAAATAAATTCTTTCAAGGATTTTTTTGAAAGATTTTTGGGGAAATATCTGCCTCTTTCCATCCTCATGGATTTAGCAAGTGATCTCAAAATTCTCATTTTGGTCAATCTGCACAGAATTATTTTATTTATTTTTCATAATTAAATATTTAATTACATCCACAAAATACTTATCCATTGGGGTCCACTCCCCTCAGGATTAAGGTTCAAATGTCTAGCTTTGAAAGAAAAACATAAACTAGGGGTGTTATAGACACAGTCAGGGCATGAGATGGTACATGGTGGTACAACAGTAGCATGGGGTATCCATCAGTATACAGGGGTATGCCTAAGTGTGCAGTGGCATGTCGAGGTGTAAAAGGATGATCAGTGGTATGCGAGGGCGTATGGTGCTACACAACAGGGTCTTACAGTATTGCCTCTAGGGAGAGTCACGGACAGGGACATCGGGCTTACCTTTGGGGGTATTTCACCCAAGATCGATGGGGATACAGATGAGCGATACTTGATGGTATCTGTGGGAACTCACACACCTGACCCTCTACTACATCACTCACGGGCACAGTCGATTTTGTCGATGTCCCTTGGCACCTTGGGCATGAGCAACTGGGTATGCGAGGCTCACCCAAGATATTTGGATGACACTCAGCACACTATGGGAGAGACTTCTCAACAATGGCACTGGGTCGGGGTGCTAGTTGATAGCCACAATTTAGGGGATGAGATGATCCTCTACAGAGGTGGCACATCAGTCATCGCTAAGCCTACACTTGGGGAGCAGGTCATGAGGGAAACATGCGTCACTTTTCCCTCAGGGCATGTCGAGATCATGCATGATCAGAGGATACTGGGTACAACAGAGGTAGCATCCCAGTATGTGTCTCGGCTCTAGACATTGTATTGACACTTTATCAAGAGGGTGGGTGGCATATTCAATGCAGATGAGGTGGCAAAGGTAGAATAGGTGGGCATTCCTTCTATATGCCAGGGTGAGGACTCTTTTTCATATGAGTCCATAGGATCAGTTGAGGTCGCTTCTGGGGAACGAGAGCAGTCATGCAGAGATGGTGACAGTAGACCAGAGCTGCATTCCAGTGTCCAGGGTGAGCAGTCACGGGACCGTGCGAGAGATATTCTGGGTGAAGAGTCACTTGTGACGATTCATCTAGAGCAGCAGGTGATGGAGCCTAAGTCAACAGAGGAGGACACTATTCACATCAGGCACAATATTCCTTTGGGGGAGAGCCAGATGGGTGCCCACATTGAGCCGATGAGGGATATGTGGCTAAAATTGAGGTCAGCAATTGAGGTGGGATAGTCAGATGCACTGACATTGAGTACGGTGACAGAAATGGCCGATCCCTATCCTTTGGAGGTATTGGAGGTTGATGGAATTGTTCTGCAAGGGGCCAGTAGATAGCGGGAGCATGACATTCCTGATCAGGAGTGGGAGGAGCTATTGGATATTGTGGAGCATCCCTCTGTGGGTAGACATAGGGATGAGACGCAGATAGACGTACAAACAGTCCGCAGAGTTGCAGTGTTTTTAGTGGGTAGCACTCTCCAGGAGTACATCGATGGAGCTTGCAGCATATCTTGCCCACTTTGGCCCATTATAGAGATAGGGGCTTCCTTCTACAAGCAGTTTTCATTGGCAGATAGGTCAGAGCAGTGAGAATTGATTATAGGCTAGTGGCAACACTCTAGGCATGTTCCATATGCAGTTGTTGTTGCTACATCAGATTCTTCTCCTAGGATGGACTAGCGGGAGATCATGAGTTGGTACCCTCTTGATGGTATGGTATTATTTTTAGGGAGCACAGTAGAGTAGGGGCCCTTGGACATAAAAAATGTTACATATTCTAGCTGGCAGGGGGGCACAGGTCGTCGTTTCTTCAGCACTCTATCCTGATTTCAGCAGAGTAGGATTAGCGTGGGATTGAGTCAGGACTTGGATTGGAGAGAGGTGATGAGTTGGTATATAGTTGATGGGACAGCTTACACAGTCACACACGCAGTGCAGACGGGGTCATGGTCTTTGCCTCTTAGAGCATCAGTCATAGCCAGAGATAGTGCATAGTCCGAGTTGTGGGACTTGGCCAATTATTGGCCATCGTGGCGATGGGATCCGGGAGGATTTTTGGTTGGATGGTACCGTGAGAGATCAATTTGGGATCCTAGCATTTAGAGATCCCTTCATATCAGGGTGATCCAGAGGACAGGGAAGATTCAGTGGTGCATTTGGGACCCAGGCACCTTTTGCAGTGTTTGTGGGGAGCACCAGATAGAGAGGAGGCTTGTTCAGGCATTGCTATAGGACCAGCAATTTTTGCTGGATGAGGATTCCACTTGGGGGAGCGAGACGATTTTGCAGCATCCATAACTTCAGTTTCTTGAGGGCAAGCAACATTTTTCCAGGGGGGATTGTAATATTCTTAATTAGCGACAGCTAATTGGAATATTCGACTTTCTATAGTTTTGTCATCTATGGTTTGTAAATAAATAAAAAGTGAGTAAAGAGGGTCTAACTCACTTTAGTAGAATAGGACATCCACCTAGTAGCACAACGTTGTGACTCAAGGGCGGTCAAGGGGGCCAAACACCACTTAGAGGAGGGGGGCCTACATGCACTCTAGAAGCTTCTGCATAGATAAGGATGAGGATGTGGAAGAGAGAGAGTCTACAGTGGGTTTTGGAGGGAAACCAATGTTATAAAAGATGGAGGAGCCTCCTCATTTGGATCATTTTGGAGTTGTTGATTTTGGAGTGAGACTTTTTTCTTCTTGAGCACGCTGGCTATTTAGCCTGTCTCCAGCACTATTTCGTGCACCGAGTGTCTTCGTGCGGAGATATCACGCTTATCCCTGGGGGAATTTGAGTGCCTGCTCGGGCAAGGTTAGTTTTTCAGCATTTTGCGACTCATTTCATTGTTTGGGTTTGTTGCGGAGCTAGAGCTTATAGATACTGTGCAGTCACTGGGAGAGAGGACGTAGTCCACTATGGAAGAGCTTCGGATTGGGGTTTCTATAGGAAATTTCGCTGGGATTTCGAGTAGAGGGTCAGCCTTTGCCCGTCAGAGGTTTTTGGCAGAGTTTTTGGCAGTATTTTAGCTATTTCTATCCAGCCACTATGTTGTGCCTTGGAGGCCAGCGTAATTCACTGGGGAGGTAGTTTCTGGTGGTTTCGGGGGTTGGCCATTCTTGGAATGGTTTGTGGATCTTGTTGGGGTTGTCAAGGAGAGGAGATTTGTTGATTTTCATCTCATTCCGGCAAGGGGATCAGCCCCTAATCTTCAGTCGATTCCAGCAGTAGCAGCTACACGGCTTTTTTCCAGCAGCTGGGACGCAGTTCATATAGTAGCCATTTCCTATCTTTTTTGAGAGTGTTTTCTCACTTGCCTTGCGCAAGATCGCCTCTTGTACTTCATTACATTTCTCAGATTAATAAAATGGCTCAACATTTTCTCTCTATGTTTTTTGGTTGAGTTGTCATAGTTGCCGTTGTTGCTGTAGTTGTTGTATTCTCTTTCTATTTCTATTATTGTTTGAGCACTCTAGTTCTATACCACTTAGTGTGTTTATCTTTCACTCCTAGACAGAGTCTGGAAAGAGCCAGGTAGCCTCTGGATGTCATCCTCTTTCAGAGGCGAAATATTCGGTAAATGCCCTCTCAGTCTATCTCTAGTTGGAGTTTGTTGTGTTTTGGAGATATCCCTAAAATGAGATATTACAGTGGTATCAGAGCTTTTAAGTGGGATTCTTCAAGCAGCTCTATAGACAAAGTCTGGAAAGGGCGAGGTAGCCTCCGGTTCTCGTCCTCTTTTAGAGGCGTAATATCTGGTAAATGCCCTCCCATTCCATCTCCGGTTGGAGTTTGCCGTGTTTTAGAGATATCCCTGAAATGGGATATTACAGTACAAAATATCAAACCAAAATAATACCTAGATTTACCTTGATTTAAAAAATGGGTATTGGATCCATATATTTGGTCATTGCATGTTTGTAATAAAGACCCAAAACACCCAAAAAAAACAACCAAAGGAGAGAGTTGTGTGTGATCATGTTTGTGTTTGGGAAACTCCTAAGACTAATATATCCAATATTTCAGAGATGTGATTTCTAGATACATTATTGAAAATTGAAAAGATGTCATCATATTATTATTATTATTATTATCCACTTTTAAAGTCACAGCCAAGTCGGACACCAAATTTGTGTATGAGACCTCCTTGTTTGTGGTACAAGGGACTCACCTCCACGCAATGATTTTAATGTTAAGTCTATGAAGGCGTACATACTCTACCCCCTCTAGTTTTGAACTTGTAACCTCTGCAGAGGAAACTCATGCTCTTAATCATTAGGCCCACTCAAGCTGTATAAAAAACATTATGGAGGGGTGAGGTCGGGGATCAACACCACGACCTCCCCGAAACCTTCTCACATCCTTAACCAATGAGCCACGACTCTCTTCATGTGGAAAAAATATTTACATGGATTTATTCAGATCTAGTAATGCAATGGGTGCCGAAGATACCTATTGTAGGAAGGCAGTACCAATTGTTTTAAGTGCAGTTTTTTATTTGCATACTAATTGTTTAAGTTCAATTTTTTAGAGTTTTCATATGGAAACTAAAATATATGAATGAACTAAATGCACCATGGTGACATTACTATACATTGATAATATGCTTATGTGTTGGTTTGATCTGCGAGAATAATGTTTGATGCATGTTTTTACTATGTATGCCGAGATATGGGTTTACTTGAAGTTCCTTTGTGTAAAAAATTTATGATTCAATAATTTTCGATATATATGCATGCTTGTCTTATGAATATCGCATGCTTATACGAGTTTTAATTTTAGTAAGTCGTGTATCGTTTCTGTAGAATGGACAAATCTGCACGTGGGTATCATTCTTGAGAGGTGCATGTGCATGTGGAACTTTGTCGGAAGCACGTATATATGCTAGGGTTTTTCTAAATATGATATATGATCATTCTAATGAGTCTTTATGAGTTTGCTGATGTTTTTCATTGAAGTCTTACATGAAAATCTAAGTTTAACAGTGAGGATTGGAGTTGGATTTATTGTTGATTAATATTGTAACGTCCCTCCTACTACAAATTTTTTTTTCTCTATAGGTGTATTTTGAACTCCTTAAATCAATACATATCATTTTACTTATATGAAAAGATTTCTTGTTGCCCATAACTATTCTCTTACTTGGAATGTTAGTTTACCACTTGTTTTAATATGGTTGCTTTTTAATATATAAATCTACTAAACAAAGTTTGGTCAGTTATATTCCCTTTTATATTTTTACTTTGCTCTCTACTCTATGTTTTTTTTTGTTACCATTTACCATTATCTCCCATAACCCATGAGGGTTAGTGTATATTCCATTTTGATTTCCATGGGACTATTATATATGCCTAACCATTGAACATATCGTGGCAATTGAAATGATTGGAATTTAATTGGTTTTACATATAAAATTTGTCACTCTTATAAGGGATCGCACCAACCTCTTATGTCATCCCTATGCATACATCGTATAAGTATTGACATGACAAAAAGAAAGATAAATATCAACATTCCAAACTTTTGAATTAGTTCTGTTTGACATAAGTCGATATTCTATAATTCCTTTCTCAGGTCACCTTGGTTACATGGTTTTACAATTTATGAATCATTATGTTGTATGTCTAGACGTTCAAGTTCTGACCTTGCGTGATTTGTAATGTAGCCACGTCGCTCATAACCGTCACTTTGATATAATGCACCAAGGTACTGAGATTTGTTTGTAACATTAAATTTTGTTGCGTACCCACCTTGGTTTAACTACCCTAGCTTGCATATGCCTATGCATTGGAGTATGGTTTCCGGTGGGTGTCTTTACTCCACTCGTACTGTGACAAGGCCAGCGGATCTATTGCTTCTGAGCGGTGGATTCAACAAGGGTGTTTGTTTATTATTATCTTGTCAACTGGCTCATATGACCGCCTATGAGACTTTAATGTATTCACTCCTCCATGCGATACATGTGGTTGGCGATTATTTATGAAACTCAACGTTGAGACCGAGGTCTCGATCCACGCCTACTCTCCTCAGATTGATACGCATGAACGATGAGATTTGTTTCGAATTAGGGTTTTGACTCACAATAAGATTTTCCACCCTTATATTATTTCTATTTCCAGAGCATTCGAATCTTAGGTTGCTACAAGTGTTCTGCCCTAGTTTGTTACCAGAGCTCGATGGCGGCATGAGAGGGTTTATGCACCCAGGTAATATTTATTTGGCTTGTGTTAATGTCTCTTCAGACCATGCTACAGAGTTATCTCAATTCATCAATTTCTTTTTGCTCTCGACTTCTACTATTGTTATACACAGTCAATTTTAACTCTTGGTTGCATTCTTTCAATTTCATGGTGTCGCTCCACCCCCAGCGAATACATAATGTAGGAGGTGTTGGCGTTCTTCATGGAAAATTTGGCCATCTCAATGTTGGTGATTTAGTTAAGTTTCTATGATGATGATGATTGCCCTTCTTGCGTTTAACTCCTCGTCAGAGATTTGCGTTGGCCTCTTTGTCAGAGAGCTCCAAGGTGTGTTGAATGAAGTATTTGTCCATATTTTCTTTTTCATTTTCGAGAGATAGTTTTCAACCTTGGGAAATTTACATGTCCTTTGATATTGCAGAAGCGCTTCCATTTCCAGGATGATCAAGGAGGTAACTAACTTCTTTCTCTGCGACGACCTTCATGATTTCGCCTATCATTTAATTTGATCTAGTTCGTCGTTCTCCTTTTCTCATATATCTCCTTGGCTAATGCAGGTGAGTTACGATTATGAGATGATTTGGGATTCTAAGCGATTTCCATACAATTAATCCTCAGAGCCCGTTAATATCATTCTTTTTTTTTTGTTTCATCGTTGATTACAGGTCGGTATTTGTGACTCGTTGTCTTCCTCCAGCGAGATATTTCTTCATAACTCATTTTGGGATTTATAAAATCCGATACTCTAAAATTTTCTCAGAAACTCCTCAATTGTAATTTATAAGTGATGACTGGTATTCGGGAATTTTAGAAATGGAATCTCCTCAACACGTATTTTTATTTCTATGTCGGCAGAGTTACATTCTCTGTTAGTAATGGACTATGGACTGTTAAATAACTGTACAGGAGTAATTTTGGTTTTTCTCTACTATTGGTAACAGTCATATTTATTTTACTCTGTCATTGTAACTCTCATAATGTCTTCAGATGATAAACATATTTATTTTCTGCTACGTTTAGTTTTCCCATTCATTTAACTACCAAAGTAATACACCCTGATGGTTTAGTGAACACTGGATACTTTTAATTATGTGCACTTGTAGTGTTCTTGAAATGTTACTACAACAACTAACTTCTCATTTAATGTCGCTCCTGGAATACAATGAAGGCTAGGAGATATATACTAATAATGTCTTATCAGTATTCTGCTTTCCAATTTAACCTTTGTACACCTATAAAAAAATTGCTATGTCTTTCTAGTATATTTTGTTCATTCTTTTTGGTACTGGGATAACTCCAGATCTTTAGACTGCTATGATGGCAGTAAGTTCATAAGGTTTTGGTAATCATCTCGTTAGACCTTTTGTTTGTTTTTTCTTGATAGAATTTATATATCTATAATTGTTCCTCATGTCTAGCATGCCATGTTAATCAGTAATGTTATCACCATTATATCATAGGCCTTTTATTTTAGTATAGATAGCTTTGTAGTATATTAAACATAAATCTGTACTTAGATTTTGAGTTAGTTTAATTTTGTTGCTAAACATATAGGTATACCTGTAACACCTACTCAGGTTCTACCATTTAATTGAATTCATTATACTGTAACTATTGATTCATTGCATTGATACCAATTGTATAACTCTGTGTTTTCCATTTATTTATGGCACTTCTTATGTCAAATAGATGTACTTTGTCTCTAACTTCCTTCATCTATGATGCATGTGAGGGTACTATGCTTCCTTTTTCTATACATAGTATTTATTTCATAACACAGAAGCAGATTAAAGTTAAATTGTAAGTCATCTTTGGGAAAAGATGTATTCTCATATTTAGACCAGCCTTGGTTTAGATATTCTGATGAATTCCTTCCCATAGATGTGATTCCTACAACTGTACAGAACTGAGAGGAAATTTTCTTCTACACACTTCTGTTAAATGTAGAGAATGACAATTTCAATTTATAATTCTACTTAGCATCTATAAAAAATAACCATATTGAACAATACTAGTGCTATAGTTATTATTAATTTTTGAACATACCACTTCTGCAATTAACCAATCCTCCCAGCCTTAGAGTCCCTTTGTCTCCAAAACTCACCCCCGAGCTAAGACCACCTCCAAAACAGACCAACCTCTACGTCCAGAATATTAGGATTATTTTCTTCCTGTTTGCCTAGGCTTCCCTTATTTAGGTATTTTTAAAGCTACTTTCTGCTTTTCAGAGCTTTTTACCTCTTCCCAACTACTATCCACCTCATTGGGGAAACTAGATTTTCCTCAAAATCTAATTTAGAAATAAATTCTTTCAAGGATTTTTTTGAAATATTTTTGGGGAAATATTTGCCTCTTTCCATCCTCATGGATTTAGCAAGTGATCTCATAATTCTCATTTTGGTCAATATGCACAGAATTATTTTATTTATTTTTCATAATTAAATATTTAATTACCTCCACAAAATACTTGTCCATTGGGGTCCACCCCCCTTAGAATTAAGGTTCAAATGTCTAGCTTTGAAAGAAAAACATAACCTAGGGGTGTTACATATTCCCCCTCCGAAAGTAAACACCGTCCTCGGTGTTGATAACTAACTATTAGAGTTCATTTTCCAAAAAAAATGGATATTTTTCCATCATCTCAGTTTCTCTTTCCAAAGTAGTTTCTTCAGCAGTAAATTGTTTCCACTGCACCTTTACTCTTGCTACCGTTCGATTCCTCAACTCAATTTCTTCTCGCTCCAATATTTGAAGTGGCTCTGGAAGGAACTCCCCTTGTGGTTCCACCTATATCACATTCCAATCAACAATGTGAGAAGCATCATGTATATATCGTTTTAATAATGAAACATGAAAAACATCATGAACTTTAACATGGGGTGGTAAGGCCAGCTTGTAAGCCACTGGTCCCACCCTTTCTAACACCTCAAAAGGCCCACAATATATAGGAGCCAATTTTGCACAACTTCCAACATAAAATGTGCTCTTTTTGGGTTTAATATGAAAATATACATGCTCCCCCACTTTTATTTCTCGATTTACCCTCTTCTTATCAGCATAATTTTTTTGGCAATCTTGTGCTGTCTTGATGTTTATTTGTATTTGTTTAACAATTCTTTCCATCTCTTGTAAAGCATCGGGTCCCAACATTAGCTTATCCTCAGGTTGGCTCCGGCTCAAAGGAATATGACATTTCTTGCTATAGAGTGCCTCAAATGGACTCATTTTTATGGAGGATTGATAGCTATTATTATAGGCAAATTCAGCTAGATGCAAGTAGTCTTCCCATTTTGATGGCCTATCCATCACATACATTCTCAACATATCTTCCAAAATCTGATTTGTTCTCTCTGTTTTCATGTTGGTCTGAGGGTGATAGGCAGTACTAAAATTCAACTTAGTGCCCATACCTCCAAATAAACCTTTCCAAAAGGCTGCAGTGAACTTAGCGTCTCTATCTGAAACAATTATCTTCAGGACCCCATGGAGCCTTACTACTTCCTTTAGGAACACATCCACTACTTGGGTTGTCCCAAAAGTAGACTTCACAGGTATGAAGTGTGCAGCTTTTGTTAAAGTGCCTACTACCACCATCACCGAATCGTGTTGGTATTTGGTTTTTGGTAGCCCTGTTATAAAATCTATAGAAACGGTGTCCCATTTCCATTCTGCAATTGGCAAAGGATTTAGAAGTTCGGTAGGATGCTGATGTTCAACTTTAACTAGTTGACACTCCCTGCACCTAGCCAGGTATTCTACTACATCTCTTTTCATTCCTGGCAAAAAAAAATTCTTTTTCAAGGCTGTTACCATTTTCTGATATCCAGGGTGCCCTGCATACGGCTGTTTGTGATATTCATCTAGGATTTTTTTTTTTCAAAGTTCCTACCTTAGGGATATACAATCTATTTTTGTAGCAAATAAACCCTTTTTGTTTTTGAGTGTATTCAACCATCTCTTTCTTTAGTATTTTCACCTGTAGATTCTCATACTCTTAATCCTGGTCTATTACTTTTTTCACCAATTCTTCTAAATCAAAACTAGCACTGCTTCCAACGCTGTTTATGTTTTGGAAAGCATTTCTGCTCAATGCATTAGCAATTTTATTTTCTTTCCCTTTGATATGTTTTATTTCCATATCAAATCCACTCAGAAAAGACAGCCATGTAGCCTGTCTAGCATTCAAATCAGTTTGGGAAAAGAAATATTTAAGACTAATATGATCAGTCATCAATGTAAATTTTTTCCCAAGGAGATAGTGTCGCCACATCTTCAAGGCATGAATTACAGCAGCCAACTCCAAATCATATGCACTATAGTTTTGTTCATGTGTCTTAAGTTTCCTAGACTCATATGCAATAACTGAATTTTCCTGCAAGAGGACTCCTCCCAATCCCTCTCTACAAGCATCTGTACATACCACAAATTCTTTATCAGGATCTGCAATTTTGAGTATAGGGGCTGTAGTGAGTTTTAATTTTAATTGTTCAAAACTGTTTTGGAATTTTTTAGTCCACTCAATTTTACCCCCTTTCTTTGTAGTGAGGTTATGGGATATGCTATGGCATAAAATCTCTCCACAAATCTTCAATAATAACCTGCAATCCCCATGAATGATCTCACTGCTGAAACATCTATGGGCACCGACCATTCTCTAATGAATTTTATCTTTTCAGGGTCAACAACCAACCCTTGTTCAGAAATAATATGACCCAAGTATTGGATCTTATCCTTATAGAATTCAAATTTACTGAATTTGGCATATAACTAGTTTTCTTTCAAAGTTTGCAATACTATCCTCAAGTGCTCTTTTTGTTCCTCCTCACTTTTTGAGTAAAATAAAATATCATCTATGAACAAAAGTACGAATTTATCCAAGTACTTATGTAACACATTTTTCATTAAGCACATAAAGGTAGCAGGGGCATTTGTCAAACCAAAAGGTAGGACTACAAATTCGTAGTGACCATACCTGGTTCGAAAAGTTGTTTTGCTGATGTATTCTTCTTTAATTTTGAGCTGGTGATAACCAGTCCTTAAATCGATCTTAGAAAATATTGAAGCTCCTCTTACCTGATCAAAAAGATCATCAATTCTAGGTAAAGGGTATCTATTTCTGATTGTCAACTTATTCAGCTGACGATAGTCAATGCACATTCTAAAGGTTCCATCCTTATTTTTCACGAATAGTACCGGTGCTCCCCACGGAAACACACTCGGCCTAATATAACCTTTATCTAGCAATTCTTGCAATTTCATTTTCAGCTCCATGAGTTCAGGGGGACTCATTCGATAAGGGGCGCAGGAAACAGGTGTTGCCCCAGGCACCAAATCGGTTGAGAAGTCAATCTCTCTTTTGGGAGGAAGATGAGGAATCTCATCTGGAGAAACTTCTTTAAACTCCCTCACCACTGGTAGAGTATCCATTAAGTTTGCTTCAGTTTGTTGTTCTAGTTCTTCAGCATGTACTGCATATACTTGGTATCCTTTCCTAGCTGTTCGTTTTAGTTGTAGTGCTGATATTTGTCTTACAGAGATAGGTTTTTGTTTTCCTTGGAGAATAAAAGGTTTCCCCTCTTCATCTACACAATGCAAGGTCTTATCCCAACAATTCATCATGCCCTTTCTCTTTTCCAGCTAGTCCATTCCTATTAGTAAGTCATATGACCCTAATGGTAGAATGTTTAAATTCACTTCTGTTTGAAAATCATTTAATTTTATTGTTGTTTGAGGTAACTTATGAGTTACTTTCCTCTTGCTGCCAGTGGCTAACTGGACCAACCAAGACTGCTGAAATTTTTCAGTTTTAAGATTACATTTCTCTACCACTTGTGGGATAATGTAACTCAAAGAAGCTCCTGGATCAATCAAAACAGTAATAAATTGGTCAGCAATCTTACCTTCCATCTCCACCATGGTAGCTTGATGTTCTGCTTTTCGGTTCTCCAAGGCTGCACTTATGGAGGGTATATTTCTAGCCATATCATTTACTGTTGTATATTCTCGATCTCTCATAATCATCTGAATATTTTGGTGGGGACAATCCCTCAAGAGATGAGGTTCTCCACATCCCCAGCATTTTAAAGGCTCCCTCATTTTAACCATGCCTTCCTTCTTACTTTCTCCATCTAGTTGTTTGGAACCAACTTGAGACTAAGCAGTTTGGCTTTCCTTTGGTTTGTTAAATTTCTTCCACTGATGGTCCCTGCCAGAGTTCTTCAAATACTCTAGTTTTTATTTCTTTCCCTTGAAATCCCCCTTGTTAACCCAGCTTTTCCCATGCTCACCTTTTCCTTTAAACTGTTGGTAACACAATCTAGGTTTTCTCACCGCTTCATCCATGGTTTTTGGATTATCAAACTCTATTTTCTCCTTGTACATCATAGGAAAACAGTTCAGAAATCTTTGCACCTTTGCCTTCTCTTCACGAATGTAAGGGAAATATCTCAACAAATTTGTAGATTTGGTGACAAACTCATCGATAGTGAGCTGTCCCAGTCTGAGTTCATGAAATTCCTTTGCTTTATCATCATACTAATGTTCATTTACGTAGCGGTTTTTAAACTTAACCTAGAAACCTTCCCAAGTAACTGTCTTTTCATCAATGGCATGAACCATTTTCGTCTCCTCCCACCATAAGGTAGCCTTACCTTGTAGATGGTAGAAAACTAATCTAGCTTGCAGATTGCTTTCATATTCATAAACTTGAAAATATTTAATCATGTTCAACAACCAGGCTTCAGCATCTTCCTCCTTCTCCCCATCATAGGAGGGAGGCTTGATCTTTCAGAATTCCCCCTGTAATTCCTTTTTCTGCTTATATTGATGCCTAACAACATCATCTTCCTCAGACTCATCATTCTTCCTTTTTCTGGAACCTTCACCTTCTTGGATTATCCGCGAAGTTAGTTCTCTGATGAGCTTTTCCTGCTCCTCACTGGCTAATGACAATCTATCATTATGGCTTCTTAGTTTAGCCATCTTTCGTTGCAAAATGTGCAACATAGCCATCACTGGAGCGTTGGGATCTGGTGTATTATCGTCATCACATAGATCAACATAGATTTCATCACTTCCAACCATTGGAATTTGTCTATTTCAGCACCACACTGTACACTAAACAACACAGATCACTAATAAAAATAAAAAATAAAAAATTCAACAATAAATAATTTATACAGTGAGCACACAGCAACAGTGAGAAAAACAACAACAACCCAGTTTTACATAACATGGGCTCTGATACCATTTGTAACGTCCCTCCTACTACAATTTTTTTTTTCTCTATAGGTGTATTCTGAACTCCTTAAATAAATACATATCATTCTGCTTATATGAGAAGATTTCTTGTTCCCCGTAACTATTCTCTTACTTGGAATGTCAGTTTACCACTTGTTTTAATATGGTCCCTTTTTAATATCTCAATCTACTAAAAAAAGTTTGGTCAATTATATTCCCTTTTATATTTTTACTTTTCTCTCTATTGTATGTTTGTTTTTGTTACCATTTACCATTATCTCCCATAACCCATGAGCGTTAGTGTATATTCCATTTTGATTTCCATGGGACTATTATATATGCCTAACCATCGAACATATCATGGCAATTGAAATGATTGGAATTTAATTGGTTTTACATATAAAATTTGTCACTCTTATAAGGGATCGCACCAACCTCTTATGTCGTCCTTATGCATACATCGTATAAGTATTGACACGACAAAAAGTAATATAAATATCAACGTTCCAAACCTTTCACTTAGTTCTGCTTGACCTAAGTCGATATTGTATAATTCCTTTCTCAGGTTTCCTTCGTTACATGGTTATACAATTTATGAATCGTGGTGTTGCATGTCTAGATGTTCAAGTTCTGACCTTGCGTGATTTATAATGTAGCCACGTCACTCATAACTGTCACTTTGGTATAACGCACCAAGGTACTGAGATTTTTTTGTGACATTAAATTTTGTTGCGTAACCACCTTGGTTTAACCACCCTAGCTTACATATGCCTACGCATTGGAGTATGGTTTTTGGTGGGTCTCTTTACTCCACTCGTACTGTGACAAGGCCAACGGATCTATTGCTTCTGAGCGGTGGATTAAACAAGGGTGTTTGTTTATTATTATCTTGTCAACTGGCTCATATGACTGCCTCTGAGACTTTAATGTATTCACTCCTCTGTGCGATACATGTGGTTGGTGATTATTTATGAAACTCAACGTTGAGACCGAGGTCTCGATCCACGCCTACTCTCCTCAGATTGATACGCATGGACGGTGAGATTTGTTTCGAATTAGGGTTTTGACTCAC
This sequence comes from Pinus albicaulis, assembly GCA_034641835.2. Lineage (NCBI taxonomy): Eukaryota > Viridiplantae > Streptophyta > Pinopsida > Pinales > Pinaceae > Pinus > Pinus albicaulis. The sequence goes on from CM076572.1 coordinate 1,025,111,403, forward strand.
AATAAAATTTGCCGCCCTCATATTGTTTCTCTTTCTAGAGCGTTCGAATCTTAGGTTGCTACCAGTGTTCTACCCTCGTTTGTTGCCAGAGTTCGATGGTGGCATGAGAGGGTTTATGCACCCAGGTAATATTTATTTGGCTTGTGCTAATGTTTCTTGAGACCATGTTTCAGAGTTATCTCAATTCATCGATTTCCTTCTACTCTTGACTTCTACTATTGTTATACACAGTCAATTTTAAATCTTGGTTGCGTTCTTTCAATTTCATGGTGTCTCTCCACCCCCAGCGAATACATAACATAGGAGGTGTTTGCATTCTTCATGGAAAATCTGGCCATCTCAATGTTGGTGATTTAGTTAAGTTTCTATGATGATGATGATTGCCCTTCTTGCGTTTAACTCCTCATCAGATATTTGCGTTGGCCTCCTCGTCAGAGAGGTCCAAGCTGTGTTGAATGAAGTAGTTGTCCATATTTTCTTTTTCGTTTTCGAGATATAGTTTTCAACCTTGCCAAATTTACATGTCGTTTGATATTGTAGAGGCTCTTCCATTTCGAGGATGATCAAGGAGTAAACTAACTTCTTTCTCTGCGACGACCTTCATGATTTGGCCTATCATTTAATTTGATCTAGTTCGTCGTTATCCTTTTCTCATCTATCTCCTTGGTTTACGCAAGTGAGTTACGATTTTGAGATGATTTGGGATTCTAAGCGATTTCCATACAATTAATCCTCGGAGCCCGTTCATATCATTCTTCTTTTTTTGTTTCATCGTTCATTACAGGTCGGTATTTGTGACTCGTTGCCTTCCTCCAACGAGATATTTTTTCATAACTCATTTTGGGATTTATAAAATTTGATACTCTGAAATTTTCTCAGAAACTCCCCAATTGTAATTTATAAGTGATGACTGGTATTCAGAAATTTCAGAAATGGAATCTCGTCAACACATCTTTTGATTTCTATGTCAGCAGAGTTAAATTCTCTGTTAGTAATGGAATGTGGACTGTTAAATAACAGTACAGGAGTAATTTTGGTTTTTTTCTACTATTCATAACAGTCATATTTCATTTACTCTGTCATTGTAAGTCTCATAATGTCTCCAGATGATAAACATATTTATTTTCTACTACGTTTAGTTTTCCCATTCATTTAACTACCAAAGTAATACACCCTGATGATTTGGTGAACACTGGATACTTTTAATTATGTGCACTTATGGTGTTCTTGAAATGCTACTACAGCAACTAACTTCTCATTTAATGTCGCTCCTGGAATACAATGAAGGCTAGGCGATATATACTAATAATGTCTTATCAGTATTCTGCTTTCCAATTTAACCTCTGTACACCTATAAAAAAATTGCTATGTCTTTCTAGTATATTTTTTTCATTCTTTTTGTTACTGGGATAACTCCAGATCTTTAGACTGCTATGATGGCAGTAAGTTCATCAGGTTTTGGTAATCATCTCGTTAGACCTTTTGTTTGGTTTCTCTAGATAGAATTTATATATCTATAATTGTTCCTCATGTATAGCATGCCATGTTAATCAGTAATGTTATCACCTTTATATCACAGGCCTTTGATTTCAGTATAGATAGCTTTGTAGTATCTTAAACATACATTTGTACTTATATTTTGAGTGAGTTTAATTCTGTTGCTAAACATATAGATATACCTATAACACCTACTCAGGTTCTACCATTTAATTGAATTCATTATACTGTAACTATTGATTCATTGCATTGATACCAATTGTATAACTCTGTGTTTTCCATTTATTTATGGCACTGCTTATGTCAAATAGATGTACTTTATGTCTAGCTTCCTTCATCTATGATGCATGTGAGGGTACTATGCTTCCTTTTTATATACATAGTATTTAGTTCATAATACAGAAGCAGATTAAAGTTAAACTATAAGTCATCTTTGGGAAAATATGTATTCTCAGATTTAGACCAGCCTTGGTTTAGAGATTCTGATGAATTCCTTCCCATAGATGTGATTCCTACAACTGTACAAAACTGAGAGGAAATTTTCTTCTACAGACTTCTGTTAAATGTAGAGAATGACAATTTCAATTTATAATTCCACTTAGCATCTATAACAAATAACCATATTGAACAATGCTAGTGCTATAGTTATTAGTAAATTTTGAACATACCACTTCTGCAATTGACCAATCCTCCCAGCCTTAGAGTCCCTTTGTCTCCAGAACTCACCCCCGAGCTGAGACCACCTCCAGAACAGACCAACCTCTAATCTGTTCAGGAATAGCTTATTTAAGCTTTTGGTCCCCAAAGCTTGTTTCTAACTCTGCGTCCAGAATATCAGCATGCTTTTCTTTCTGTTTTCCTAGGCTTCCCTTAATTAGGGATTTTTAAAGCTGCTTTCTGCTTTTCACAGCTTTTTACCTCTTCCCAACTACTATCCACCTCATTGGGGAAACTAGATTTTCCTCAAAATCTAATTTAGAAATAAATTATTTCAAGGATTGTTTTGAAAGATTTTTGGGGAAATATTCTCCTCTTTCCATCCTCATGGATTTAGCAAGTGATCTCATAATTTTCATTTTGGTCAATCTGCACAGAATTATTTTATTTATTTTTCATAATTAAATATTTAATTACATCCACAAAATACTTTTCCATTGGGGTCCACTCCCCTTAGTATTAAGGTTCAAATGTCTAGCTTTGAAAGAAAAACATAACCTAGGGGTGTTACAGATATGTTGAATAGTAATGATGTTGCTATCTGTATGTGGTTCAGAAATTGGTGATGATTCAGTGATTTTTTATATAACTCAATGATTATTTTATAATGACAATGATTATGTTTCAGGGTTCATTGTTTTGAGATATGTATGACAATTTTCTTCAGTCAAAGTTCTTGTATAGGAGGGTATTGTTCATAACAATAAGCTATATATTTTGACATATTTTTTATCAGGGATTGTAGCTGCAACAATTGATTTCTGTGATTAATAACAATGCATGGCTTGATATTTGACAATACATTGACATAATCTATTATGGTTTTGTTTGATTATTTGTTATGGTTAATTGATATTCAATGATTGATTTGTTGACTCAGTGATTTGATAGTGCGTCCAGTTTGAAAATCTGATGAAAGGTGGTGTACAAGTTGTAATTTTTTGATCAAGTGGATTGAGAGTGAAACAATATAAAAAGTGATCCATGAAGAATTAGAGATAAGGAGGTTGTAGCTCCCTTCTAGTAGGTGCTAGAAAAGGAGAGAAGGTTTTAGCTTTTTGCGGATGGGTGCCTGCATATTGGTATGAGTAGGTGCTAGTGCTAAATTATAAAGAATAATTTTCTTAATTGAAGAAGAAGCCATAAATGAAAACAATGGTGGTTTTTTTCCCACATTGGGTTTCCACCTAAAATCTTGGTGTTTAGATGTGTTGACTTGTTTAATGAATTATTCTATTCTTACTTCACTTTATTATTGTATAATTAATTCCTAATGAAGTATTGATATATCGATTCAATTAAAATGTTATTTAACTAGATATACAATGGTTGTCTTCATAATAGTAGTGTAAATACGTACAAAAATCTGAATAGAAATTTAAAATGTAAATTTAGTTTTAAAATAATGATTCACCCGCCCTCTCAGTATTTTTCATAACAACACTAGATATTTTGGGTTGATTTATCAACTAACTTGATGATAATTGAGTTTGACTAAAGTCCCACTTGACAATTGACCTTCCACTAGTTCCTCCAATAGTTAAAACTAGTTTAACTAAAAAAAACTTGAAAAAACTTATCTTGATTCCTACAAATTAGCATCCACATATTCTTTACTGAAATCTAACTCTTCTAACTCAAATTTGTTGATGTACCTTAGTGACAAGAGTCATTTCAACCTAGTTAACCACATCCAAGTTATATGTTTATGTGAAAATTCAAATTTTCTCAAGTTAATCAAGGAAAAATAAAATTGAAAATTTATTGCTGCATTTTTCAATATTTCTCTCCATCCTCCCCTCTCTCTCCCTCCCTCTCTTCACTCCCCACTCTCCAATCCTCCATCTCTCACACTCCTTGTTTTCTCCCTATCTCCCTCTCTCTTAGTCTCTCCCTCCCTCTCCCTATCTTTCCCTCGTATATCACCCCCTCACCTTTCATCCATATTTATTTCTCCCTATTCCTCCTTCAAACTCTCCCATCCACCCCCCCCTCTCCGACACAATATCTTCCTCTCTCTCCCTTCCATTCTCTCTCCCACTCCCCCTCAAACTCTCTCCCTCGTTCCTTCCCTTTCTCACACCCTCCATCTTTATCTCTCCTCCCTCTTTGTCTCTCCCTCCCTTTATCTCCCTCTCCCAATCCCTCAATGTATCTACCTTCCTATCCCTCCATGATCATCACCCTACCCCTCAAAATCCCCCTCTACCTATCCCTCCCTCACTCTCTCAACCCATCAACATATTATTCTCTCCCTTTATCTCTCTTTCTGAATACCACTCATCCTATCTCTCACATATTTTCTCTCTCTCTCTGTCCTTAATGCCCCTCAATTATCCTCTCTCCTGCCATATCCCTCCACCTCTCTCTCAAAATATATCTCTCTCCCCCTCCCCCTCTCCACATTTTTTTTTATCCCCTTCAATCGGTCCCTACCTTACCCTCATTACTTCATATCTAATAATATCTCTCTCCCCCCTTCTCCCTCTATCCCTCTCCACCACTCTCCTTATCTCTCTTTATCTCCCTCTCTTTCCCTCTCTTGGCTTCCCCCCCTCTCTCTTTCCATCCTTCCCACTTTGTTGCTATCCCTCACCCTCCCATTCTATCTCTCATTTTACATATCTTTCCCTCCTATTTCTCTTTCTCCATGTAAATCCCTTGCTATCCTTCCCACCGTACCTCTTTCAATCCCTCTTTATCTATTCCTATCTTCCTCTCTCTATATTTCTCTCCCTTTTCCTTCCTCCCTTTTTCTTTTCCTATTCATCTCTCACACACTCTCTCATACCCCCACTCACTCTCTCTCCATATCCTCATCCCTATCCCATTACCTCTATCTCCCTTTCCCCCTCCATCTCTTTCCCCCTAACTCCCTCTCCCACTGCCTCTCACTCTACTCCCATCCCCCTCACCCTCTTTGTCTCTCTCTCCTACCTCCCACTCACCCTCTCTCTCTTCCTCTCTCTATGTCGCTCTCTCCCCTTCCATACCCCTCCACCTATTTGTCACCCTTTGCCTCTCTCCCTCTCTGTATTGCACCAAAATTATTTATTTTTTTAATTGATGTGAACTATTATTTGAATTTAGGCACCTAAATAGGTTGGAAACATTGTAATAAATATAAAATATAGTTTGATTTTAGTAATAATAAATAAATAGATACATATTGATGGGTATAGTTAATTCATATTGATTGTGATCTTATATAAGGGATTCCACTTGAGTGATAATAAACTACGAAATACAAATTGAAATCCAAAGAACTTTGATTCTATAAAAAGGAAATTCGGATGGGGGAGAACTGACATATTTTCAAAGCCACCTAGCATGAAAGGGATATGGCCTGATGGTCGAACATGTAATAGGAATTAAATAACTGATAGTGGATATTTTTATGTATGTTATGAGGCTAGGAGGGTTCAAGGTGAGTGAAAAATTACTTGAGGAAAAAAGAGAGTCTACAAATGTGGGAGAACATGAGGATGTGTTAGGCATAGATTGTATCTGAATTTCCACCATATACTATTGAAAATGAAATATGTGGAATAATAATGAGCACGAGAAGGACATCATTTCTATAAAATTACAATATAGGCTTGGTGGTGTCTTGGTTAAGAAATTTTGGCTTATTGATCAACTACATATGGGTGGAACATTCCTCATCAATTTGTATCACCCATGTATTTGGAGGTTCATCTAAACCTTGATGTATGTGTCACATGTAGTACTATTAGTCATTATGAATTATTCCCATCAATGATATAATAATACATTTAATTATATGTTAAGGAAGTACTATTGATTTAATAAATTAGATCTAATATGAATATTTAGTCTTACAGATTAAATTATTTTATTTTATTGGAGTTATCTTTATATTTAAATAAATTTCGTTCACGAATTTAATATGCATCATGAAATACTTAGAGGTAAAGACATAAGTGTTAAGTATATCCCATACACATGTATATCCATGTATTTTTCTTCGTGATAACAATGCGTGTGGCTAGGTGTAATACAAATGTGTATAGTGGAAAAAGTGAAGAGTTTTTACGCATTAGGGAATGATGAAAGGAAGAACCTTGAAGGAGTATAATACTCAGACATATTTTATCACCTACCTTGAACTATACCCAAAAATCCGTTTCGATCATATTAAACGTGGAGCACTGAATGGTTCTCTACACTCGACAGAGTAGAATTACCATCGAGGTAAATGACAACACTAAACGATAATTTATAACGTGGGATAAACGAATCGACGTAGTTTTAGTCAAACCACCATGATAAACTATGACTTCTTAGACTTAACAATAATTCTAAATTGTGTCCATTTAGGATAACTCGCTATTAAAGATAGTGAAATCTCGGGGGGGATTAGAATAGATACAACTAGGATAGAGATTAAAAGAAAACACACATAAAAATGGAGAAGTTATCGCAATGATCGTACGAAATTTTCAAAAAAATCTAGTAAAAAAAAATGGTTTTGGGGAGTTGGGGGGGTTTGGGGGTGGAGGGAATGATCTCAAAATAGAACCATTGGGGGATTGAAAATCCTTGAATTCGAAGGATTTGTTAAGGAAGGCTATCACATGAATTATGTTGCACTCCATGCCAAGGAAAAAGGTTGAGGGGCATTCGCCTAATCTATGATCCACTCAAAACATGTAAGAGTTTGAGTATTAATTGAAGGAAAAAGAAAATGTTAAATACAATGCGGGGAGTGGTAACTCAAATTTTCTAGACTATAACCATATTATTTATACCATTTTTATTTGAAAAGCTAATAACCCTAATAAGGGTTCAACAATTAACAAATTGGAGAACCATAAATTTTATTCCATTGTTAGCAAGATGATCGATAACCCGATGCATTTCAATCATCCTCGATAGAAATAAAAATAAATCCCATGCATTACAATTGTAATGAATAAAATTAAAATAAATACCATATGTTTTTATTTATCATGAATAAGAAATAATAATATTCCAATAAATATGACGTGTTATAACAATATTCCAATAAATCCCATGTGTTTTTAATTATCATGAGTAATAAATAACAATATTAAGGTCATGATATTTTACTGGACTCCATTGACTGCTAAAATGGACTTAGAGAAATTTGAATAGTAATTAACAATAGGAAGTCTTTCAAACATAACAACATTTTTCTCTTTGAAGAGAAAATTTAAAATTTATAAATGTATAGAATATTGATACTTGGGTAGGTTGTAACAACTGCACTTATGACAACTTTTTTTTTTCTAATTATAGTATGATTACATACTTTGTGTACACTAATTGCTATCTTCTTCACTAGTTGACGAACTTTTTTCTTGTTCCTTTGTCAATATTTAGTCAATTTTCGATGAATTACTTTTTGTACTATCGTCATGTTTAGACGAATCTCTCGCTATAATTTTTGTACGATATAACTACAAAGTCGTATATTTGTTGAACCAATTTTTCTTGACTAAAATGTATTATACTTATTATAATATAAGTCAGGCTTATCTTACTCTCTTTATACCCTTAATTGTGAATAATTACAGTAATAGAAATTCCTCACTATTACATTTATTCTTTCTTACATATTCTATTATTTTCCCTTATGTATTTATTTATTAACCCACCTGGGTTCATGATTCTATAGTTATTGTTAGTATATTCAAAGGAATTCTTCTCCTTACATTAATATACCCTACTCTTATCAATCTATGAATTATAACTCTTATTGTATTCGATAAAATTTAATTCGAATTCCTAATACTATACTTTGGAATTCCAACACAATATTAACATTCTCCAATTATGGTTCCCTAATACCACCATATATTAAACAACCATTATATTCAATTCTACCCATATGTGAATAATATTTTATGATTGGTATTACATGTGCACATAAATTTTAATGTTATGACTCCTTAATCTTGAATTTATGATATTGGTTTATATGTTTCAGCCCTCTTTTATCTATTACCATATTATATGCATTATCCACCATACATGATTGGTTAAATGCTCAAGTTATGTTTCATGACGTGGATTTGGCTTTTATGACTCAAACCTGATCAACTTCCGAATTAATGACATCTATGTCATATATTTATGTTTTGAAGAATCGTATATCCTATTTTTATTTTGGGATTTATGTTTCGTACTTCATACTTAGATTTTCATTGATAACCTCGGGGTTTCTCCAAGTTGCTAGTACGTTTAGAATTACGTCACTCTCTTCACATGGATGCTCTCTTATGATTCCATCCATGTTAATGTTGTGGATCGATTGATATTTTCCAAATGGTTTTACGACTATCCAAACCTAACTCGGCTATGTCATTTTTCACTTTTCAATTTTTGGTTTTAGCTCTGCAACTCGGCTTTTTCCTCGCAACCTTATTTGAACAATATGTTTCATAGGTTTACGCAGAGGAGATTTATACACAAAGACCACTATGCCACGAACCTCATATTTTTCTGCGATGAGACTCTATCTAACGTAAGGATAAACACATTTTCCACATATTTATTTTATCAATTCTCATTTCATTATTGATTTCTAAACTATATTTCCTTTATGTTTTTTTATTTCATTATGATTTAAGCTACTTAGGTGTTAACGAAACTGAGTTTTCATTGCACGGTAATGGAATCTAATTTGAGGTTTTTCGCCATTGATTACAAAGACTTCCCAGGTTAGAAGATTTAGATAAATAATTAGTTATGTACCCATTTTTCATTGATTATTTTACATTTACCCAATATTCCATCGTTCTAGAAATTTCATATGAGATATTTCTTAAGTATGGTATTCAGTCTTGGAGAATGAGTTTTATTATCAATTGCACCTGAATTCCATATGCAATTTAGGAAATTACTCTTGTCTTCTTCTTTTTTTGTTTTCTGCTCGTTGTGAAAATCATGGCTATATCATTATACTCTACATTTTTGGTTAATATTTATAGTTATTCATTTTTCCTAAATGGAAGAGAGTCTGTGTCTTAGAGTATGTGACTTACTGTGGTTTAATTCTCGTTCTATGTTGTATAATTTTTTTTTCTCCTTGAATTCTTTTTGGAATTCTAAATACACTTAATAGGTTTTCTTTGTAATCCAATTATGGCTACTTGGATAAAATTCTATCTCGTTTCCCATGTGTTCAACCTTAGGTCAATTACTTCCCTTAATACACCACTGTATTTTATTCTCACTATGAATTTCATAATACTGCATACTAATTTTGAATTGACTAAGAGATTTATCATTTTTTTAATTTCATTTCTCTCATTTAATTCGTAAAACATATTTGTTTAAGTGGTTTATATTTTCTTTGCAAGTATGTGAAAATGGAACTCCTAATTTTTCCATATAATTCTAACTTAATGTTATGAAGATTTCATTATAGAGTTTCATACAGTGAAGAATGTTTTAATTGTCTATCTTTAATTGCAAAAGTATATTCATAATTTTTAAAGGTAAAACTTATATCTATATTGTCTATTTTCAACCTCTAGAATTTCCTTTATAATTATTGAGATCCATTGAAAATAGATTTATAGAAGATATTCTAGTTCTTCCTTCAGGAAGTACTGAAAATTTTATTTAGTTCCCTCAACTAATAAAATGGTTTATTTTGCAGGCTCTCCTTTTAATCTTCTGAAACTAGACATGAATATTCATGCTTTTACTCTTTCATAATACAGGTAATTCCATTTCTATGTTTTCCTTCTGGTTACTCATTTACAGGATATTTACTTGTATTTATACATCCTTAAAATTTAATTTATTTTCTTATTTGACTACAATAATTATCTTCGAATTTTTCCTTAACTCATAAGGTAATTTGATATTAAACTTTATGTGCTTCCTTTCTTAGATTTAATATATTTAATTTAATTATCTGAATAATTAATTTCTAACCCTTTTTCTTCTAGTTTATTGTACAGGTATTGCACCTTTCCTCAATTTCTTCTCGTCAATCTGTGCATTTGTCCCACAAGAATTAACAATTTATTTTATTCCTTTTATGTATAGGTTTGTTGATAACATTCTAGAATTCAATCCATTGAATTCCAGGATAATTATTCGTGTATAAATTTTGTAATTAATAGACATAATATTTGTCTTCAATTAATGTAACATGGATAGTGTATAATAATAACTTTTATCAGTTTCTTCTACAACATTTAGTTCCTATTTTTATAATAAGAATTCATGTTCATAAGAATATTGTATACATGTTTTGTACAACTCTAATGTATATCTGATATTTAATTTCTTATTTGTCAATAAGAATGAATAGATATAAGCTATATTTGTAATGGAAGTACAATAGAAATAATTAAGTGTTATTTATACAATCATGTTTTTTTCTAGATTGTAAGTTATTTCTCTTTGTACCTAGATTTATATTTCCTTTTGATTTGCTAAATAATTATGTTAATTATTTCTTTTAACATCTATTCTTATTCATATGGTGAAATTTTCTGAATTTAACATATGAATTCTCACAACCTAACAACATATTTAAAACCTCCTAATTGGGTTTAGACCTTATGTCTGTTGGTTTACTAGCTTACTTTGTCTATGTAACAATACAAAAATAAACTATACTGACTATAGTTTTGTTCTGTTAAATACAACAGACTCTAAAATTTAAAACTAACATAATTCCAATGATACTAATTAACTCAAAAAATATAATTTCTCACTTATCTTTATGCATAACAATCATTTCTATAAATCATCATTCTAATCATGAAAACAAAATAATAATTCAGAATTAAATTAATTGTGCATACCACTTTAGGTAAGACTATTTTCCACCCAAACTTGAGCTTTATCTCCATAGCTCCCCCTGAGTAGAGATCAATACCTCCAAGGTGTAGAGAATCTATTATCTACCGAGGAATAACTTATTTAATTCTTCTTTCCCATAAACATGTTTCCATAACTGCGTCTAGTTATTCAGGATGACGTTTTCCTTTTTCCCTAGGCTTTCCTTTTGTTTTTTCTACAAAAGTACTTTAGAACTAGCTTTTTCCTCTTTCTAATTTTATTCCACCTCTTCCCAGTAACTTTCCACTTTACTGAGTTATCTTTTTAGATTTTTATCTATGATTTAATATTTAAATTTAATTTATTTTCTCCAAGTATTTTTGGAGAATTTGGAAAATCCTTTGGAATCTTATCCATCCTCATGGACCTGAATTTATGATCTCTAATTATACTTTAGTCTTTGCACAATAATTCAATTTTCATTTTTATTTAATTTAAATAAATAAAATATATCCACAATAATTATTTTCCTTTTGGTCCACTTGACCTTTAGGCTTGTTCCACTATCTAATAAAAGAAGTAAAAATAGGGACATTATATATTCCCCATCTAAAACAAAACACCGTCCTCGGTGTTGCAAAATATGACTTCACTTTTCAAACAGTGATGGATATTTTTCCGTCATATGTTCTTCTCACTCCCAAGTAGCTTCTTCAGATGAACATTGCTTCCACTGCACTTTCACCTTGGCTATTGTCCTATTCCAGAGCTCAATTTCTTCCCGTACAAGGATATGAAATTACTATAGAAGAAATTCTCATTCTGCTTCCACCTGTATCACATTCCAATCAACTACATGAGTATGATCACGTATATAATTTTTTAGTAATGAAATATGAAAAACATTGTGAACCTTAATGTGACTAGGTAAACCCAACTTGTAAGCAACTGACCCCACTCTTTCTAGCACTTAAAATGGTCCATATTAGTGTGGTGATAGTTTAACACAAATACCCATGTATAAAGTACTCTTTTTGCACGCAATCCTCAAGTAAACATGATCTCCTACTTTGAATTCTCTATGAATTATCTTTTTGTCTGCATAGCTCTTTTGTTTGTCTTGTATTGTCTTAATGTTTTGCGGAATTTTCTTCACAGTTCTTTCCATTTCTTAAAATGCATCTAGTCCAGTTATTAACTTATCCTCTAGTTGAATTCAACTAAGATTCATGTGGCACTTTCTTCCATACAATGCTTCAAAATGACTCATTTTTATTGAGGCTTGGTAACTATTATTGTATGCAAATTATCCCAGATGCAAAAATTCTTCCCACCTTGTAAGTGTGTTCATAACATACATTCTCAACATGTATTCTAAAATCTGATCTGTCCTTTCGATTTTTCCATATGTTTGGGGATGACATGCGGTACTAAAGTTGAACTTGGTACCAATTCCCCCAAATAGAGTCTTCCAATGCATCTCTGTCTCATATAATCATTTTAGGAATACCAAGTAACTTTACAATCTATTTCATAAACACATTCGCTACTTGAGTCGTCCCAAAAGTATATTGTACTGGTAAAAAATGTGCAATTTTAGTCAATGTGTCTACAAATACCATTATAGAATCATGGTAGTATTTAGTTCTCATCAAAGTAGTTATAAAATCTATGGAAACTATTTCTAGCTTCCATTCTTAGATAGGTAAAGGATTCAGTAATCCTACTGGATGTTGATGCTCTAATTTTCTTTGTTTACATTCCAAACATCTAGCTAAATAATTAGCCACATCATTTTTCATATTTGATGAAATCATATTATTTCTTAAGGCTGAAATAAATTTCTGATACCTAGTATGTCCTGCATAAGGTCGTTTGTGATACACATCTAAAATTTTACGTTTTAATGACTTCACAAATTTAGGATGTATAGTCTATTTTTATAACAAATCAGTCCTTTCTTGTTTTGAATATATCCCAATATCTCACTATTCTGCAATTTCTCTTGAAGTTTTTCATAGTCTGAATCTTGACCCATTACTTCTTCTATCAATCTTTCAATGTCAAAATTTGCACTACTCCCAACACTATTCAAATTTTGATGAGCATTCCTACTCGAAGCATCTGCAATATTATTTTCTTTTTCTTTAATATGTTTTATTTCTATGTCAAACTCACAAAGGAAAGATAACCACCTAGTTTGTCTAGCATTTAAATCATGTTGTGTGAAAAATTATTTCAAACTTATGTGATCTATCGTCAATGTCTCCACATCTTCGAAGCATGTATCACATCAGCTAACTCTAACTCATACACAGTGTAATTCTATTCATGTTTCTTTAATTTTCTTGACTCATATGCTATAACTGAGTTTTCTTGTAATAATACCCCTCCTAATACTTCTGCACGAGCATTTGTACATAATACAAATTCTTTGTTTGGATCAACAATCTTCAAAATAGGAGCAGTTGTTTGTTTAAGTTTTAACTATTCAAAACTATGTTGACATTTTGTTTTCCACTCAAACTTCACTCCTTTCTTCTATAGAGAGGTAATAGGATATGCTAAAGTTGAAAATCCTTCTATAAATCTTTTGTAGTATCCCGCAATTCCCATGAATGATCTTATGGGTGGAACATCAATAGGAACAAACAAATCCATGATAGCTTATATATTTTTTGAGTCCATTGCCAATATTTTTTCTGAAATTACATGACCAAAATATTGAATATTATCTTTATTAAATTCACATTTGCTAAGTTTCGCATATAACTTATGTTCTCTAAGTGTTCGTAAGAAAATTCTAAGATGTTCTTTATGTTCTGCTCCATTCTTATAATATATTAGCCTTTCATTGATAAACACCAACACAAACTTGTCTAGATATTTACTTAAGACACTGTTCATTAAACACATAAAGGTAGAGGGGGTGTTAGTCAACCCAAAAGGTTGAAATACAAGCTCCTAGTATCTGTATGTAGTTCTCAATGCAGTCTTATTTATGTCTTCATCCTTAATTTTCAATTGATGATAGCTTGTCTTTAAATCAATATTTGAAAATATAGTGGCTCCTTTCACTTGATCAAATAAATAATATATTTTGGGTAGAGTATATCTATTATTTACAGTCAGTTTATTGAGTTGAATGTAGTCTATACACATTCTAATAGTACAGGCGCTCCCCGTGGAGACACACTTGGTCGGATATAACCTCTATCCAGCAACTCTTGTAGTTGTAATTTTAATTCTAACAACTCCCGGGTACTCATTCTGTATGGTGCTCTTGAGACAGGTGTAGCTCTAGGTATTAATTTAATTGAAAACTAAATTCCTCTTTTAGGGGGTAGTTTAGTAATTTCATCTAGAAACACATCTTTGAACTCTCCGATTACTGGTAAGTTTTCTACAGCTTCCTTTTCCGTTTGATGTCCCAGTTCCTTCACTTGTACAACATATACATGAAAGCCTTTCCTTACTGTCCTTTTTAACTGTAGTGTTGAAATTTGTCTGATTGATATTGGTCTGGGTTTTCCTTTCACTATCATTGATTTTCCCTCTCCATCTATACACTGAAATTTTTTGTCTATGAAATTGGCTATTGATCTATGTTTTTCTAACCATTCCATTCCTACTAACAAATCATAGGAGCCTAGATGTAAAATATTTATATTTAGTTTAGTTTCATAACCATTTAAATTTACAGCAAACTTGGCTAATTTATGGGTCACTTTTCTTTTTGTACCTGTAGCTAACTGAATTAATAGTGCTTGCTCAAATTTTTATATTCTTAATTTGCACTTTTCCACCGTCTGAGGACTTATATAACTTGAATTTTCTCTTGGATCTATCAAAACAGAAATAGTTTTTTCACCAATCATACCTTCAATTTCTGCCATTGTCGATTGATTTTCAACTTGGTGATATTCTAAGGTGGCACTGATTCTTGAAATGTTTCTTGCCACATAATTTACAGTAGTTTCCTCTCTTAACACTTGAATATTTTGAACTATTCGATGAGGACAATCTCGTAAGAGATGAGGTTCTCCACAACACCAAAACTTTAATGGTTCCTTCATTTTTACAGTTTTTTCTTTCTTGTTGTTTACATCCATCTCTTTAGATCCAATTTGTGATTGGGCTGGTTGATTTTCTCCATTTTTGTTAAATTTCTTCCTTTGATGATTTTTCCCAAAGTTTTTCAAGCACACTGCTTTTACTATTTTCCCACTAGAGTCACCTTTTTCTTTTTCTTTGTTCCGCTATTTTTTCAACTAATCATTTCTTCCTTTGAACTACTGATAACATAGTCTTTCTTTGCGCACAACTTCATTAAGTGTCTTAGGATTCTCAAATTCTATCCTATCCTTTTAGATAGTACCTATGTATTTTAAAAATATTTGTACCTTAGCCTTCTCTTTTCTAATATAAGATACATAATGTAGTAGGTTCGTGAATTTTGTAACAAAATCCTCTATTGTGAGTTGTCCCAATCTCAGCTCATGAAACTATTTGGCCTTGTCATCATAGTATCTTTCATTCAAATATCTAGATTTAAATTTTGTTTGGAAATATTCCCAAGTGACATTTTTCTCATCTAGTATATGTACTATTTTGGTTTCTTCCCACCACAAGGTAGCCTTACATTGTAGTTGGTAAATAGTCAATATGGCTTTCAGGTTATTTCCATATTCATAAAATTTAAATTATTTGACCATGTTTAGAAGCGAAGCTTCTGCATCTTCTTCCTTCTCACCATCATAAGTGGGAGGTTTAAATTTTTGCAATTCTCCTTGCAATTTATTTTTCATTCTGGACTCATGTTCAAAGTCTTCACCTTCCTCAAATCCTTTTGAGTTGGTTTCAACTTCCATTTTCTTTTTTCCATAGCCTTCACCTTCATGACTAGACCTCGAGGTTGATTATTTTATAAACATTTCTTGCTATTTGCTAGCTTCAGAAAATATTTCATTACTGGTTCTCAGATGAATAATTTGTCGTTGCATTTTTCGCATCATAGCCAACAATGAAGAATTTGGATTTGGTGGATTTCCTGAACTATTGAGGTCTACTTACAACTCATCCCATTTGTTCATAGTTTCAGCTGTACTTTTCTGCACTAATTCACTGTACATCGAAATGAAATTAGTGTAAATTTTTTCAATTAAAAAAAAAAATTAACAACATAAATCTTGGATTTTTAATTTTTGGTGTGAAGACATAGACCTAGTGTTTCAACATGGGCTCTGATACCATTTGTAACAACTCCACTTACCACAATTTTTTTTTTCTAATTATAATATGATTACATACATTGTCTACAGTAATTTTTGTCTTCATCACTAGTTGATGAACTCTGTTCTTGTTACTTTGTCAATATTTAGTCAATTTTCGATGAATCTTTTTTTACACTATCATCATGTGTAGATGAATCTCTAGTTATACTTTTGTACGATATAATTACAAAATCGTATATTTGTTTAATCAGCTTTTCTTGAATACAATGTATTATCCTTGTTTTAATATAAGTCAAGTTTATCTTACCCTCTTTATAACCTTAATTGTGAATAATTAATGTAAAATCATTTCCTCATTATTACATTTATTCTATCATACATATTCTATTTTTTTCCGTTATGTATTTATTTAATAAAATACATGGGTTCATGATTCTAGAGTTATTGTTAGTTTATTAAAATACATGGGTTCATGATTCTAGAGTTATTGTTAGTCTATTCAAAGAACGTCTTCTCCTTACATTAATAGACCCTAATCTTATCAATCTATGAATTATAACTCTTATTGTATTCGATAGAATTTAATTCAAATTCCTAATACTATACTTTGGAATTCCAATATAATATTAATTTTCTCCAATTATGGTTCCCTAACACCATCGTATATTAAACAACCATTATATTAAATTCTACCCATATGTGAATAATATTTTATGATTGGGATTCCATGTGCACATAAATTTGA
Source organism: Pinus albicaulis (assembly GCA_034641835.2). Taxonomy (NCBI): domain Eukaryota; kingdom Viridiplantae; phylum Streptophyta; class Pinopsida; order Pinales; family Pinaceae; genus Pinus; species Pinus albicaulis. The sequence goes on from CM076572.1 coordinate 1,025,128,386, forward strand.
ATGTTATTATTCCTTAGCCATGAACTTATGATGTTGGTTTATACGTTTCAACCCTATTTTATCTATTACCATATTATATGCATTATCCACCATATATGATTGGTTAAATGCTCGAATTATGTTTCATGACATGGATTTGGCTTTTATGACTCAATCCTTATCAAATTCCCAATTAATGATGTCCTTTTCATATATTTATGTTTTGAAGAATCGTAAATCTGATTTTTATTTTGGGATTTACGTTTCATACTTCATACTGAGATTTTGATTCATAACCTTGGGATTTCTCCAAGTTGTTGCTATGTTTAAAATTATGTTACTGCCTTCACATGGCTTTTCTCTTTTCTCTTCTGATGCCATCCATGTGGACGGTGTGGATCGATTATTATTTTCCAAATGGTTTTATGACTATCCAAACGTAACTCGGCTAGGCCATTTTCCACTTTTCAAATTCTATTTTTTGCTCTAAAACTCGGCTTTCTCCTCGTAGCCTTAGCTGAACAATAGGTTTATGTAGAGAAGACTTATACACAAAGACCACTATGCTATGTCCCTTATCGTTTTCTGCCATGAGACTATGTGCATTTTTCCTGCGAGATTATCGGGGTATGTTACACTATGTCTCATGTAAGAGTAACCACATTTTCCACTGTGTATATCATATAAATTATCATTTCGTTATTGAGTTCAAAGATATAATTCGTTTAACTTTTGTTATTTTGTTATGATTTACTCTACTTGAGCATTGAAGAAACTGAGTTTTCATTGTATGTTAATGGAATCTATTTTCGGGTTTTTCGCCATTGATTACAAATGCTTCCCAGGTAAAAAGATTTAGATCAAGAATTATTTATGTACCCATTGTTCTTTACTTGTTTAGTTTACGTTTACCGAGTATTCCAGGTCTTGGAGAACAAGTTTTATTACCAATTGCACCTGAATCCCATATGCAATTTCGAAACTTACATTTCCTTCTTTTTTTTTACGTTTTATGTTCCTTGTGAAAATGATGGCTATACCATTATACTCTACGTTTTCGATTACTACTTCTGGTTATTCATTTTTAAAAAATGGCATAGAGATTTTGTTTTAGAGTATGTGACTTACTGTGCTTTAATTCTCGGTCTATGTTGTTTAATTTTGTTTTTCTTCTTGAATTCCTTTTGGAATTCTCAGTACACTTATTGGGTTTACCTTGTAACCCAATTATAGCTACTCGGATAAAATTGTATCTGGTTTCCCATGTGTTCGACCTCAGGTCCATTAATACACCAGTGTATTTTATTCTCACTATGAAATTTCATAATATTTCATACGAATTTTGAATCGACTCAGAGATTTATCATTTTTCTGATTTCGTTTCTCTCATTTAATTGGTAAAATATCTTTGTTTAGATGGTTAAGATTTTCTTCACAAGTATGCGTAAATGGAACTCCTCAATTTTCCATATAATTATAACTGAATGATATGAAGATTTCATTACAGAGTTTCATAAGAAGAAGTAATGTTTTAATTCTTTGTCTTTAATTTCCGAAGTATATTCATAATTTTTTAAGGTATAACTTATACCTTTTTCGTCTATTTCCAATCTCTATGATTTCCTTCATAATTATTAAGATCCATTGAAAATAGAAGTACTAAATATTTTAATTAGTTCCCTCAACTAATAAAATTGTTTATTTTGCACACTCTCCTCTTAATCTTTTGAAACCAATCATGATTGTTCATGTTTTTACTCTTTTATAATATAGGTAATTTCATTTTTATGCTTTCCTTTTAGTTACTCATTTACTGGATATTTACTTATATTTTTACATCTTTGAAATTTAATTTATTTTCTTATTTGACCACATGAGTTACCTTGGAATTTTTCCTTAACTCATAAGGTAATTTGATATTAAACTTTCTATAGTTTCTTTCTTCGATTTAATATATTTAATTTAATTATCTAAGTAATTAATTTCTAACCCTTTGTATTTTCGTTTATTTTATAGGTAATGCACCTTTCATCAATTTCTTCTCGTCAATCTATGCATTTCTCCAGCAAGCATTGAAAAGTTATTTTATTTCTTATATATACAGGTTTTTCGATAACTTACTAGAATTCAATCCACTGAATTCCAGGATAACTATTTCGGTATAAATTTTGTAACTAATAGACATAATATTTGTCTTCAGCCAATGTACTATGGACAATGTATAATAATACATTTTATGAGTTCTTTCTACAAAATTAAATTCCTATTTTTATAATAAGAATTTCTCTTCATAAGAATTTTGTATACATGTTTTGTGCAACTGAAATGTATGTCTGATATTTAATTTCGTATTTGTCAATAAGAATGAATAGATATAAATTATGTTTGTACTCAAAGTACAGTAGAGATAATTAAGTGTTATTTGTATAATCATGTTTTTTTCTAGATTGTACATAGATTTATATTTCCTTTTGATTTTCTGAATAAATATGTTAATTATTTCTTTTGCCATATGTTTTGAATTGAACATATGAATTTTCACAACCTAACAACATATTTAAACCCTCCTAATTGGGTTTAGAGCTTTTTTCTATTGGTTTACTAACATAGTTTGTCTATGTTACTATAGTTTTGTTTTGTTAAATACACTAGACTCTAAAATTTAAAACTAACATCATTCCAATGATATTAATTAACTCGGAAAATATAATTGCTCACCTATCTTTATGCATAACCATCATTTTTCTAAATAATCATTCTAATTGTGAAAACAAAATAATAATCCAGAGTTAAATTAATTGTTCATACCACTTTAGGTAAGACTATTTCCACCCAACCTTGAACTTTATTTCCACATCTCCCCTCGAGCAGAGACCAATTCCTCCAAGGTGTAGGAAACCTCGTCTATCCAAGAATGGATTATTTAAACCTGTTTTCCCATCAGCATGTTTCCATAATTGGGTCCAGTTAATGAGGATGATGTTTTCCTTTTTGCCTAAGCTTTTATTTTGTTTTTTTCACAAAATTATTTTAAAACTAGCCATTTCCTCTTTGTAGTTTTATTCCACCTCTTTTCAATAACTTCTTACTTTACTGAAGTATCTTTTTAGATTTTTATCTCCAATTTAATATTTAAATTTAATTTATTATACTCTAGTATTTTCATAATACATCAATTTCTATTTTCATTTAATTTAAAAAATAAAATAGGTTCACAATAAATTTTTTTCTTGAGTTCACTTGACCTTTAGACTTTTTCCACTATGTAATAAAAGAAGTAAAAATAAAAATATTACATAGGTACCATATTTTGACATCATATTATAATAATGAATATTAGAAAAACCTATCACTTTTGAAAGAAAACCAAACGCTGACAACTAAAGCCATACAATAAGCCATATGCAACAACCCAACATAGAGAATAACTATCTCTTATCATTGGGCAGACGGGAAAACCATTTGGGAGAAGTTCCATGAAACACAATACCTCTTGTTCTAACCTACCGAGGCCACACAAGAAGCCATATGAAACAACCCAACACGGAGAACGACTATCCTCTCATCATCATCTTGATGGGGAAGCCATTTCGGTGAAGGTCCACGAAACATCATATCTCTTATTCTAACTTGTGGCGTAAATCCCTAATTCCCAGACATTAAAAGTGATAAACACACTGAAAAACGATAAAAATAAAGGAAAGAAGATAAAGAATCAAACATATAGTTGTAAAACTTAACCCAAATTTATTTTACTTACATTGTCAACACATCTCTAAAAACTCCATACAACACGAACAATCATGTAAGGTGAAGTAATTTGTAAATTTAGGAATGCAAGAAGGGACGAGATGAAAAAATAAAGGAAAGCAAGCATAACACATAGAACCAAACACAGAACCATATAAAGAAAACATGTATTAATACAACTAACTAGAAAAAAAAACCGAAAAAACACCTGCATAAGCAATAGAATTGGAAACGATTGCAGAGAGAAGAGGTTAGTTGATTGTAAGGTTGGTTGGAAGTCACTAAAAAAAGTCGAAATTAAATTCCAAATTAAACAAACAGATTCGAAACGAATAGAGGGCTAACAGTACAACCTAAACCATAACTCTCTGGGGTATTGGAAGCCAAATTTAACTGTATGGGGTATTGGAAGCCAAATTTCTTCCTATCGAGGAGCTCAATTTTTTCTCCACGTACTCCAAGATTAGTTTTTTTTCCTTTTGACATCACTTAATTTAAATGTGATTTTCTGAAAAAATTTCTGATTTATAAAATTTCTAAAAAGTTTAAAATATAACAAAAATTTATTGAAGTCATAAATTTGTTGAATGAAAACTATGCGAAAAACGTATTTAAGAATATTGATTTTATATATGTAATAAGAAAATCTACTCAAATTTCATGAAAAATTCTTAAAAAATCACACTTTAAAACAAGTTAGAAAATTATTATAAACTTAAAACCCATTGTGAGTGACATAGATCATTGTCAATTGCGAGGACAGACCCAGGTCAAAACCACGTAAGAAGAATGGTGTTTCGTACCGGCCAAACGAGAACCCCCACACGAATCCTGAATGGCTATCCGAGCTGGAAAAACAAGCCAGACACCAAAGCAGCCATGTAATTCGTTGTCACTTTCCTCCACATCAATGACAAAACCTCATAAACATGATTGATACCTCTGATTATTCTCCCCAAGTTATAATGCATACAAAGATGGTGTCAACTCTGATGCATTGCATGGGCTTATAGTTCTGGTTACAAATACTATTGAATTTCCAATGTTTTTGGAATTTTGAAAAGCTTTGGTTTGAACATGGTAGTAGTGGAGCGTTAGATTACCAACCCCACCAAGGTCATACCTTAGTATGTAAAATAAATAAAAAATAAAATATATTTTAAGGTTCAAGAGTTTAGACTTCTCTCATTTTATTTTTTTTAGTCTTATTTATCTTTTTTTTGTCACTCTCTCTTACTTCTAAGTCATCATCTTCTCCCTCTTTCTATCCCTTTTTATCCTTCTCTTTGTCACTCACTCTTTCTCTCTTACCTCTCACTCCAATCCCTCCATCACCCCTTCCCCCATATCACTCTCCTTCTCACCCTTTCTCTGGCGAACCCCTTTCTCTCAATTCTTTTCCCTATCTCCCTCTCGTCTATCTTTTTTTCCATGTCTCCCTCCTTCTCCTCTTTCCTTCACCTCCCTCCCTTCTTTCCACGTCACTATTTCCCTCTCACTCTACCTCTCTTCTAATCACTCACCCTCCCTTCATCTCTTCCTCTCCCTCACTCCCATTCCCACTCACTCTCTCTCCATCTCTCCTCCTATCTTACTCTCTCTACTCTCCCTTAGTCTTTCACTCCTTCCCTCTATCTCCATTTCGTCCTCCGATCTTGCTCCATTTCGCCCTCCTATCCCTATCTCCTTCCTCACCTCCTCTTTTTCCCTCCGTCCTCCGCCTCTCTCCCTCTAAACCATCATTCGTTTGTTTAGTTAAAAAACATATCAAAAATTATTTTAGACCATAGAATCTTGAAGTTCATCGTGACGGTGACGTGGTTGATAAAATGGCCATCTTGATTGAGGAACCTAGGCATGTGAATAGAGAACTTTGTCCGGACGGTGAACTGAGCATGTGAAAGGAGAACTTTGTCACATCGGTCACCGTGCTCATGGGAATGGAGAACTTTGTCCTGATGGTGACGTCGTAGATAAAATGGCTGACATGATTTTTGAGAGGAACCTGCGCATGGGTATGTGCAGGTGACGGCCATTGCTGGGGTTTCGAACTATTGGTATGAAGAAACAATTAAAAATTAAAAAGAAGTACATGGCCGATAATTCAATAGAAGATTGAGTTCGTGGGTTCTCACTTTCTTTACTTTTCTCATAATTTGGTATTTTTTTCAAAAACCTTCGTAATCTAATAATCAGATTAAAGCCAAGATTTTTAAACATTCGATTATGGTTTCTTTTTCATCATAACTTTGTAAATTTCTCAAGAGTGTTGCTCATGTAATAATTAAATTGTGATCTAACATTTAATGGAAATTGAACTAACATCTGAATTTTGTTTACTTTCCACCCTACAAATCAAAATTCAGATGAATTCAAGTTAAAACTTATAATGGAAATTGAACTAAAAAATAATATATTTATATAATGGAAATTGAGCTAACAATTAATAGATTTATAGCGAACCATTAAACCCATCATTTAACTAGGACATACAATACCAATTATTCCATTAATCTATGTAGTCAGGAGATCGTTCAACCACCCCAATGATTTCAAGCCAATAGAGATGTAATTAAACAAACACTGGTACCTTTCAAAGGCACTGGTATAGCTTGGTGATTTGGACTTCTCTGCAATCTCTGTTCATTATTTCAACCAACCAACCAATTGCTCCTTTTCGCAATTGGAAAATAGTGAAACGGAGAGTCGGACGTTAACACCAATAAGCCTGATTTTCTCTCCAAATCAGTGTCAAAATAAAAAGCTTGAAAAAGGTCATATAGTTAAATGCGACCATCCGAGATGTTTTTGCAATCTTCGATCTTCACACACGGGGTATATAAACATGTAATGGGACAAATTTGTCGAAAATACTATATCTTCAAAAATCATCGAGTGTAGTGTTTATTTTAAGAGGAAATGTATATACAAAGAAAATGTGCGAGTGTGTTTATGCTTAATTTGGAGTTGATAAATGTCTTTTAAAAAATTACTTTAAATATAAGAAATGTGAAATATAGTAAAAATATAATTAATTATATATATTTGGCTAATTTTAATTAAATGTATTATAAAAAATTAACAATAATATTTTCATTATAGTAAAATGGTTTGATATTTTTCTTTCATCCTTTAAGAAATAACAAATATTTAGATGTTTATGTTAAATAAAAGTTTACTTTAATAAAATACTTCAATGCTAGAAAAAGAAAAATAATTATAAGTAAAAGAATTTAGTTACTTCTTAATAAGAAGAAAATATGTAACTTATTGAATTTGAAATATAAGATATTAATAATAATAAATTATTCAAAATATAATTTAAATAATGAAAAAATACAAGTGTTTTAAATTTAGAGACACAAAAAAATCAATATAAATCTATCTTAATAATTGATTTATGAAGCACTAAAAAAAATTAAACCTTTTAGCTTGTAATTTTTTTTTTCAAGTTTTACATCCTAAAAAAAATTCACATATAATTAAATTTGATCCGGCTCAACTCTAGATAAATATATAATTAAAAATTTCAATTTACATAAAACCATAACTAGCTTAAAAAAAGAGAGTCGATATTAATTCTTTAAAAAAAAAAAAAACACATATCATGTAATTTAAATACTACAACAAAGGTTTTGGAATCAATTTCATCATTTTAAATTATGTGAAAGTTCCAACTCCCATGGACCAACCTAATGACCATCTAAAGGACTTAAATAAGGAGTTAACTATGGATAGTTTTGAATATGAGCAAAGTTGGATCATCTTCCAACTAATACGTATATGTATTTTTTAAGTGAAAAAGTAATGTTTTTTCTTTTTTTGTAAACTTGGTAGTACTTTTCTATTAACGAAAATATATAGGGCAGATTATCATACAAGAGAAAACAAATATAGTGACCTCAACCTGCCCGTAGGAAACCACGTCTGTTGACCACTGCATCGAGTTATATGCAGAACAAAACCCAAATTGTCTTAACCTACTACTTGCAGCTTTTAGAACTGCAACATCTCCATAATATTTACAAATAAAACAAGTAGTTAAAGAAACATAGTCCAAAATGATATATCACTGAATTAATTAGCCAAAAGGAACTGCAACATGTCCATAATATTTACAAATAAAACAAGTAGTTAAAGAAACATAGTCCAAAATGATATATCACTGAATTAATTAGCCAGAAGGATCCACAGAAACTAGAGCATGAGTAGTGGTACCCAACACCTGTGAACTGCTCTGAGTGATTTGCAACTGTTTTTCAATCTTACCAAGCCTATCATTCAACTGAATTTTCACTTTGAACATGGCATGCATGTCCATCTTCATTTGTTGCATTTCAAACAGAATTGAAGAGTTGAGATTCTTACCCTCCTGACTTTCCATGGCCTTAGCTAGAAGGAATTTCATCTTCAAGTAAGTCTTCACTGACTGTTGAAAGAGAGAAACATGTCCCTGAGTACTACCTGGATTGGTTATGAAATCCATTTGAGAGAGTTGAGATTCCATGTTCTCCTCCTCACTATCAGTATGAACTTCCCAGCCATGAATTTGAGATTTAATATTAGCCAAATTTCCTAACTCATAGACCTAAGCAATATCTTGCAACACTTCTACATTATATTTTCTACCTCTCGTGCTCCAGCAAGCTTGTGGATGAGGCTGCCTACCTTGAGTTGCCCTCATGGGTTGCCCTTTAACCATACTGGAAATAAGAGGACTTGAAAGGAGGCCTGTGGCGAAAATGAAGTCAGAATGATGATATAGTAAAACAGAAACAATCTCCTGTGCAACGAACCCAAGGCACAGAGCCTTACTGTGAGAATGGGCCGATAAGTTAACCTGGGACCAACCCTGAACGTGATATGCCATACAAGGAATTTTTCCATATAAAGTAACCAGAGACCAACCCAGAATAATATAACAGGGAAAACACTCCCCATAGAAAAAAATAAGATAGGCTGGAATAGAGAGGTAGCCCACTGCAATATGACAAACCACCAGCGAAACCTTACCATTGCCAGTTGTAAAGAATTGGTATAATAAAAACACAGAAATAAATGTATATGTTTCGTTGTTTTAAGTTAAATTAAAAATAATGTAAAATATTAATTATCTTATTTTTATTATGTTTTATCAATTTATTTTTATTATGTTTTATCAATTTATTGTTATGTTGAGAAATATATTTTTTTCTTTGATAGAATTGATACATGTTTTTTTTAAATAATAGTATAATATTTTTTAAATAAAAATATTGTTTTTTGTAATAAAAAATTAAAAAAATATCTATATTTGATCAATTTTTATTTAAAAAATTATAAAAATTCAATAATTCCAGTCTTATTATGCTCACATGAACTATTTCAATAGACTATAAAAAATGTTGTAAAAATATTTAACTCTCATTGTTAACCATAAATAAAATATTTAGAAGTTCATTTGAAATAACATAATTTTATATTAACTTTAAATATAGATGAATTATATATATATATATATATATATATATATATATATATATATATATATATATATAAAATCTGAGAAAGATATATAATTTTGCATGTTTTAAAAATATTTCAATATCAGATTAAGTAGCATTTATACTTGTTTAAAAATATATTAATAACAAAAATACATTATAGTGTGAACATTATAATTCATAAATTAAATATTTTAATAATTATATTAAATAATTAAATGTTCCAATGTTAACTATAAAACTATATCTATATAAAAAAAACTAAATTCTTGTAGTTAGAACATATTCATTATTTTGTATTTATTTATTTTTTTAATCCAACAATATTGTATTGGAATGGCTGGCAAACACAATCCAAGTGCTTCACTGGATTTTCAAGATGTTGAATAAATTTACACATTAAAATATACAATCTAATATAAAGAGAGATCAATATATATTAACTACTGATCTATAAAGCTCTCATAGAAATCAAATCTCTATATATGCAAAAGTATTTTTCCAAATTTTATCTAAATACTTCTTAAATCTATAACTAAAATAAATCGATACTTAACTATAATTTTTGGAAACTAAATCCGCATCTGATATTATCTTAAAAAAATAAGAACAAAAAAATGAGTTACCAATAGGGCAGGGTTTTGAAGCTACAGAAATTACGATGGCCTCCTTTAAGGTCAAAAGATCATAATTTCGAAATAAGCTAAACGACCATTAATTGAGTTTGAGTGTACATATAGGATGTTACCAATGAGCAGGGTTTTGAAACTCCAGAAATTAAGATGGCCTGCTGTAAGGTCAAAAGATCATAATTTCGAATAAGCCAAACGAGCATTAATTGAGGTTGAGCGTACAGATAGGATGTTACCAATGAGCAGGGTTTTGAAACTCCAGAAATTATGATGGCCTGCTGTAAGGTCAAAAGATCATAATTTCGAATAAGCCAAACAAGCTTGAATTGAGATTCAGTGTGTCATAGGAGAACAAGATTCTCAAATAAGCCAAACAAGCTTGTCAGTGACGCTGACATGATACTAGTACATGATACTATTGGGCAGTGTGGTTTGAATGGATATCATGAAGATAAATCCAAGGGACGCTTTAAGTTAAAAGTCAATTTAACCCCATTAATGGGAACGCAATGAATAAGGCCTAACTTCTAGTCCTTGCGTTTGGAAAGTCACCATGGGGCTGAAATAACGAGTTAATATGCCTGTCTGATACTCTTGATGTACTTAACAGGGAAATAATTAGATTGACGATGACTCCTATCACTTTCTTTATCTGATATTGAAGTTTATTAAATTGGTCAATGCCACTCTCCTGCTAAAACGGAAGGATACTGAGTTTGAATATTTAGAACTGAAGAATATCATGTTATGTTCAAAATCATTTTTTCAAGTCAGTATTCAGGATTCCAGTTAGAGAGGCCCTCCTCTTGAAATATGGTATGAAAACTGAGATTGATATAAGGTGGATGAACTCTTCACAAGAACTCAGTTAATGATCATTCCTAAGAGAATAATGTTTTGAACAAGGTCAAGAATGACTAAAGCTGGGAGTTGTTTCTCTTAAGCCAATCAGACACGTTGGCTGTTGATTTGACTGTTATTCAGGTCTAATAGCATAGGTCGTGCAAATATTACTTAGAATACACCTTTACCTTCAGATTAGCTTCTTTAACTAACCAGATCCGTTTATGAGCTTAAAATTGTATGTCAAGGAGAACAAGTGTAGAGAACAAAAGGCAGTTCCAATCCATCACATGACAGTTAACAGTTAAACCATTTAATAACTGTAACAGTTTGTTTGCTAATCCCTGTAGCATATTTGAAGTATAAATATATATAATTTTATTTGCAAGATAACCAACTATAAATATCAATATGTGAACAAAGTTGAATTGGATGCTCATGGGAGCCAATAATGCAACATTAGTGCTCAAGTCCTGCAAAGGTGGGCCTGCTAGGAAGTTGTTAATGATTCATTATAATAAGTTTTAAGTTTAAGTTATTCATCCATGAAATTTGATATGTAATTTCTCCCCAAAATATATTTTTATGAATTTCAATTATGTTGACATAAGAGGGAATATGGAATGTACAGCAACATATATAAATTCTATGGTGGATTTACATGATGTCTATGTTCGGACGAATATGAATGTACAATACATTGTGCAATGAATTTACATCATATTAACATTTGGGTGAACATAAATGTACAATTCATTGAATATGAAACGTCGAACAAATGACAATGCAAGACACCCATAGTTTTAATTAATGAAATGAAGTTATAATAACAAAATCTGATGCATGGAAATACATAGCTGGAGGCATGTTCGTTTTCATTTTCAGGAACGATAAGCAACTTCGCAGCCATGATTGTGGGCTTCATGGGCGTTGTCGAATACTGTATATTTGAAGAGAAGAACGATCTAGAAAGCTCCTAGCGAACGACTTTTGTAAGGATATTCCCTTCCTTCACCACACATACATGTATCACATAGCGATATCTTCAAAGGCACTCACACCATTAAAACAAGGGAGCGACTGCAGTAGCGGTTGTCCCTGCTGATGGAGGAGCTGAGTTCCTGGGTTAAAAATGAGATAAATAGACATTTTCAAACCCACGAGTTGAGTATCCAGACTCAGGGTACATGCTATGTTATGGAGATAGAGACTGAGGCACATGGACCTCATGACGCCCACATGGTCCATTTATGTCGTATATTTTTTATATTCCAAGCATACGCCCAAGAAGGCTATCCATGGTCATCTAACCTAAACTAGTTCAAGTGAGTGGATTCAAAATGGTGAGCACACTATTTTCAAATTTCTATGTCAGGCATAGATTGATGATTACGTTTATACTTTTGTCTCAATAATCTGACTTTCTTTTAATAATGTTTTTTTTGAAGAGTAGGCTGACATGATAGAAGTTTCGGTATGTGGAAACTAGACTTTTTATGTGATTTATTGATCCAATATAAAATTCGAATGTTCTGAGATTTTATATCCAGTATGGATAACGTGGAAAATGCTATTTTTTGAATAATTTTATACCAGGCAGTGAATTGTGATTGAATTCGAATATGTTGTGCTAATTTTTGGTATCTTTCCAGACTTTTGGCTTAGTAGCAGTTCTAATCTTAGAGCAGGCTGTTTAACATTGGCTTAGTGGAAGTTCTGATCTTAAAGCAGGCTCTCTAACATTGTTCAAGTATTCATGAATTATGATTGAATTTTAAAATCTTTTTCTCACACTGGAGATATTTCAGTCATTCTTTTTGTAATTCTAATGTTAGAGCACGTTGCCTAACCTTGCTCGTTGCACAGAGGGGAATTTGGTTTAAAGAGGAATAGGCAATTTGGTTTAAAATGGAATACCTTTATGATATCACAAGGTTCCTTATGGATAGAGAATAAAATACCCAGTTGGTCATAGAATAGAGATCAAATATAAACATAGCTTATGATTTTGGTTTTTGGCTTGCCTTGATTGGGAGGATTTTGTTTTAGTACTAATTCTGCTGTTAGAACAGACTCTATTCTCTGTTCACCCTAATTTTGTATTTATTGGTGCAGAAAAAAGGAAGTAAGAAACCTATATCAGATCATGAGCTTTCTTTGGTTCACAGTTTGAAGGAATTTCAAGTTTATTTTCAACCTTCTCTATGAGAAAGTTTAGTCAATATAACATGAAGAAGAATGGTTTTTCTTGCTAGTTGCTTGCAGAATAAAATGAAAAACGTTTTTTCTTGCTAGTTGCTTGCAGAATAAAATGTAAAGTCATTTGGTGTTTGTCTATTTTAACTCGACCAGCAGAAACAATATACTCTACAGTCCAGATGTCTATTATTTTGTGTCTCTTCAAGTGTAATCCTCCTATTCATCTAAGAGCCTAGATATTGGTGTTTGGCCTGTTTTAATTGGATTAGATAGATTAACAACCTGCTTTATAAAACCCAGGTGGGCGAGACGGCGAGATGTGCGTTACTTCATGACTCTATATTATTAAACAAAAGGTGGATCCAGTGAAAATGTAAACGGGATCTATTTTGAGAGGCACACAATTCAGGTTTTTAAAGAAATTTTCTAATAAAATGAATATAAATATGTTGGATCTATACTAATTCATTTTGAGGTCAAATAGAGCAATAATTAGAGCATAGAATAATTGAAACTTTCTAACACACTGAACGGGTGCATTGAAACAATGATGGAATTTGGCAAAGAGATCACCAAATTGGTTCCGACCCTGACGTAATTTCTATGTGAGAATTTGGGTTTGGAGAAAGGGTATCTCGAGAGGACCCTAGCAGGAGGTGATGGCCCTGATGAAAAGGTTTTTTGTTTACCAATTCAGGGGTAAGTGGAGACCTAAGTTTCCTCATATTTGAATCTGATTTATATTGGAAAGTAAGAGAGATAACTTCTGAGAAGGGGGGAGAAAAGCCAAAAGAAGGATATAAGTGATACCTAGTGATTTATTACAAATTCAAATAACTATAATAGAAGAGGAAAAGAATAACTGTTTGCACGCATTCTCCTACAAAAAAAAATTATTATGCGAGTAATCAAATTAGTTGTTATTCTACCATTTGGTTTAGGTTGTGATTTTTGTTTTTTTGGGAGGTCCAGATATTTTCCCAGATTCTATTCTGCAACCTATTTAATATAAGTTAGCAACATTTAATTTAATTTATGGGATTTACCTGGAAACATAATTTATATTATGTTGATAATAATAATTTGTCACAATTTTTTTTAAACTTCTTCATTATATAAATTTCAACGCCATATCTACAATTTCTGCTTCTATTTTGACATTCATTAAGCCTTCTCCATGACCATACTTCTCTCTCGAAATATGAAAATTCACTCTAGTTGCATCTTTGCACTGTCAATGATTTCCTTCTGCAAAAGCTCGTGTCATCTCCTTGTGATATGAATGTAGGAGGGCAGAGACATCCTGTCAAAACCATTGTGAATGGGAAAATTGTGTTGGCATAAGTTATGGCACATTAATTATTATAAGATTTTAGAAGCAGTTTTGCAGCTTCATGTATAATTAAAATTTTAGGAGCAGGTTTGCAGCTTCATTTCTCCTGATAGCAAATCCTTATTTCTTTCCTTCAGGGTGGAATTTCAAATATATGTCACAATTCATTGTCACAACCATGGTGGATGGGCGAATTGTGTTGGTATAAGTTATGGCACATTAATTATTATAAGATTCTAGAAGCAGGTTTGCAGCTTCATGTTTCCTGATATAAAATGCTGACTTGTTTCCTTTAGGGTGGAATTTGAAATATATGTCACAATTCATTGCATATAAGGGATTTGTTTACCACTAATGCGAGTTTAATATGTGACCTAGTATTTTCATTTTCAATAATTGAATTATTTTTCATCTTGTAACATTTTTTGAGCTTCAATGGCCTTCTATACCATTCATATCTAAAATAGTTGATTGTTTTCTACCATTGGGTGGAATAAATGGGGTCTTTTTTGTAGACCATATTGAAGGAGGATGATAAACTGCACGTTTTTCTGATGTTGTGATCCCATGATTCTAATCATCATGAAGCAACAAAAACCATTCTTAAGATGTAGCCCCTAAAGCTCAACTGTGATTCTAGGAGCAATAAAGTAGGGAAACCCAATGTCAATGTTATCAACTAATTTAGTGGTCTCGAAAAAAGAAAAAAAAAAGGTACTAAGATGGTACCATAGAGGACAAATGTCCATTGTCACCTAGACAGAAGTTTCCACTTTTCAATCCCAACTCTTAAAAAATTCTATGGGAGACTTCCTTGACATATAAAAGAAACTTCACCAAAGATGAATAGTCTAACATGTAGATTTGGTAAAGTTTCATAGTACAGAACACATTATAATGTCTTATTATAGCTAAATAGTAATGCCTAAGGCTGCTACTAGTACTTAGCAGTTTGACATTAATCTATACACTATGCAGAGGTAAAACTTAAAAATAATGATCATCTCTTTATCAACATAATAATGCTATAAGTAAAGTGTGAAGAACTAGACCTAAAATTTAGACACCAAAACAGAAGACCATAAATATTACAAATTTAGTTTTCTTCTTCAGTATCAGATTCTACCATGATATAGCCTGTTAGTCTCATTGTCTCATGGTTGAGGTTGGTGCTAGACTTTTGAGTTCCTTGGGGCCTTCTAAATGATACCACTTGACCAACAAAATACTCTTTATACTACCTTCTCCAACCCACAAAAAATGAAAAAAAACTATTATTATCATTCAAAGGATACCTTCAGGGACTATAATTATATAAGTCTAGTAGACTAGAATACTTTGTAGGACTAACTTCATTCAAACAAAGCGATCATGTTGATACAAAATATGAATGGACCAAATGGAAGTTATTGCTTCCATATTTTTCACCATCCATAACCAATCATATTTCATTTATTTTTTGGGATCTATAATGAAACCCAAGTACCTTATCCCATCATCTAGTTTCTTTCGAGGAAAGGAAAAACAATGTCTCAGCTAGATGTTAGAATCATTCAAGATACCATGAGAAATGAGACAATATATTTCATTATTGATCACCATCCTAATGGAAAAAATAGATAAATCAATGGAACTCATAACATATAAAAATATTCTCCAGTTCCCTTATACACAACAAAAAACATCATCAACACATAACAAGTGTGAAACTAGAAAAATTTCTGAAATTATAATACCTCTGAGAAGACACCTTGATCTAAAATAAAAAAACATCATCAACACATAACAAGTGTGAAACTTGAACAATTTCTGAAATTATAATACCGCTGAGAAGACACCTCGAACTAAAATGCATAATTAAACTACTAAGGGATTCAACGAAAAAAAGGAATAAAAGAGTAGAAAGAGTAAATCCTTGTTAGATAACTCGGGAAGCTCAAAATAACCTTGAAGGAACGATGTTGAAGACTATTGTAAAAGCGACAGAATGGTTGCACCTTAGTATTTAAGTTTTCGTATGAATAGCCAAGCCCATGTGAATGAGGACAAGCCTAAGAAATGTCCAATACTTCCCACTATATAATTTTGCAATATCCATTTTGAGGATTTCTACATTCATATTAGAATACTTAACCGAACGAAACAATTCCTAGGCTATAACAACTACATCATGAATATTAATATTTTGTAAAAAATGAAATTTATCCTTATAACTTGATTTATCCCTAAAGTTATGATTTTTGTAATCAAATAATAAAAAAAATTGCAACAAGATATCAAAAAATAGTTAGAAAATGAGGACCCCATGAGATAGAAGAATGTAGCATTGAAAGAATCTATAACTTTTCTAAAGTATTTGGATTCTTCGATGGCCTTTAAAGGATATTCCTTGATCCAACCATAAAACCCAAGTACAATTCAATCGATAGCACATATATATCCAATATTTTGGAATATTCCATGCAACAAAATGTAGCTAGCACCTCAGATTCATTTACTTCGTTAGATAAAAAGGATTTCATTTCTTCTGTGAAGACATGGGAGAATTTGCAAACTCCTTAAAGGATCTCCTATATTTGATAACTTTGTGGATCCTCAATGAGGGATTGAAAAAAGTGGAATCCTTCCTTTACTTCTTCTTCAAAATAATGCAGAGAGCTCAACATAAATTCTAAAACTTGGAACGAGTTTGAACACTTTAAAACTTCAGTGCCACATGAATTCTCATTCATCTAAGTAGGTGATAGTTTTACTGAGATGCATATATCTAATTATATTTTCCGAAATGTTTTCATAGGCACTACAACTTGGCTATTCTATGCACTAAACTGCATCTAAGTATATTTTGCACAAATTCAATGGTTGATGTTAGTAAACTTAGCTAGAATAGCCTTGATTATAAGGAAGTTTCAACCCTTACCCTTTGATAATCAATGGAAGTCCTTTCATGCAATCTTAGAGACCTCAATGGTAACTCCAATCAAAGGATTTCAAAATATAAAATCAAAAAATTTAAACTTGTTATTATAATATTGTAAGAAAAAAATGTAGGGGTCATATGTTTTCGATAACCAGCAGAATAGTAGAACAAGGTATGTGTATGATTTATAATTCCTCCACTAATTTCTTAGGAAGATAGAGAACAAGGTATGTGTAATAGTCAAAATTCCTTCACTACATGCTTAGGCAGATAGGTTTGCTTGGTTTGTCACTGTAGTGGTTGTAAGGGATATTACCCTAATTATTGCTATGTGGATGATTAGGAAGCACCACAGATGGAGGATCTATTATGACAGGAAAATTGAACCCCTCAACACTATAGCTGTAATACATGCAAAAATTGTCATAGGAAAATGATAATTGAATTTAATATAAATCATATATGGGCCCACAATTTTACCACTTGTCTTCTCCTATGGGCCCACTACCTTACGATTAATTCCTCTTTGTGAAAAATCAATGCCAAACGTCCAATGTGCACTATGCATGAGAAGTACGCTATGCTCGGTCTCCCTAACTATTCAAGTAAATAGGTAGCACGGAAAGAACTGAAAGCATCCTAGCCCCTTCTAAAACACTCTAGTAATAACAGTAATAGTTTTCGTAATCCAATCCGAGTCTGGTCCATCTATGCTTTGCTCATATCTTTCAAGCCAAGTATAAAAAAGATAAAAAATTCCCAAAGTTATTCAGGGGTATTTATCTTCAAAATTATTTAGAACTATAATAAATTTCTTAGTATTTCTGAGGCTAGAAGTGGGATAACACCATGTAAAAGGGCATGAGACTAGAAGAGGGGAGAGACTAGGGTGGGGCGATCTTTGAATATTTTGAATATTCGAATCACTAGGGGGATTTGAATGGCTCTCAATATAGACGAGATGGAGGTGGATCAAATTTTAGTTATGGATCAAAGTATCGGGGCTACCATGTTTCTGATATGCAAAGGTCCATCAAATGAAGGTCTAGTGAATGAGGGATGAATCGAAGCAGTAGGGATGGAGAATAGTAATCATCCTTTTCATCTTGCTCATCTAGATATAGCGAGTCAGGAGATCAAAAGCTAGAATGTTGCTTCCATCTAGAGGGCACCTGAGATTATTAGCTAAGGTTTGGAATTCACATCGATGTTTATTTATTTTTTCATGGGATCAAGGTTCCCTTAAGAGGCTGGTTCAAAATTAAAAAGAACCTCTTGTTAGCGGCTAAGGTCATAAATGTTTTTAGTGAAGAAACTAAAATTTCTGATGCTTCTTCAATTGTGCCTAGAACTGATATGGATCATCTTAGGCAACTAGAACTAGATATAATTGAAATGGGATCTTGAATAGCTAAGCATGGAAGAAGGTGGACATGCATCTCCCTAGATAATAAAGTTATGGCGGAAAATATTTACATCTCATGGTTGGGTAAAAAGTTAATACCTTCCATATGATGGGGGAAAAAACTCTTCTCGACAAGCTTGCTGGCGGCTGATCCCCATGCAGGGACATGCAGAGAGGGGGAAGGGACTGAATGAAAAATACATCGAATCAAGGTGGTGAAAAATGGGAAATTTATCTCCCTGGTTTATAAGTGTCGTAACTGATCATGAAATTGCATCCATAGGTCCCCAAACAATCTTAGTTCCCGAATATAACATACTTAAAGGTTGCATTGATGTTTCAAAGTGTCTTTCCTGCACGGGTCAATTTTCAACATTCCAAATTGACCAATGATAGAATCCAATTGATTCAATTTCAATCCATCTTCGATTAAATGATTATTTTTTGTGAAGACTGAAACACACTTGATTCTTCCTCTTCCCTCCTTTTGTCTCTTATACCAACTTTTGTCTGATTTCCTACATAAATCAAACACCTGTAACTGCTTCTATCTTCTTTACTTGCAGGACTCAACCAATACGATTTTATGCCCTGAGCTACTGCTTACAGAGATCTAGCTAGAGAAAAAAGAAATAAATGCACTTGAGACAGAACGAAAGACAACCCATCTTATGGTTTCCTCAAAAAACAAAGGATCCGAGGTATCTTTCATCCAGTGGAAAATCCAAGTGTTGATGCATAGAGTATGCAATGTGATAGATGGCTAACATGCAAAGTATAAACCAAAACATCGAGTCTAACCAATGTCTTTGAAGACTTCTCAAACTTGGGTATAAACTTGCATAAATAAATAACCTAACCTTAACTACCAAGAAATAATATGGAAAGTCCCTAAAACTTTGGATAATAAATTGAAAATAACCATTCCCACTGCATGGGCTCCAACACAATCACTCCAAACTTTGCATATAATCTAGAAAGCCAAATTGCAAGGAAAATCTAGCCATTGGATAAAACTCATTTTCGATGTCAAATTTTTGCAACCCGGCAACAAGACCTCAAAAAAACACTTTGGATAAAACCAATTTTTTTGGTAAAATCGTTAGTTAAATGCACCGGTCAACACAAATTTATATCAATTCAACACCAAATCGATCATTATAATCTCAGTAGCTCGATCACTATAGTCCCAATACCTTAAGAAGGGAGTAATAATGTTCTAATCAAGACACATCAAGGACACAAGGTCGTGTTTTTTGTGTTCCGATCTAATTAATTGGAAATGTGTGTTGGAACTTGGAAGCACACCAATGATTGTGTTACTGACATCTTGGAGATGAAGCCTCTTTCATCTTAATTTTCAATTTGTAGAGACTAAACTAAACCATTCAAGATGTTATTGATTGTTTCAAACACGACCATGAGCATGCCCATGAGACATGGGCATCTTGCACACCATGTAAGTCTACTTATATTGAATTCATTATCTAATGCTTCGTTAAATTTACAAGATATTCCATGTCACTTCGATAGTCATGTCTATATATATATAAGTAAGTAAGTCTTTCAGGAGTAGTAAATGAATTAATTTATGTTGGGTTTAATTGTTAAAGAGTTATAGATTTAAATTTTAAAAGGAAAATGGAAAATAACATTTAAATTATACAGAGAATCGTCCTATAATAATAACTAATCACAAGTTACCCTTATCTAAACTAAATCTAACTTTTATACATATATATATAATTTCTTAAAACTAAAATTATATATATATATATATATAATTTCTTAAAACTAAAATTCTTTTCATTTCAAGCCACCAAACAATTATGGTAATATTTCCTCATAGAACATTAAATGTGTATCTTTGATGCCAATGGCTTAAAATTGAATGGGAACATACATTTATCAAACTCTTTGTGGCTAAAGTTTATTTGATTACCCATGGAAAGATATATTCTGAATTAAAACTAAGATTCAATTCATTTCAAGCCACCAAAAAATAGCATAATATTTCCTCATAGAACATTAAATGTGTGTCTTTGATGATTATGGCTTAAAATTGAATGAGAACATACATTTATCAAACTCGTAGTCGCTACTGTATATTTGATTAACCATGCAAGGATATATTCTGAAATTAAAACTAAGATTCAATTCATTTCAAACCACCAAAAAATAGCATAATATTTCCTCATAGAACATTAAATGTGTGACTTTGATGCCTATAGCTTGGAATGGAATGGGAACATACATTTATCAAACTCTTCGTCGCTACTGTATATTTAATGACTTATACAAGTATACATTCTGAAATTAACATTTTTAGAAAAATGAGAGACACTTGAATAATATAGATTTTTTTTTTAAATAAAATAAAATTAACTAAAATTCTCTTTTCTATGTGCAATGATGTGTTCAACTTTGAATGAGTATATTTTCTAGTGTATTTGAATCCAATTATTTGAAAATCTCTTAAAACATAAAACACATATATATTCTTTCTACACATTAAAAAAATATTCTTTTTAAAAAGCATAATTCATAAAGGAAAAAACCATATGTATTAATTAATACATAGATAATATATATATTTTAAATATTAATAATATATAAATTAAATATTAAAATAAAAAAATAAGAAATATATATTATTAAATTATATTAAAAACCTATTTTATGTTTTTAGTTAATTAAGTTAATTAATTTAGTTTATTGAAAAGTAATTTTTTCTAAAATTATTTTTCGATAAATTTATTTAAAAAAATAATAAAATTATAAAAAGCTTAAGAATGTAAATTTGAAAGCTCAACATAATTAAAAGGTTCAAATCCAAAAACTATAAAAGGGTTTTTCCTTTTAATAAAAACAAAGGCGAACGGCTTTTGCTTTACTGGTGTAAATTATTTTAGAGGAAAATTTTTTAATATTTAAAATAATTATAAAAGATCTTTTTTAATAAAAACAAATGTAACTGGATTTTGTTTTACTAATGTAAATTATAGAAAACAATTATTAATATTTTAAATGTTATGTGTATGTTCAATAAACTTTAATTTTTTTTTTTTTTTTTTTTACAAGATTGTTGTAAAGTTTGGTTATCTATAATTATAGACTATTCTATTTTTATAGATTGTTTTTTTGGTTTCACATTTTTTTATTATTATACATTGTTTTTTTGTTTTACATTTTTCTATATTATTAGAGATAAATAGATATGTGCACATTTTTCCGGTTTTTTTAGTTATTTCAAGCTATAAACTTATTCTAATCCATTTGGTTGAATTGTATTATTCAATTCCATAATTTTTCTAATATAATCATAAAACATTATGAATATCTTAAATAATCCAATCTAGGTTTGTGGATGCTTATAACTTGGAATGGAAGGGCACATACATTTATCCAACTCTCCTTTCTGCTACATATTTGATTACTCATGCAATAATATATTCAGAAATCAGCATTTCTAAAATTAAAAGAGAGATTTTAGATTAAAAAAACAATATAGATTTATTTCTAAATAAAAAAAATATAGATTTATTTCTAAATAAGAAAAAATCAATTAAAATTTTCTTTGTAGGTATAATTCTTGAGAATTTTTTTTTAGATTTGAACCTAAACACAAATAAAAAATAACATAAAATTAAAATATATTTTATATTTTGTAATGAAGTAAGATATTCAATTTAATTCATAAATACATTATCATTGTTTAAGTTCAACATATTATGAGAATAATAGCATGCAAATATAAAACACTATTGACCATAAAAGTTATATGAAATTAATTTTCAACCATTCATTTCCAAAAAATAATAATGTTGTAAAGTGTAACTGTAAGATACCATTGAAAATAAAAATATATAAAATTATTTTGAACAAATTCATTTCTCGGAAATAATAATCTTGTAAAAATAATGTAACCGTTTAAGAATGAGAATTTGAAAGCTCAAATACTTGAAAAGTTATAATCCATAGTTAAAATAATAAAGTTGTAAAGTGTAAATGTAAAACACCATAGAAAATAAAAATATATGAAATTATTTTTGAACAAATTCATTTCTCGGTTTCTCGGAAATAATAAAGTTGTAAAAAATATGTGACCGTTTAAGAATGAGAACTTGAAAGCTCAAAATACTTGAAAAATTCTAATCCACAGTTACTGCGAGCTTGAAAACTTTATTTTTGGAATGAAACTGAGGTTCCGTGATTATATGACACGGATACCTCCTAAAGTTGTACCATTTCATAAAAAAAAATCATTCCAAAACCTTACATTTCTAAAACATATCAAATATTTAACTTTTAAAATATGTAAGTTCATTTTCTCAATTATATGGTATGCAACGAAACCATTGCACTATAAATTATAGAATACCATCACAAATTTTCAAATTATCTATCGATACATTTTTTAATATTACTGGAAATGTGAAGTAAATGAAAATAAAAAAAATCGATAATAATGAGAAACAAAGACAAATGATATCGATTTAAAATAAACATTCTTGCATGTCTTATTCGAAAAATTTTACTTCTCCTCACGAGAAATCTGTGCAATGAAGCATGGTATTAAATGAAGGGAGAGAAAGGTTGTTCCAAAAAAATCTTCTACAAAAGTTTGTCTTCTTTAGCTCTTGAATAACATTTATACCTACACAATTCATACAAACAACCTCATTACCTCGAATGTCATGGATACAAAATATAACATATATTTAATAATTAACCATCAAATTTGTACAATTGGAAAAAAATGTCAGGATATTTTGACACATAGAAAATAGTTAAGAATAATTTAATCTAGTGTAAAGTTAGGTAAAGTGTGTTTCTTTACTATGTACATTTGTAACTTATAATCCAATGGTTACAATTTGTAGTGATCCAACAATTATCTCTCCCCTCGGTATTAACGACAATTGATATGTGGCTCAACACCCGATTGGTCCATGATCTCTATTGAAAGAGCATGGAGGGTCATTTTTCCGGTAACCCCTTATGAGAGAAACATATGCAAATTTTCTTTTTATATTAATAAATTTCTTGAAGTGGCCGTGTTAGCATAAGTCGTGGAATATTTCCTTCTTCGACGGTTTTAACCACGTGATAATACTGGTATACTAATTTGTGATCTATTTGTGAGTGGTGACCTTTGGTTTTTGATCTAAGGAACTTACCTTATAAATTCGTACATGGTATCAGAGCTATTTTGAGGGCCACATCCATTGTTGATCCAAATACGAAACCAGTTTGACTGCATGCGAATGTCGTTTTCTAGATCTACTATTTCTAAGCATTTTTGGGCCTAGAGAACTGCTCTGTTGTGTCTGAAGCATCTGCGACAGTGAGGAACACTTTTCATTTCATGCGAAAAGGTTGTTGGTTGCCCAAGTTATGACAATTTAGATCTACAGGTATAAAGTATTTGTTTTGCAGTTATATTTGTTAATAGTTCTGCTTATTTCTGTTCTCTCTGTTTATTTTGGTTTTTTGGTTTTATTTTTTATTTTTTATTGCCGGATCTACATCCTCTTCTCTGTGTATGCTCTTTGCTCTGCACTGTGTGTGATCTCAGCAAATCAGAAACATGAAGGATTTTTTTTGCTACGTATGCTCTTTCCCCGCGTCTTTGTGGGATCTCGGGAAATGATAAATAGTGAAAAAACCGGTAGTTGCTAGTATGGCTAACAAAAAATCTAACATTCTGTCATAAGGTTTGCATTTCATTTTTTTTGGCTCAGATTTTTCTGTTTTTTTTAAAGGAAAACACACACACGCCGAAATGTAAAAGAATAAAAAAATAACCTTCCTCGTTTCAAAAAATTACAAAATCCTTTTACTATCTCACTTGGTGAAAAGTTAGTTTATGAGAATAAAGGTCTTGGGTTCAAGTCTCTTTCTCAAACTTCTTTTGTAAAATATTTTTTATTAAAGGTGCGGGTCTTCTTTTTCAAATTCGAACTTCATCATCAAATTTCAAACCATTCTCGTAACTATTCGGCATCTACAACTCAAGTTTTTCAAAAAGGCATAACTTGGTGACAAATATTCATCATTTCGAACGTGCTCGTTTGCGGGTTTCTAAGTTGAGATCAGATCTTACCTTTCTAAAAAGATGTAGAGATGCTTCTATTTATTAAAAAGTCAAACTAGCCGTTTAAAAAACGGCTAGTTTAAACATCTCTACATCTATTTAAGCTTATTGATTTGATCTGATCTCTCACCTAGTCCTAATGATGAACCACACTGGTTGGTTCGAAACGCGTCGACAACGTTCCATTATATGTGACTATTACCGAAAGAGATTTTACAAAGGCATAACTTCTTGATCCGGAAGCCATTTTTTGAGCCGTTTTTTTTTAATCAGCCTAATTTTTTGAGATATTTCCATTGAAGCAATTAGTTTCAACTTTTTTCAGCTTCAGTTTTTAAAAAATGGAAAGTGTATGCCCGATTATTCTTAACAACACCAATTATTTCCAATGGCTACCTCATATGGTAGATATACTTAGAAGTAAATGGCTTTATAGAATAGCCACAAGACAAGAAAGTAGACCTTTTGATGATGATAAAGTCACTAAATGTGAAAATAAACAAGATCAATCACGAGGGTTGATAGGAATTTCCATTGCTCAAGATCTTCGATTTCATTTTCTTGACATTGACACCCCTCATGAAGCCCTGGACAAGCTAAATACTATCTTTGGAATTCAAAATCAAATCAGGGACCACCAACTTGAAAATGAGTTGCTTACTTTGGACCCCCATAATCTCTCCTCTATTGAATAATTTTTATCCAAATTCAAGACCCTTAGACTTATTTTAGAGGGTTGTAAGGTCAAAAAGGAATATTTTAGCCTCATCTATTGCATTCTCGCTAAGGTTGGCCATGCATACTCTGTATTTGTTTCCACCTTCCATTTCACTAGAGAAGCCATCATCTCTTCAGGAACCACCTACACGAACTCCTCTTTTGATGCCTTTTGCAATTATTTGATAAGAGAAAAAGAAAAACTCTTACACCTCGGTCTTATCACTTCTGGAAACACTTCTAAGAAAGCCTTAGAAGCCCAACAACAATCATATCAAAAGAATCCAAAGAAGCAGTGTCCTAAAAAGTATGGTTTGAAACAAAACAAGGGTCTTAAACAATTTCAACTACAAACTGAAAAAGCAACTCACTAAAATGATAAGGCAAATAAAAACCAAGGGAAGAACACAGATAGACATTGTAACTTTTGTAATTTTGATGGCCATATAGAGTCGAAATGTTTTAAGAAGATGGAATACTTAGAAGCAACAATGAAGAAGCACAACATCAATATGGAGCACTCTTCACCTTCATCTTCAGGAATGACACTTTCTGCATGTTTTTGTCAAGCATCAAGATCTGCTTATGCATTAAATGTATCCTCTTCTTCTCATTCTCATGAGTGGCTCACTGATTCTGGAGCTTCTTATCACATGGCCAAAAATAAATCCATGGTTTCTTCTTTAAATGATTGTAACACCAAACATATTTATATTTGTGATGATAGATCTCTTAGTGTTGTAGGATTCGAAACCATTCATCTTGATAATGGTTATTTTAATGATGTACTATGTGTTCCTACCTTGTCATGTCACCCTCTCTATATTTATCAGATAACTCATTCATGTGAAGGAAAAATAGTAGAATTCTCACCTCATGATGTTTTAATCAAGGACCTCAAAGATCCTAGACATATTTTAGCTACTGGCATTGCTGATGATTCCACAAGGTTGTATCATTTTGACAACTTTGGGTCATCATGTCTTCCCTCCATTTTTTTTTTCTCATAATGATGAAGTGAGCAAGCTTTGGCACGAGCGATTTGGTCACTTAAACTATCGCTCTATTCAAATTGTATGTAAGGAAAATATGGTGACGGGTCTTCCTATGCTATCTTGCTGGGATGGTGTTTTCTCCAGATGTGTACTCAGAAAACATCATTGGGACAGTTTTGACAAACGTGCCTCCTGGCACGCTTTAGCCCCTTTCCAGCTTGTGCACAGTGACTTATGCAGTCCACTTCCTGTTGTTTCTTTCTTTGGTTTCAAGTACTTCTTAACTTTCATTGATGATTTTTCCAGACGCACATGGGTATACTTCTTAAAACTCAAGAGTGAAGTTTTTAACATGTTCTTGGCCTTTATTTCCTTTGTTGAGAAGCAATCTAGACATCAAATTCTTAAGTTAAGATAAAAAAATGGAGGAGAATATGCTAACAAAAAAATTATCAACTTATGCACTGAGCATGGCATTCAATTGCAACATACCATTCCATATACTCCACAACAAAATGGTGTAGCTGAAAGGAAGAATCACACCTTAAAACAAATGGATAATTGTATGCTTCAATCTAAAGGACTTAGTCTCAATTTTTGGGCAGAAGCAATTAACTGTGAAAATTACATAGTAAATCTCACTCCTACTAATGTTTTAAATATTATAACTCTAGAAGAAGCTTGCAACTCAATCAAAACAGATGTAAGTCACTTTCATTTTTTGGAAGTGATGCTTGGGCCCATATTCAAGATGTGAAACATAAATCCTTAGAACCTAAGAGTGAAAAATGCATTTTTGTTTGATATTGTGAAGATGTCAAAGGATATAGAATTCTTCAACCAAAATCCAAAAATATAATCATTAGAAGAGATGTAAAATTTGATGAAAATATCCTGGCCTCCGAGCCTAGTTTGGCAGGTGTGCCACCTTTGGCCTATGAACCTCATTCAGAATATGTGCCACCTCTCTCTCTCTCTTATATTTTTAATAGCATTCCTTCTAGTTAAGATGATCATAGCGATGATGAAAATTATCCTCCACCTCTCAGAATTATTCCTTTTGCTCCATACCCTCAAAGATGGATTCACTCTACTTAGGATGTATCAGGTTCTCTTGCAGGTGACACTGCTGATCGACGACGTACACCTTCTCAGTTTGAAAGAGCCTCTTCCTTATTGGCTCATGTTCCAGAAACCAGATCCAGAAACCTTTGAAGAAGCCTCCAGTCATTCATATTGAGATGAAGCTATGAATGAAGAATATCATTCCTTATTGGAGAATGATACTTGGGATCTTGTTCCTCCTCCAAAAAGGAATCAAACTTGTCAGATGTAGATGGGTTTACAAAACCAAGTTTGGACCAGATGGAAAAATGGATAGACGTAAAGCTCGTCTTGTTTCTAAAGGATTTTCACAAGTAGAAGGCATTGAAAATATTGAAACCTTCTCCCCTGTTTCCAAAATTAATTCTATCTGCCTTGTTCTTTCCCTTTCTGCATCATTTAAATGGGAATTCCATCATATGGATGTTAAATATGCCTTCTTACATGGATATTTTCATGAAGAAATCTACATGGAACAACACCATGGCTTTATCCAAAATGACTCTAGCCTTCTTTGTCACCTTAGGAAATCTTTCTATGGTCCCAAATAGGCTCCTTGGGCTTGGTATGCCAAAATTGATAGATTAATATTAGATAACAGCTTTTCTAGGTGTCATTTTGAAAACACTGTCTACACCAAGAAAGTGGGTAAGTCCTTCACCATCCTTACTCTTTATGTTGATGATCTTATCTTACTGGTAGTGATCCCAACCATATAATCCATGTGAAGTCTAGCCTCAAAAAGAAGTTTGAAATGACAGACTTGGGAGACTTTCATTATTTCCTTTTTATGCAAGTCTTGTAATCCAAAGAAGGCATTACCCTCTCTCAGTCCAATTATGCCTGTGATATTCTACACCACTTTCACATGGAAGACTATAAGCGAGCCCCTTTCCTTTCAGTCTAGAGTCAAGCTTTCGGTCACTTTTACTACCCCTGAAGTTGATGCTACCTTATACCATCAACTTGTTCGTAAACTTTCGTATCCAACCCATACCCATCCTGACCTTTCCGTTTTCATTGGGTCGCTCGGTTTATGCACAAACCTCATGAAAGTCACTGGAAAGCAGCTAGAATAATACTTCAATATATTCAAGGTACAGTTCAGTTCTAAATACATTACAGTACAAGAGCATCTCCATTTTTTATTGGTTTCACTGACTCTGATTGGGCTGGTGACCCTGATGATCGAAATTCTACTGCAGGATATGTATTCACTCTTGCTTCAGCACCTATTACTTGGTCTTGTAAGAATCAAAGTGCCATCTCTCTTTCTTTAGTAGAAGCAAATTATCGTGGTGTAGTTGAAGCCAGCAAGGAAGCCATGTGGCTTTTTTAGATCCTGTCTGAATTTGGTCTTCATCAGTAGCATCCAACTACACTTTGGTATGATAATCAGAGTGTAATTCAGCTACGTAAAGATTCAGTTCAGCATCAACGTATGAAACACATTCAGCTCCACATACACCTCATCAGAAAGCTCATTCATGATCGTGTTCTTGATGTGCAGTATTGTCCAACCAATGATCAATTAACCGAGATCTTTACAAAGGCTCTCACAGAGGCTAATTTTACCAAACTTTGATCCATGCTTGGAGTTCAGGAAAGTTATCATTAAGGGGGGATAGGCTCTAATGCCTCCTTCCTTCTCCTATTGTGTCACCTTTGTAAATCCTTCAATCCTGTCCCAATTTGTTCTTAATGGGGGATGTTAGGATATTTTGACAAATAGGAAATAGGCTCCTTTTGTGTCACCTTTGTAAATCCTGCAGTCCTATCACAAGTTGTTCTTAAGGGGGGATGTTAGGATATTCCGACACATAGGAATTAGTTAAGAATAACTTAGTCTAGTGTAGAGTTAGGTAAAGTTTGTTTCTTTACTATGTACATTTGTAACTTATAACATAACGGTCACTATTTGTAGTGATTCGACAGTTATCTCTCTCCTCAGTATTAATGACACTTGATCCATGGCTTAACACCCGATTGGTCCATGATCTCTATTTAAAGAGCATGGAAGGTCATTTTCCCAGTAACTGTTTATGAGAGAAACATATGTAACTTTTATTTTTATATTAATAAATTTCCTAAAGTGGTCATGTTGGCTCAGGCCATGGATTGTTTCCCTCTATTATGCGGATAAATCATTCTTGCAGACAAGAAGGATCTCCCTAGTATCACAAGGATAGCTAGAAACAAACAGGACAAATGTAAACTACTTTCTCTAGATTATGTATGATTTAGAATTTTCTATGATGAAGAAAGGACCTACCTGTGATCCAATGCTAGTTATATACTTCTTTTGATCGCTCCAAAGAAGTCACCTCTTAAGACCTGCAATCAAATACATGGAAGAGAATCAAAAGCACCTGCACAATATACTGATTCATAAATCATAAATATATCTTAACGATCATGGAATTTAAGAAATAAGTCATTCAAGTGAACACATAAACAAGTTATTGAGAAAACAAGATCCATTTGTATTCTCTTTAAATAAAAGGAGTCTTACAACTGCATTCGCTTTGATGTCGTAGAGGTCCTTCTAGGGTCTGGAACAAGCGTTTTCCTTTGGTCTGACAAGCCCTTCCACTCTTTGAGCCAGCCTAAATACGAGTGTATAACCGTTCTTGCATGGATAATGGCTAGCAAAAGAGTATGTTTTTTCAGCAATTCTCTTCTCTAATGTAGCATGAGGTACAAAGAAAGTAATTTTTTACGTATCAATATCTACCCTTGAGACTGAACCATGGCTTCAATTTATAATAGAAGGGAAGTGGTTTCAGCTCCAAAAAGCAAGGGATAATTCCTCTCATAAATGGATTAAGATCCAAATATCAAGGGATTGGCTCCTTTAATGAAGCGATAAAGGTTCATGAATGGAGGGAGTGAGGGTTCGACCAGATAACGCCTTCTAGAAACTTCCAGTTGGGAGAATATTTGACCCGCTGGGCTTCTATAACTTACTTTTTCTTCCATTTTACCTTTTACAGGGGTTCGCAGTTTTAATACAAAAAATGTGCGGTAGGTACCGCAGTTTTTCTTTACAAAAGGTGTGGTACCACAGGTAATGGCTAGGAAAAGTGTGGAACTAGTGTGTTTATGATTTTTATGAGTTTTTCTCCAAATCCAAGACTTGTTTTAGGAAATTTAGGGTTTTAGACCTCTAAGGGAGGATTATACATGTATTGATGAACCCATATAAACAATAAAATGTCATGGTGAAAAAATAATGTGTAACACCCTCTTCAAGGGTTTTAACCATGTGATAATATTGGTGTACTTATTTGTGATCTCTTTGTGAGCGGTGACCTTTGGTTTTTGATCTAAGAACTTACCCTGGAAATTCCTACAAAAAGTAGTTACATTATTTCTTAATTTTATAAAAAAATATCTTAAAATTTATACTACACAATATTGATAAATAAATTTTATGAAGATGAAAAATATACCTGCCACGTAGTTGATTTTCTTCTTTCAGCAGCTGAATTGGAACTTAGTTCAATCACTCCCTCCAACAACTCTACTTTCCAACCCAAGAGGCTAGTAATTTTATCCACCCAACCATATCCATGGGAAATATCTTTCCCTGGAACCCCATGAGTTCACAAATGGTACTATCAATAGTAATAAAAGGAAAGAAAATTAAGGAAGATATCTTATCTTTCTCTCACATCAATGAGTCTCCATCAACTAGGAAAATATAATTATATTTTTAGTTTAGGAATTTCGAAATCAGTCTCCATCAACTAGGAAAATCTAATTATATTTTTAGTTTAGGAATTTGGAAATCATTTCAAAAAAATATACCTACTCTCACTAGTATCTCACCCATGGGTAAAAAACCATCAATATATATAAGGATTTAGTGGAGTGACACCCCACCCGCTTCATGCAAAATTGATCTATTTTCAATTTTTAATAATTCATATTATTCACCACCTATGTAGGTGGGGCTTCCCCAAAATTTCTTTCTCTTTAATTTCCTAAATTGTGTAATTTTCACCACCCATGTATCCACTCAAAGATTTTTCTTGTTACTTATTTTTTCCATAATAGATAATCAATATGGATTTTTCTTATTATTTATTTTTCAAAACTAGGTAATTAATATTTTGTATTAAAGCATTACTTATTTTGAATGGCCCTCTAAAGTAGGTAAATTGAATTTTATTCAACTCAATGATTAATTTACATTAATTCCCTTGGTGAATGTAAGTCTTCTAGTTGTGTTTCTCAGTAGAGAATAAGGATTTGTACACCTACCTTGTATCCCTACTTCGCACTTCTCAGATCTGTATTCCATATACCAATATCTTGCAACACCTTGTAAGGATGATATTATTTGGGTGATAATTTATTATCCTTCTTAGCTTGCTTGAGGGACATTTTTTTGTATGATCGTAGCAGTAAAAATATCGATTTTCCTACATAAAAATGCCTTTCACTGCAATGTTGATATTCCTATTGTTTCATTGGATTATGAGCTAAAGTTAGGTTATCCTTTAAGTGCTAGAGAATTTATTGTTGATACTTAATGTGATTTCCATTGCCTGAACCTTAGAATTTCATCTTAAATATGATGTGATGGATGGTGGAGGAATTCATAAAGTGCCATAAATGGGGTAATTTTTTAATAGTTTGGAAGGAAGAGTTTTAACACTATTCATGTTGAGGTAACCAATTGACCCACTATGTTTGTTTATCATATATAAATCAACAAATATATCCTTCCAAACATTTGTTCACTATCTCGGTTTTCATGTCAAAATGAGGATGATAATATGAACTATGAGATAACTGAGTACCAAGACAATAGAATAATTCCATCCAAAAAGTGCCAATGAAAATGGGATCTCTTCCACTGACAATAATATTTGGGTTTCCATGTAGTTTTTTAATTATTTCCATAAATGAATTAGAAATTGTAATTACTTTAAAGGGATGAGATAATGCACAATAGTGTGCATATTTTTGTAAGTCTATAAACTGCCACCATGATGATACTCTTTCCTTTAGACTTGGGTATACCTATGATAAAATCCATTAAGACCTCCTCCCAAAACTAACTTGGAATGTCTAAAGGTTATAACAGACCAGGGGTCTTAATTGTCTCAACATTATTTGGTTGGGAATCCAAAAATTATGACGCAAACTTCTAAATATCAGATTTAAGGCCATCCCAAAAAAAAATATTCCTTGACCTTGTGGTAAGTTTTTAAAATTTTTGAGTGTCCTCTTAAGGGGGAGGTGTGCAATTTTAAAATAATATTTTCTATGAGTTTGGAATTATTACAAAGATATAAGTGATATTTGTACCATAATGAATCAATTTTCTAGCTAAATGTAGTAGATCTACTAGGATCTTGCTACAAATTTTGAATGAGTGTCCACAACTATTCATAATTCTTTCATTCATCACTTGATTCAGTTATAAAACTATCTTATATAACATAAATGGAACAAATCAATGTTTCTACATCCTCATTCTTTCTTGAGAGTACATATGTAAAAAAAATTTGCTTCCCTTTTTTTGTAGATTATTTCAAAGTCATAACCCAACATATTGGTGACCCATTTTTGTTATTCATTTGAATATAATATTTCTTCTAAAAATTATTTAACAATATCATGATCCATTTTTACCTTGAGGTTTATTCCCATTAGGTAAGCTTGCCATCACTTTACTTCATGTAGTATTTCTAACATTTCCTTCTAATAAATAGGTTTGTGAAAATACTTTCCTTTGAATAGATGACTTTGAAAAGTAATGGGTCTTCCTTTTTGCATTAAAATAATACCAACTTAATTTCCTGAGGCATCACATTCCACAATAAAGGTTTTTGTGAAGCGTGGCATAGCTAAGATTGGTGCTTGACACATTTCCTCTTTAAGATGTTCAAAGGCGTTAGTTGCTTCTAGATTCAAAGAAAATGCACATTTATTCAGTAATGTTGTTAAAGGTGTTGATATTCTTTGAATTGGGAGGCTAAAGAGCTCATGATCCATGGCCATCTAGGGTGCCTGACGAACCCTGCAACGACGAGAGTTCAAGGTAGAAGATTCATTCTGAAACATCCCATCCCCTCTGGTGCTGGTACCACATTGTAGACAGTTTTTTCGTAATGAATATCCCAACGAGGGGGGCCACGGGGCCTCCCCCCACTGGAAAAAATGAAACCCAATCGCCTATAATGACCACAAAGGATACTGCAAAGGATTTGCCTGACACAACAGAAAAACAGCATGACAAATCAGCACAAGAATTGCATCAGGAAAAACAGGAAGCTAAAGCATCGCATTAGGGAGGGTAGTAAGTCTCCATGGAAAATACGAAGCCCCCAAAGGTGACCTCTACCACTTGAAGATGTATTGTAGTAGAGCGGCCCAAAATAGATCTACCAAGCCATCATATTAATGCCCAAATCTAGTTTATGAAGGACCATGCACTCATAGGGAAATTTACTGGCTTCTGGCCAGTGGAGAAGGTCTTGCAGGGATGGATTTCTTCTAAATGGAAACCAAAAGGACATGTAACCCTACATCTAGGGCTAAAAGGTTTCTTAAATTCCATATTCAACTGCATAGAAGACATACATAGAAGCTTAGACGGTAGCCCTTATTTCTTCAATTCAACAGGTTTATATCTAAGAGACTGGATTGAAAGATTGAATCCAAACAAAGAAGACTTCATCTAGGCACCGGTATGGATATGAATGTACTATCTACCGCTGGAATACTGGGATGAAGAACTGCTTAAGGACATAGGCAATGGCTTGGGTGAATTCATAAATATAGCAGAGGAAACGAAGCTCAGAAGGTACACCTCATATGCTCAAATCTGTGTCTATATGCATTTAGAAAAAGCCCTCACGGACTCGGTAAGTCTATATCATGATGATTTTGAATGGATACAGCCTATAGATTATGAAGATGTGCCCTTCAGATGTACAAAATTCCATGCTTATGGCCATCCCTTTCGAGATTTTCCTTTAAATTTTCCCCCAAAATATAATGCAGCTTCAGATAAATATGATTCCAATGGATTTACTAAAGTCCCAAATCGCAAAAGGCATAACAAGAAACCCCCATCTGCCCCCAAAAATCCTCCTCCCAAATCCTCCATGCTCTCTACTAGTAATATCTTTGATATTCTGGCACAACAATCCATGACTAATTCTGACCCTCCTAAACATGCTAATACTTATACCATACCATCCACTTCTATCCCCTCCCCAGACACCCTACATGCTTCAAAGGAAAATCATGAAGCGACAATATCTATCTCCACTCTCAACAAGGAAACTGATATGGTCTTATGGTAACCAAATAGAATGGATATAGACAGCTTATTACACAAACCTCTCCATCCAAATGACTCAATGCCCGAAAGCAGTCAGCCCAGTCATATGGAAGAGGAAGCAGAGAGCATTGAAATTGGGGACTTGGATATCTTTGGTCTTGAACAAGCTTGCAAGAAGAAAGAGTACGACAAAATATTGGCCAGATAGCTAGAAATTTTGGAGGTGATCCTTTCTCGAGCACATCAGCAGAGAAATTTAGGTATACAACCAAGAAATCACTGGGATGGGAAAAAAATCTCAAAGACACCAAGAAAAGGGGAAGAAAGACAGATCTGCAAAGAACCATCATCATTGGGGAAATTTTGGTGGAGTCTAGAAGATATTCCAAGTTAACAAAGTACTACAGGCCACTACCCACTAGTAGTCCATGAAGCTCACATCATAGAATTTAAGAGGGTTAAACAACCCTGTGAATTACAGAATGATCTAAAACATGATACAGCATGAGAGACCTCAAATTTTCTTCATGCAAGAAACAAAATGTAACAGTAATACACTTGCATCCATTCTCTCTAGAGCTTGGCGAGGATGCCAGTCAGTCACAGTTGATGCCTCGGGAGCCTCAGGTAGGCTATCCATTGCATGGGATACATAGGCTATCATGCTCACTGACATTCATGCCTCACATCATCTCATTCAAGCCACATTTCATCTCATAGGAACCAATATTCATGGTCATCTCTCCAATGTTTATTTCCCTCAGGACTCTACAAAGAAGATGTCGCTGATGAATACGATGAAAGCTCTCAATTCCACTAGATCCAATCCTCTTTGGATTCTATGTGGGGAATTTAATATGATTACAAGACTTGAGGAAAAAAAAGGAGGACGAGTGAAACTGGATATTGAAAGTAGCCACTTCAAGGATTTCATTCAAAGCAATTGGCTAATTGATCTACCATTCAATAATGGAATATATACATGGAATAGAAAAAGATCAAGATTCCGGTAAATCGCCTCTCGGATGGATCATTTTCTCATATCAGACAATGCCATTCACTTAGGAGG
Organism: Pinus albicaulis; assembly: GCA_034641835.2. NCBI lineage: Eukaryota > Viridiplantae > Streptophyta > Pinopsida > Pinales > Pinaceae > Pinus > Pinus albicaulis. The sequence goes on from CM076572.1 coordinate 1,025,164,215, forward strand.
TGATATAACACCCTCAATCCTTCCTTTATCAGGCTCAGACCATTGGCCCATTTCTCTTCAATGGAAAAGATTTGGAGACTCCACAAGAAGATCTTTTTGATTTTAATCATTCTGGCTCTCTCATCTAGAATTAAAAAATATGGTCGTCACTGCTTGGGAAAACGTCACTCCTCCTGAAGGCTAAAAAATGTATCAATTCCAACAACAAATTAAGCATCTAAAAAGTAAAATCAAGCAGTGGAATCACTCAACCTTTGGAAACATCTTCTAGGCTAAAATATATCTAGAACAAAACATGGTAGAGCTCCAGCAAAAAATCATTGATGAAGGGAGAACAGAAGCTCTAACGAATCAGGAACAAGAACTTCCCATTCAACTTGAAGAAAGAAGAAAGAAAGAGGAGATTCTCTGGAATAAAAAATCCAGAATAAGATGGCTAAAAGAGGGGGAAAGGAATACTAAATTCTTTCACCGAACAACCATTCAAAGAAGAATGCATAGCAACATTGCTCAAGTCTAGAATCAACAAGGAGAGAGGTTGGAAGATTATGATGACATTGAGAGAGAGCTCCTCAATCATTTTAAACATGTTCATCATGAACCTTAGATCAGCAGAGAACTGGATATAAGTAAATCCTCCAGGATGTTCCTAAAATCATAATAGAAGAGCACAATCAGATGCTCCTTCGTTCGGTTACTCTACAGGAAGTCGAATCAGCAATGGCTCAATTCAAGGATGGGAAAGCACCTGGTCCTGATGGTTTTACCTCCAAATGTTTTCATCACTTCTGGGATAATATCAAAATGGAGGTCTGGCAAGTGGTGGAAGAATATAGGAGCCTACATTGGCTTCTTTCATCTCTAAATGCGACCATTACCCTCATACCAAAAGAAGATCATCAAAATACTCCGGATAAATTCAGGCCAATAGCGCTCTGCAATGTCATTTACAAAGTCATCTCCAAAGTCATTACCACCAGACTCAAAGCACTGCTCCCCTTGCTCATTTCTCCGAAACAATTGGGATACGTGGAAGGACGTCAAATCCTTGATGGCATCATTCTCATGCATGAGATCATACATTCCCTGAAGCACAACAAAAAGGCAGGTATGCTTCTCAAAATTGATCTTTCTAAAGCTTTTGATAAGTTAAGCTAGACTTACACTAAACAAATGCTTACAACCTTTGGTTTCTGCCCCACCTGGGTCATATGGGTTATGAATCTTGTTTCTTCTACCTTTTTTTCCATCCTGGTTAATGGCATTCCCTCCCATCCATTCTCACCCTCTAGAGCCGTTCGTCAAGGAGATCCCCTCTCTCCCTTTATTTTTGTCCTCATGGCAGAAGGTTTAGGTCATCTCATTAAGCATGCTCTTCATTCTCAGAATCTCTGAGGCATCACTGTCCATGGCTCCCCTGCCATCATGCACCAACAATTCATGGATCATAACATGTTGTTTGGGCTCCCTTATGTCCAAGAAGGTCATACGCTCAAATCCTTGCTAGATGTGTTCTCTGAAGCTTCTGGTACCACCATTAATACTGCTAAATCCAAAATATTCTTTGTTCACACTCCAACCATGACCCAAACTAATATTGCAGGAATTCTTAGGTTCTATGTAGCTTCTCTCCCATCCAAGTATTTGGGCACCCCATTGATTGATTCTGCACTTAAACATGCCTCCTGGAAATTGCTCCTTGAAAAAAATGAAGCCCGCCTTTCCTCATGGACCTATAGAGCCCTCAATATGGCTAGCTGGCTCGTTCTTGTCAAAGCCATCTTACAATCCATGCCTCTGTATCTATTCTCTATTCTTGTGGAACCGAAATGGGTGCTCAAGAAGATTAATGATCTACAACGCAATTTTCTCTCGGGATCCTCTGAGAAAAATCGTAAAGGGGATTTAGTGAGATGGACGACAGCTTGCATTCCAAAAAAGAACGGGGGCTTAGGAATCTGAGATCCTCAACACAGTAATGCAGTATGGGGGCATGGATATGGTAGTAATGGATGTCAGCTCCGCACACACCTTGGGCCAAACTTTGGACAACTAATTATGAAAATAACCGATCGCCAAAAGATCTTATTAGAATCATAAGCAATGAAGTGGGCTCCTTAATTTGGAATGCAAACAAACAGCACAGGGCCATGATACAACAACACAACTTTTGGGAGATTAGAGATGGAAGCACTGCAAGATTTTGGGGCGAATCATGGCAACAAAGACCCAAATTAATAGACATTTTTAGATCCCAGAGTCCAGAGAAGTGAGTTATTCATCAGGATGAAAATTTCAACCAGAATTGGTCTCCTTCTATCAACCAGGAATATAGGCAATAGAAACAGGCAGTACAGATCATCATCCATGGAACGAAGGACCTACACAAAGAAATTGATACAAAACTCACTAACCAGAAAATTAGATATTTTGATAAGAAGGACATTCTCAAATGGGGATACACCCCTCGTGGGATTTTCTCTACTAAGGAGGTATACGGCCTGATGCTCACTACTGAGGAACCCAAAGACCCAATTTGGGATAGTATTTGGTCTCCTGGACTATTTCCCAAACTATCTACTTTTTTATGGTTTCTATGTCAAAAAAGGATCCTCACATGGGACAATATCGTCAAAAAATGTTTCCATGGGCCTTCGAGATGCCCCATTTGTAATCAGCATAACGAAACCATTCAACATCTCATGGGTTCATGCAACCTAGTCAACAAATTATGGGTAAAAATCAGCTTTAGGTGTCAAATAGTATGCAGAATTTCAGGGGATATTACTATCACCATATGCAACTGGGGCTTAGATCCTTACAAAAGCAGGTTGCTAAACGCTTTCTAGAAAATCCTCCCGGGTCTACTACTCTGGACAATTTGGAAGGAAAGGAATAAGCGCATCTTCAAGAATCAATGCACTCCTCTGGACACCATCTGGAGCAACTTATGCCACAATATTCAAGGAACCTTGGCTCTCCAGAGATGGCAGGAAGATGAATTTCCAACTCAAGCCCAGGAATAGAAAATTTGGGAGAATTGGCATCTCCTGATTCCTTTTGTATATGATGATCCTAACACTTCTCCCAACACTTCAAGCCCCTCTAATCAATGGAATCCCCCTCCAAAGGGCATGATCAAGTTAAATTTGGATGGGCCCTCTAAAGGCAACCTAGGCAAAGCAGGATTTGGAGGCATATTCAGGGTTCATGGGGGCAATCCATTTCTAATATTCTTTGGATCAATAGGTTGGGTTACGAACAATTCTGCTGAAATAGAAGGTCTTTGGTAGGGTCTCTGTTTGGCACAAACTCATAGCTACCACCCTATTATGATCAAAGAGGACTCTAAAATTCTCATCAACATGGCAAACCAAATTATTTTGGGGACTCATGCTTACAAAGTGGCCAACAGCTAGAGATTGGCAGCTCATTTAGAGCTCATTGATCAATGGCTAAAGAACAATAGAGCTATCACCTTCAATTATGTAAAAATGGAAGGCAACAACGTGGTTGATCTCTTGGAAAATACAGGCATGGTTAGTGATAAAGTCTTAAAATTAGGATCCCTCAAAATTCTAAATGATTTCTCTCATCTGCATGAATGCACTGATTTGGTACACAAAGATGCAAAACTCTCGGATGCGGGTGTTTAACAGTACAGGTAGGTTGGTGGATTTATGGGCTGGCAAGTGGCATGGCCACATGGCCACCCATAATCTCACACAACTCACATTTAATCGAGTCACCGCCACTCTTTACTCTAATTTAATGCAGCTCTTTTGCCGATGCTCCATAGCCCTCCCTTGGCTCTTCAAAATGGCTTCCTCCGGAGGTTCTTTGTCCGCTCTAGTGCCTCTGAATTGCAACTGTCCCCTTGCAGTCATGGAGCCAAGCTCTCGTATGACTATAGGGAGAGGTTTCCATATTCTTTGGTGTATCAAGCCAGTTTCTGGCATCCATTTCTCGTAGATTTTGCTATGTAATCTTCAATTTTCCTCTAAGCCCTTGGACACTAATTTCTCCACCCCCAGTGCGCACATCTTCTTCACGCCTCCACCTCATAGTCAGTCCAATCTCTCCAATGTGAGCATGCCTCATTTGCGCCAGAGAATGTGCTACTGTAGAGGCAACAGCCGAGGAAAAATAGTTCATTCATCACCCTCATATTTCTCTGACTCCTCTTCCCCCTCGTTGGACCATTTTTTTGCATGCTACCCAGCTACGCGCAGTGATCGATGTCAGGCTCGAAATGCTAGCTCTCATCCTATGCAATCTCATCCCTCGACAAGCCTCCCGATGACGCATCATCTGGATGCTATTGTCCCCTCACAGCCTACCCACTCTGCCAGCTCCCAGCATCCCAGTCAGTCAGCTCATTTTCATTATAGGTGTATCCTAGACAGACGATGCATCACTGCAACCATTACTGTTTCGTTTAAGGAGGAGCACCCAAGCTTCAAAGGCTTCACCATGGAGAAGACAACAACATCTCAAGGTGCACCCTCAGCACTCAAGAAAGGTAGTACTATCCCAAAACAAAGTAGAATTTAGGACAACGAAAGTAGTGAAGAATAGGAATGTAGCAAAATTGGCCACTTCAAGGCCTACAAGAAAGCGGAGGATGACACCGGTGAAAAGAAGGTAGCGGAGGATTATCTCAAAGCTTACAGATGTATGATTGTTGAAGAACAACCATCTTCCCCAAATTACATCTAGACAATCAAGGTCTATCAGGTTTCTGTTTCCTGGCTCCCAGTATTATGGGTCTAATTCTAAGTTTTTAAGCAAAACTGCCAGTTTTGGAGTTATTTCTAAAGCAGTATATTTCTGTTATGATATGCTGGTTTCCCTTGTGAGGGCAGCAACTATACTTCTGACTGGACTGGTTTCCCTCTTACGGGCAGTCAATTTCTTATTTTTTCTACTGAATTATGCCATGAACTTGGACTGGCACTACAGAGGCTTGAGCCTCCTTGTACTATTTTGTTACACTAATAGAATTTAGACTTATTTAGAAAAAATAAAGGTGTTGATATTCTCCCATAATTCTTAATAAACTTGCGGTAAAACCTTGTCAACCTAAGAAATCCTCGAATATGCTTTATGGTTGTGAGGATTTTCCATTCCTTAATGAAGTTTAATTGTGTTAGGGTCTACCTTTACACCCTCATGAGATACAATATGACCCAAATATTCCACCTCATGTACTCCAAAGAAACATTTGTATTTTTTTTCATATAATTGCTTCTCCTCCAATAGTTTGATCACTCTGTCAACATGTTGAACATGATCCTTCCATGAATTATTTTGGGAGTAGCCCAATATTGGATGAAATTTATTGCTAACTTTCATTTCATCACAACTCCTTTTCATGCATTGAATAGTGTGAAAAAGGTCTTCAAGTGGGGAGGGAAGCAGCAAAAAGAATTTTATGCTTTGAAAGAAAAGATTAGTTTAGCCCCAGTATTTGCATTATCTGACTTGAGAAAACCCTTTGAGGTTCAAATTGATGCAGGTGACTATGCTATTGCCATAGTCCTTATGAAACATGGTAAGACCATCTCATTTCATTTAGAAACTTTCAATGATGCAGTGCTTAAATATCCTACTTATGATAAGGAGCTTTATGCATTGGTTCTAAGTGTGAAAAAGTGGAAACACTATTTCATGGGAAATGACACCATCATACACATTGACAACCAACCATTGTAATACTTTCAATCACAAACTAAGTTTCAGAAGTCAAGGAAATTTCGATGGATAGGTTTCTTACAAAAAATATACTTGGTCATCAAGTATAAGAAAGGTATATACAACAAGTTTTATGATATTATTTCTAGGCCTGTTATTAGTGCAACTAATTTACTCAAGCAAATTATGTTTTGCATGAAAGTTATGTTGAGAAATATGCATGTCATAATTACTTTCAAGATGTGTATGAAATCTTTAGACAAAGGAACCAAGTATATGAATTGGATTACCATGTATATAATAACTTGTCGTATCATTTGGGAAAGCTTTGTATTCCACAGGGGGAGAGAGTGGATTTCATAAGGGAAGAACACATTTCTCTAATTTTTGGACATTTCGGTGTAAAAAACCAGTAGCACATATTCATAGGTATTGTTATTTTCCTTGTATGCTTGAAAGTGTGTCACGTTTCATTAAATTTTGTTCATTATGTTTAGTAAGTAAGCCTAGCTATGGGAAGTTGGGACTGTACACACCACTCCATGCACCTTCATGTCCATGGGATAGTGTTTCTATGGATTTTGTAGGAGGTATTCCTTTGTAAAAAATAGGTTATGATTATTTGTACGTAGTTGTGGATAGGTTCACCAAGATGTGTATATTAATTCCATGTAAACAGAAAATCACAGCTGAACAAACAACTCAATTATTCTCTTAGCATGTTTGGGCTCATTTTGGTTTTCCCACGTTCATTGTTAGTGATCGAGATTCTCGATTGGTTGGGGATTTTTGGTTAAGTTTGTGGGACTTGATGGATACCAAGTTGAAGAAAAGTACAACATTTTGGTCAAACCAAGGTGGTTAATCAAACAATCATACATATTATTTGAGGATATTGCAACAAGCATCCTAAGTTGTCTTTGATACCTGCCTAGATCACCATTGGTTTTCATTTTTGTGAAGGATTCTGCTATTTATGGCCATAGAAACATAGAAAAATCCAAGAATTTCATAGAAAATTTCCAACTCATACATCAAACAATTCAAAATCATATTTAAAAGACAGAAGGCAAGTAAAAATCAATGCGCAACAAACATCATGTAGATCACAAGTTCCAAGTTGGTAATAAAGTTTGGCTTCACATTAGCAAAGACAGGCTTCAAGGGGAAGGTAAAAAACTGAAACCAATCCATTATGGTCCTTTCATAATTTTGGAAAATATTGGTGAAAATTCCTTCAAGTTAGATTTTCCTTCTTACATTGAAATTTAATTTGTTGTCAATGTTGAGAAATTAAGGTTTTATGAGCCTCCATTGATTGAAGATCAAGGATAATATGTTTAGATTCCTTCAAATGCAGAATTATCTCTTGAATACCTTGATGAGGTTCAACAAGACACCCTTCTTGATAGAAGAACAAGGGCATCCAAAAAAGGAAGTGTAGACAACCTTCGTGTGGGGCTCAAAGGCACAAATAATTATAAGGCCTAATGGATCAAGATTTGAAATGTGAGGGAATTGTAACCTCATCTGCTGAACAAATGAAAGTGATATTTTGAGGTCTGAAATCTTCCAGTGGGGAGGAGTGATCCGGTGCTCAAAATTATGCTAAAAAATCAAAGTTGTCAGAATGGCGTGGAACCTGAATGACCACATAGATCTTGTCGTTGTAAATCTCACACAACTCATTTCATGGAAAAATAACATCATGTGCTTTAAGAAACACATTTTGTCCTCTTTGTGAAACAAAATTTAAAAAAAATAAAAAAAATGCAGGAAAACCCAGACAGCAGCTCGTACAGCTGAATGGGTATGCCTACATGGCAGGCTGACTGTACAAGTTTTACTTGGTCAATGGTATCCTTTGAGGAATTATTTGGTGCCAAGTGGAACTTGGCTACAAGTTTTAAATGGTTGAATTTCATTGGTGAATTTGGTGGCTAACCACAGGCTTGCATGTGGCCTAGCTAGGGGCTGCCACATGAAAGCTTGAGGGCCACCAACATATTTGGGTCAAGTCTGAATAGCAGCTGGGGTGGAACCCGCGTTCTACGAATACCAAGCATCAAGAGACATCGTCGTGCTATCACATTGTAATACTATGGATTGAATATAGTTTTATGTTAATCTTGTTGGCGCATTGGGGGGAAGGGGTCAAGGCCTAGCCCCATCACTAGTCACTACGGCAAGGCTAGAGACCATAGGTGGGAGGCTAGTTTCGCCACTCCCTTGCCCATCACATAACCATAACATTTAATTTAAATATCGGCGTTTGCGATGTGAACGTAATCGCAAACTGCCACGATAAGCATGAGAACCCAATGTATCCATGTGTCCATGCCAGCAGTAAATTGTGGTGGTTAGCCCTTATCACCATTTCTTTTATATAAAAAAATTATATTAAAGCATAACTTATATGGTGTCAAATCCAGTTTTTAGGCATTATAGGGAAAATTAATAACCCAAAAAATTTTCCCTATTTTTGGCAGAATTGGCGCTCCGATATCACTTTTTGGAGTGAATTTATGGGTTCGGTGCCGGATTCTGAGAAAAATGTGGAAAAAATAGTGGAACAACTAGGGGAAGTCATAACGTGATGATTGTTTGGCCAAATTCAATGTAGAAAGAGGCTACACAAGAATTTTTGGGCATTCTAGAGATGATGGAACAAGTTTCAGATCTGTTTGAGCATTGTAAACACATGTAATCACACTTTTGAGCGTAATAGAAGAGGGCCAAGCCATTGGAATTTTGACGAAGGATGCAGCCTAGGCGGGGTGAACTCCTTCATAATATGTTGTTATGTGTCTATTTATGGTGATTTTCATGTATATTAGATGTTCCTTTTTAGTGTTTTAATTATGTTAATTTTCTCATGCAATTAACATAAAAACTCATAAAAGCTCATATTAAACTTGAAATTAACATCTCAATCCTAAAGACCTTTATTTATATTTTGAATTGGATCTTAGCACAACAAAACTAATATTCCCATTCAGACCACCTCCCAAACTATAGATGAAAACGGGAAGGTCAACTTCTGAGTGGCATAATGTTTGCATACGAACTCCAATTGGTGTGCTTATTGCGCCATTTGAAATTTCTTTGTGTGTAGAATAGTTAGAAATGATGACACATTAAAGAAACAAAGTTTTACCCCCAAAAAATGTCGTTTAATGCCTCCCAATGCTCTCGGAAGATTTCAGACCTCGTTTCTTAAAACTGGGTGCCACTGGTAAAAATGGTGTTGTGAGATGATTCCTCCACTTTTTGCACTTCAAATTCACTGATATTGATAAAAAAATAAAAAATTATGATGCACTATGAATTAAAATTTCATAGCTTTTGGTTGCATAGGCTATGCTCATGTACTTAGACAACTAAGATGAAAATAACATGACATGAAGAAATAAATGTCTTTTCATTAGGTAGAGTGAACAATTGAAGGCATACAAATAGTACTATCTAGTAACAAATAAGGTAATTATCGATAGAGATGTAGAATTTAAAGAACATGGTGGATAGGATAGAAGTGATGAGAATCTAGGCAAGCCCATAACCATTGGGACAAATATTCCACATAATGAAGAAGCATCAAAAGAAGAGAAAGTTGAACAAAAAGTCCCATAAGCACAATCACCAAATAGGAGCACTCCAAGAAAGACTCCATAAAGAGAAACTCAAGGATAATCATTAGGTTTTCTTGTACCAATCATCAATCTAATAGTACTTCCTAGTTTGCTCCTAGAAAGATGAGGAATATGCAAGATATATATGAAGAATTATGGTACCATAAAAATCATGAATTTTTCACCTGTAACACCATATTGTTTTAGCAAGTAGTCAAACATGAGCAATGGATGAAGAAAATGACTAAGGAAATAGATTTTATAAAGATAAATGAGACATGGGATCTAGTTGGATTAACTAAACGCAAGGAATGTATAGGAGTAAAATGGGTTTATAAAACAAAACTATATGAAAAGGATGTAATGGATAGATATAGGGAAACATTAGTGTCAAACTAGATTTCATACCAACCTAGGATTGATTTTGAAAAAAAAATTCCACAATTTTCCATATTGGACACAATATGAAAACGTTTACCACTAGTTACCAAAAAGAAATGGAAGGTAAGTGAGATGGATGTGAAGTCTGCATTTATAAATGGATTTATACAACAAGAAGTTTAGGTGGGGTAGCAACCAAGTTATGAGATCAAAGGACATGAAGAAAAATAAAGTTACGAGTTGGAGAAAGCTCTTTATGGACTCAAACAAGCTCCAAGAGCTTCATATAATAGGATAGATTCATATGCAGCTAAATATGGTTTCAATAGAAGTAGAGTGAGCCTACATGTTACATGAAGGTAAATCAACATGGAAAGATCTCAATTATTTGTTTGTAAGTCAATGATATTATTTATACAATATATTTTGAGTAATTGGCTTTAAAAATTCTATGAAAGGGCGCTCAAGATGAAAAATTTGGGATTGATTATTTTTTCTTTAGAATAGGGTTAAATTAGTTAGAAGATCTAGTCTTTTATGTCAAGAAAAATCTAAATTTTATTTTTTAAAAATATTTAGAGTCAATATTATAAAACAAAACCCATGACTATAGTTATAAGAACTAAAACCATCAAAGAGGCCAAAGGTGTAGATACATATCAGACAACATTCAAGAGACCTTTTGGAAATCTTATTTTTTTCACAACTATGAGACTCGATATTATGTGTGAATTTATCTTGATTTATATATTTATATATTCTGCTAAAAAAATGCATTGGAAAGTTGGAGAAATAATTTTAAGATACACTCAAGGAACAACATGATATGGAATTTTATATCTAAGGATAGAGAATCATATTTTCATCAGCTATACACAGAGTCACATTGTTAGTATTCTATATGATAGGAGTACTTCAATATAATTTTTCCATTATGAATACTTGGTAATATCATGAGAATCCAAGAAGCATCACATTGTGATACTCTCATAAAAAAACATAGAGTATGTAGCATAAATAACAATAACATGTCCGGTATTGTGTTTACACAAAGTTCTTAATAATCTTCAACAAATATAAGAATAACCAAATCCAATCTATCGTAACACCAACTCAGCAATAGCATTATCCAAAAACAATGTTATCTACTAGGAAGGGAATAATATAGATACTATATATCATTTTATTAGATAAATTGTAAAAAGGGGTGATGTATACTTAGAATCATGTAAATCATAATACCAATTGGTTGATATATTAACACAACCTTTGGAAATATATGTTTTTGAATCTTATAGTAATAATTTATGAGTGATATATGGTGAAGTATTCAACAAATGTATTTAAGAGGTGTTAAAATAATGTAATAAAACCACCAGTTAATTAACGACTCTATCATAGATTTCAGTTAATATAGTTGGATATCTAATGGAAAATTACACCACTTTTACCTATGATTTTATTAATATAATACAAATATGAATGTTTAGGTACATTAAGGATCGATTTAAAATTTTATTCATGAATGCGCACGTGTGTGTGGATCTAGTAACAACATGTAATTCTTATCTCTGTTTAAAAATATAGACCCCCTACAACTTCCCAAAAAAAACTCAAATATAGCTAATTTGATACCAATATGATAAGTAATTTCTCATGGATATTCCACTATATATTTCATCACAATAGATCTACTAAAATATATTTTATGATCTAAAATATACACTATACTAATTTTTCTTTTGATTTCTATATTCATTAATTACTATATTATGCTTATGAATGCAATAGATAAAATATGAAAAATAGAGAACCATGAAATAGAATATATAAAACCAAATTAAAAAAATAAATGATCTAGGAAACTCTTATGGGAGAAAACCCAATTGGAAGGTGAGGCTACATTGCTCTCTCTTTCTATGAATAGAAATGGATGAAAGTAGAAAGGATTGAGGCCTGAGGCATGTGGGATATTGAAATATGCAAACCCTCCCTTTTCTCTTTCTCTATCCACTCTTAGCTACGATACTCATATATGAATTAAAATGCACACAGATACAATAGAACCGATTTTCCTCCGAATGGTATGGTTATGACACAACCCTATATCCTACAAGTGGATAAGTATTAATTCTTCAATTGCCAACTATAGTAACAATATTGACTCCCATAGTCTATTCTTCATCATTGTCATGTGGCTAGCCCATTTTCCATGAAAAATTGGGGTTGATGTGACATCCTCTCAAATAATGGTGGTCAAAACATGAAGGTCAAATTTTGGTGGAATAGTGTTTTCATATGGACTCTATCTAAGTGCATTATTTCATCATCGAAAAACATGTATTTTACTTTACAATAGTGCTACAACATGTAGTTATTATGTGGCAAAGTTTTCCCGTAAAAAAGTAACATATAATACCTATAAATACTTCAATAATGAGTTAGGCTAAAATGGTCATGTGAACTAACTCCTCTGAGATTTTTTTTGGACACCAAAAACATTTTAAACAAATCAAAACAAAAACCTATGTCAAGTCCCATCCTATGCGACATTATTATTATTATTATTATAAAGTTTCATAATTATCAATCCCCACAATAGTGCTAAGCCCCAACCTATGTGCTTCTAATTAATATATACATGAGTGGACCATATGGCCAAACGTAGGAATACCCTTATACCATAAAGGATATGTATGGGGAATTCATTTACTTTATTGTTGTTGGATGAACTCTTTTATATTTAAGAATAGCACCAAATCTAACTTATATCAACTCTTTGCTAATAGAGAAGGGTCCCATGACCATAGGGTATAACCAAAACGAAAAATATCGGACCTCGAAATTTTTACAGTGAGTGCACTTTCCCCTTCCTTCGAAACTCCCAAGGAAAAATCTCCGGTACGAAAAATTCCAGGAGAATTCGAAGTAAATCCTCTAATCTTCGTGAATTGTCCATCTCGGACCATGAATTTTTTAAGGTCTCGTAGAGGTTTAGTCTTTCTAGAAGGAGAATGAGTTCAACTATTTGTAGTCTTTAGATCCTCGTTAATGAAATCAAGTCTTCATGCTTCCATCAAAGGAACGGAGAGAGAACTAGATTTCGATAGTCTCTTCCATTGTAAAGCTTTTAAGGGGGGTTTCCGCCACCACTCTAATGTAGTTAATCGCATGAATAAAACAAGAATTTCAACAGGTACCATATAATTTCCACACAGAGGACTAAATACTTACACATGAAATCTATGGGTTCCAATCAAGAAAAATGATGCACTAAAACTTTTTTAAGCATACAAAAAAATAGGCTTATACTTGCTCCTCTTTTTCATTACCATACTACAAAACATAAATACCTTAACTAGTTTTTTGTATAACAAGAAAAAGATCAGATGAGTTGATTTTGGATCAAATATTAACAAATTTAAAAAATTTCTAACTTAACCAATTACATGACAATTTTAATTAATAAATCCCAATATACTTTAAATTCTAAACTTTATGGAAGCAACTCTTTTAGTAGATGTTTTTGATTTCCTTAACGTCATTCTAAGTTTGACTGATGCTCCTACGTCATACACCCAATGAAAAAATCTGTCATGATCTTCTGATCACGAGTCTTCTTCTACTAAAGCCATCTAGATTTCAAAACTTCCGTTACTTCTTTCCATTTGACTTTCTATCTTCTTTTTTCTTTTTTTTTCTACAGGCTTTGAGGATCACAAATCTGACATTGTTTTTGTGCTACCTTCTTTCTCAAATTTCCATCATTAACCATCGAGACATTGTTGTAGTTGCTCCTCATCCACTTAGGAATTTCTATGCTTATTCTTGCTTTTTTCACTTTTACTTCTTATTGACTACTTCTCCTTCCCATTAGACAATTTACTTCTTCATCATGTATTATACATTTACGCAAATGTTTTATTATGGTTTCAAATATTTTAAAAACATCTTCTATGCATTTGTTACCATGTGCTTTTTCGTGGTTTCCACCATTAATATCAATTTTTTTTTTTAAATCCAAAATGTTTCCTTTAGTTTATCAGGCGCAACAATCAACGACTCCTAAAATTCTTGATTTCTAGACGTTACAATAAATAATCATTTTTTTGCGTCGTTACTGATATGTTAATTTTTTCAAGTAAAAACCTTTCATCCTTGAAAACATTTATCCCCACACTTGTATGAAAAGATAGAACTAGTCCTTATGCTACTAGGCTATTGTTGTAAGAATTTTCCTAAGAAAATTTGAACTTTTCTATTCCTAATTGCACTTCCAACTTCATCAATTTTCCAAGCAATTATTTGGTCTTCACTTCCACTTAGATTTGATGAAAAAATTTGTTCACATGCTGTAATTTTCCTTTTTATGTAGTCCTTCCTTTCCTCAAAAATGTTGTGGGTAAGAGTTGTAAGAAATCTTATTCTTTCCTTCCAAGTCCCAGCTTCTCGAGGACATTGTTCTCTAAATATATACAACTTGAAATATGCGCCTTTATTTTTCCTTTTCAATCCATACGACTCATTAAGAAAAAAATGTTCTTTGACTTTAATAAATTGATAGAATAATGAATAATTTATACATCCTATGATCATGTAGAAATGATCCCTTTCATTTAGTCTATCATTGTATTATATTATTATCCCTTCTTTAACAAGCTCAAAACTTGAATTGACACACTTTTGCATCACCCTTCTCGGAATTCGACAATATCAATCATCTTTGACCCAAATGAATGCCCTAATGTCCTTGCTTGGATTATATTTCTTTTACCTTTCTTACACCTTACTTTCTTGTCCCTGTGTTATCTTCAATATACCTCCTTTATGCCTCTAACATGGTACAATAGTTTCCTATTCCTTAAACCATAAATTATATTATTTGTTCCACATATTCCTTTCATCATATCTCTTGTCACCTTAACGAATTATCTTCCATTCAGTTATCAACATGTTAATAATGTGGCATGTGAGAGTGCAAGAGTTCTCTTCCATTTCCCTTCCAAAATACATAATGATTTTGGTTGCCTAAAACTCTATCACAAGAATTCTCCTGTTATTTCACATGCTTCAAAAAAATATTCCATTCTTGGTTAACTATAACTTTTCACTGAATTAATGTTTCCTTAAACTTAACCAATCATAAAACTTTGGTACCCATATTTTTCTCATATAGAGGATTATTTCTTAGAATCATATTTTTCTCTTCAAAAATAATCCTTTGTTGATTTTTTGTCAGCATATTCTCACATTTACTCGAAAAAATGGAATATACTATATGTAAATTCATCACCTCAATACCTTGAGTTTCAACTTTAGGATGTAGTAACAAATATTTCAACAACTCTCATTATTACTTCAAATTATTTGACATTGTCTATAAGTATTTCTTCTCGACTTCAATCTTCATTCTCTCAATTCCCAATATATATATTTCTTCTTTCTCGCTATCCTTGAAAAATGTGTAATTCACATAGGCTCATTCTTGAACTTTTAGCTCATCTCCTACAACCTTTTGGCTAATCTTGAAATCCTTATCACTATTCCATAGAAAAACATCTTTCTCTTCATAAACCTTCTCGTCACTTTTCAAGACAAAGCCTCGGTCTATTATTCCGTCTTCATAACTATATTTATAGCTCAATCCCCTTTTTTCTTGGTTGTATGAAACAATTATGTCCCCTCCTTCTTGATGATAGGTTCTTGGTTGTCTTCTTATTCTTGATTCCTCATAGCCCTCTCTAATCTAGCTGAAATTCCTTGAGACGAGTTCTTCTTATCATCTCCTCCTTCACCATCTTTGCATTGATCAAAAACCTACAAATCATATGTTTTATTTTGTTTTCCAATTTTCCATTTGTTTCCAATCCTTGCTAAAATTTCTTAAAAAATATTAGCTTTAATCGGTGGAATAGTTATCAAAACAAAAGGTTTATTTATAGTGGGAGATAAATAATCATAAATCTAATCACCATGTGAAATATTCAATCCACATGTTATCCCATTCATTTTTAGGTACATAAAAACCTCAAAAATGAAGGAAGCTTTGATTCTTTAATTAATATGAAGAGTAGAAGCGCCGAGTGTAGAGGTAGGAATTTTACCCCTCAAAAGACATTAAATAAGAGCATATACAACTGATTAATTATAACTCTGGGTTTACACCTACTTTTACAAGATTTAAGATATTCAACCTAAACTTCTTCATGTAATTTTTCCATATTGTCATTATAATAATTTGTTGAACCTTCCTATTATGTGTTAGTGCTTTGATACTAAACATCTTCAGAATCATCTATCGCTTTTTATTTTTCATAAGCCAAAATATCCTCTATTGTTTTCTTCTTATTTCACAATTTATTGCACTTTTTTAGCTTCATTGTATTTGGTCCCTACAAATACACACTCACAAAAAAAAATCCAAAACAATGAGACTCTTCTGTCTCTGGAGATGCTTCTAGCATCCTTCCCTTATGTTGATCTAAGCACATCATCATCTCATCACCACTATCATCCTCATCCTCAAGGATTTTTTCTTGTTATCATTCACAAATGTGAACTCTCATCTCATACTCAGTTTCCTTGAGTTCTTTCCTCCACTTATCACCCAACATGTGCTTTAGTTTCACCTACAACCGTACACCATTTCACCTTTCCTTCCTCGGTATCCAACGATATTTATGTTTTTCCTCACCTTCCTACCATAGCTTTATCGGTGTATTCAATTGTGATCTTATATATATGTTCTCTATCAAACCCTTCATCACCCATCCTTATATGGCTTACCTTTTAAAAAAAATTGTGACTATCAATAGTCATTTTCCTTCTACCTTTGGGAGACTCCCATTGAACTTGGTGAGCTACAATTGAAACTATGTAACATGTCTTCTCCATTGACGTATAATTCCTTGTTGCAAAATTACTTTTCCTCAATATGTCTGTTATGTAACCAAATCCAAAAATAGAAGAAAAGAGAGATCATCGCCTTAGAAATAAGCCACTTCAAGGAGGCAAACTCCAATACATTACGTAAATGAACAATTCTTTGATGATACAAATGAAAAACCCCCCTTCTATATATAGGAGTCCATGTGGTCACCATATAATCCTAGCCAACCTAACAATAATAATGTAAGGGCACAATAATAACAATATTGGGGTTACAGGGGTACCACAATAACAATAATATGGTTACACTAACAATAATAAAGGACTATACTGGTAATATAGGGACCTAACATGCCCCTCTCCATCAAAAAAGTGTTGTACTCAATGCTTGAGTAGCTTCGGATGCTTCTGTATAAAATTTTCATCCTCCCATGTAAAATCTTCAGTGGGTAAGTTCTTCAATTTGATGAGATACTATGAAATTGATTGATTTCGTAGCTGTCAAGTTCTTGCTTCCATGACTGCTTCAGGTTCCAATATAATTTTTCCTTCCACATCAAGTTATAGAAATATTTTTTGAACTAGAACTTTGTCCCCTATAACCTTCTTTAAACATGAAACATCGAAAACTTGATGCACTTTCGAAGAAGCAGGAAGCTCTAATTTTTTTTCCATAGTACCAATCTTTTGCAACACCTTGTAAGGACCATAGTACTTTGGTGATAATTTATTATCCTTCTTATCTTGCTTGATGGACATTTGTTTATATGGTTGTAGTTGTAAAAATATCCAATCTCCTACATCAAAAATTCTATCTCTGTGATGTTGATCTGCTGGTTGTTTCGTTCGATTTTGTGACAAATTTAGGTTATCCGTTAAGAGTTGGAAAACTTCTTATTGATGCTCGATGTGATATTCCACTGCTTTAACCTTAGAATTTTATCTTAAAGAAGATGTGATGGACGGTGTATGATATTAGTAAAGTGTCATAAATGGGGTCATTTTTCCTGCAGTATGGAAGGAAGTGTTATATCACCATTTAGCAAGAGGTAACCACTTAACCCATTGTGTTTACTTATTAGATTCAAAACAGAGAAGAAATCCTTCCAAACATTTATTCATTATCTCAGCTTGACCATCAGATTGAGGATGATAATATGAGCTATGAGCTATTTGAGTACCCAAAGAAGAAAATAATTTCATCCAAAAATTTCCAGTAAAAATAGGATCTCTGTCACTTACAGTAATATTTGGGTTTCCATGTATCTTTTGAATTGTTTCCATAAATGAAGTAGAAACTGTACTTGATTTAAATGGATGAGATAGTACACAAAAGTGTGCATACTTGTTAAGTCTATCAACTACCACCATGATGGCACTCGTTCCTTCGGACATAGGTAAACCAGTGATAAAATCCATTGAAATCTCCTCCCAATGTTGACTTGGAATGGATAAAGGTTGTAGACGACCCGAGGTCTTAATTGTTTGAACTTTATTTTACCAGGAAACCAAAAATTTCACCAAAAACTTTTGAATATCAGATTTAATATCATCCCAAAAAAAATTATTTCTTCACCTTGTGGTAGGTTTTTAAAAAGCCTGAGTGTCCTCCTAAAGGAGAAGCGTGCAATTCCAAAAGAATATTTTGTTTTATTTGGGAATTATTGCAAATATATAAGTGATATTTGTACTATAAGGAGTCATTTTTCCCACTAAAAGTGTCAGATGTACTAGGATCTTGCTGCAACTTTTGAATAAGTGTCCACACTTCTTCATCCTTCTTCCATTCATCCCTTGCTTCGGTTTTCCAATCTGGTTGGATAATAGAAATGGCACTGTTAGTGTCAGTCTAGTCATACTGTCATCAAGGATCGAAATTTCTCTTTTGCATTTGCATATTAGGAGTCCCATACAAATAAATTTCACCATTCCGCTAGGTCATGGATTCATTGATGGTAGTGATTTTTCATCAGTTTTCCCTCATTTGAAACTAGGTAATTCTCCCCTTTATGTTCTTAGTCATCAGTGACTTTCACTCTCAAAATCATGTCAAGTAGGTCATAGGACGGGTCTTATTAGGTTCTAGGATCTCACCATGGTCAAATAAATATGGTAAGTGTCAATAATATTAGCAAGGTCATGAGGTAGTCAATAAACTCAAAGCCACAACACCTAGAAGATCAAATAAATATATTATTCATTTTGATGTAATTTTCACCTCAAAACTATGTTTTGAGGTGAAAACATGATACTTTACTTTAAATTTTTATCATTATGTAATTTTATGTCAGCATATGTAATAAGTCACAATTCACAAGTTGTAATCTCCACAAAGTCATCACCTTGCCTTCACAAGAGTTTTCCGTAGCATGCTCAGCATCAAATCATGTTCCAAGTGGATCCAACAGAAAAAGCCTAGAAAGAGCTTTCGAACGGTATATTACACTCTAAAAACTGACTTCTGGATTGAAATTTATGCTTCAGTGAAGTAAAAGTGCCCTATATCCTCAACTATTCCCTTTTCCCATTTTTCCCTAAACTTTATGTTATTAAAGTTTAATATTTTCTTTAATAAAATCCCTTTTTCCTCCCTCCGATTATAAAATTGCATTATAAAACTATTTAAAATACATATGCGATTTATTTCATAACCACTTCCCCTCATGCCCTTGAGATTTTATAATAAAATCAAAGTCCCATATTATAAAACCCCCCCTCGCCGTTCCAAACCACTTCCCCACCATACTGTGAAAACTTTATGATAAAACTTTATAACAAAGTTTTATATTATAAACTTCACCATCTTAAATCCCTCTCCCTTTCCATCGCATCACAAATGTTAAAATGTGCACCCCAATTGAACCTTACCAAAAACTCCGATGCGATTGTTTCAAATCCCTTCCGATGGTATCAACCCATCCCGACATATATCCCGACCGTCGATTTGATCCGTGATCCCACAGCTCCCAACCAATCAGAACCTCCTCATCGGCGCCTCCAAAGAAACCCTTACCGATTGCAGACCCCCGATCGACACCCTCCAATCATTCCATAGCCATCGATCGACCAACCCCATCCGATGGCCCACAGTCACCGCGCCATCATCGCATCGGAGGAGTTATGTTATGTTTTGCCGAAGCCTCCGATCCAAAATGCCAATTTACTTATGGGCCCACCATTCAAATTCTCTGCCCATTCATAATACAAAAGGCCTTTGCCTTTGTCAAAATTAAAGTTTAGTTTATTTCAAAGGCCTTCCCCCATCACTGATCGCATTGGAAATATTGTATTGTGTTATGTGATGCATCCATCCCATTTACCTAATTCTGATTGCAATTATAACCCCGAGGCCCACCACATAGTGCTTTCGCCCATTTATATATACAAAGGGTCTTTGCCTTTGTAAGTTATAAATTTTATTTTCTTATACAATCACCTTTCCTCATCGCATCAGAAGAGTTGCATTGTGTTATGCGCTCGCCCCAACTCCCCGATGCCGATTGCGATTATACATCCCCAGTCCCACCATAAAGTTCCTCACGCTCTATTAATAAAAATCATTCATCCCTTTGTATAAAATGATAAAACGTTTATGTTTATCTTCAAAGGGATTTCCTTCTCCCTTCTTATATTACCCATTGGACAGACGCCAATCGCATCAGAGTTCATGTCACTTCTTAAATGCGCCTTCCCCTCTCCCCGATGCCTGATTGTGATTACTCCTGTGTATTAGAATTCATCCAACAGCATATTATAAAGTTCTATCCCCCTCCTACCCCTTCGGATTCTGATTGCGATGCGGGTCCTGCCTCCTTTCCCTTCCCTTTTCCCATTCAAAAAAAATAAAATGAAATTTTCCCTTCACAGAGGTATATAATTTCATTCCATTTGATTTCAACAACATTTCATAAAATTTGGTTTCTTCAAATGAGTAACTGATATAAAAGAAAACAGTTAGCTAGCCGAGAGTTAATAATAAGATAGAGATTTCTAGAGCAGTAAAGAGATACGGATTTTCTCCTCAAATCACCTATTTATCATTCAACAGTGTAATTGTGAAATCTTCCCAAATAGTCAAATGTATTGCTAGCCCTTATTTTCAGGGGCAGATTGTTGGATTTCTTTTCTATGATTAGTTTTTAGTTCGTCATCTTTTGGAATAGCTCCCTTTTTCTGTGGATCTATGTTCCCACATTTCATCCTATTTAATGTAATTTTAAATCATTTGTAAAGTAGTCTGTAACTCACCAGTAGGGGAATAGTGTGGAATAAACGCTCTGCGCTCCATTGTACGGTTTGACAGGGAATTAATAAGAGATGCAGCTCTGATTTGTGGGATCCATGTGGTATGAGATTTAGCATTTGTTTCTCTCCTTTGTTTCATATGTAAATTTTTATGTTTCGCCTCTCATCCATAAACATTTCCTTTTGAATGCTTTCAAGATAGAAAGGTAGAATCCGTTTATATGCTTTGCCTTGGGAAATCATTCATACCTTGTGTTTTTTCTTCTGTCTGAAACGGATCCATTTATCGTGCCCTTTTCAGCTCCTCATCAGTGTTTCCATTCCATCCTTATTTAACCTTAATTGCTGAAATTTTGTTCCTACCTTGCCCCATGAAATACCTTGTATCCTGATTTAATCCCCCAGTTTCATACTGTCCCTTTTTGTCCCACACATCCCTGAAAATTCATTTCATTTATTAAAATTATTTTCCATCATTATACCTAGCCTAATATCATATAATTATTGCATTTTATTTGAATATCCTTTTACGGAGAGAGCCCTCTCCTTTCCTTGTAGGGCTAGCTACAAGGTTGAGCATGGTTTAATTGTTACCCTGTTTTGCCCTTTTCAGCCTGGGGTCCAGATCAGGTGCTAACATCTCTGGTGACCATACTAGGGAGGATTTCGATCTGATTGTCTGTGAGCTTATATTATCGATGCTCATGACTATGTTATTCTATTTGAAGAAAAAATCATATTCAGACTGTCTGAAATAAAGAATATTGAGAACTTTGGTTAAGGTTAAAAACCTTGGTTATATTAAACACAATGGTTCTTTCTCTGTTATTAAAATAAAGAGATTTATTCATTACCGACGGATTAATATTAGTGGGACCTAGCAGTGATTCAGTACAAGGAGTTAAGTGCTTAACCACAATCAAAGCCTGAGTCAAAGCTCGGTTGAATTACCACCGACAAGTTTCAGAAACCAAAACCACCCACTTCGCGCCGCTTTTGGCCGAGAGAAAAACTACTTCAAAAAAACGTGATCCAGTAAGATTAGGGCACGTTATCACCCTAATACCACCCATTTCACACAACTTTCGGAAGTTAAACTTCAACCTTTGCAAAAACGTGAAACCAACAAGGATCGTTCGATCTGGAGAGCACTAGATTTGACGGTGATCGTGCAGTAAAGTGCACAAGTGATAACTGAAGATATGATCTGGCAGTTTGATATTATATGATGTTGATTTTATTTATAAAATGGTAGATAGTGGATGCGTGGGCCCTTGCTGAATAAAATATATGTCGCGTTGATAGAACAAAAGAATTTCATGATATAAAGATCAAAGGTTGGTGTTTTTAAAGGATCGCGTTGTTATTATATCATTTTGATTTTACGACTGGATAAAGTCGCTTAAATATTTTTGAGTGTATTCCCTTATATTATATATTTTCTTGAGAAGGTTTGAAATATCATTATAAAGCAAATATGGTTACATCGTTTTGGGAAGTAAATATAACTACAACCACTTATTCTTTAGTCATAATATATTTCTGCTATCAGAGCATAAAAGTCAGATCGCTCCAGTAAAAATTTTCTTGTAAATTTCTCTGTTCTGGAAAATGATTTTCAGAGTCTGTTAGGCTGAAACAGGATTTTTACGGTAGAATTTACACACACTGGCTTCAAGAAGATACACAAGGGCTAATCCAGATCCAAATCCTCCCCCTGTGTTTGAAAATCCAAATCTTATCCCAAGAATTGTCAGAAGATAAGAAGGATCATTAAGTCCCAGTCCTATCTTTAGATCCCATACTTGGCCCAGTGAGTGGTTTTTTGTAGAATATATTTCTTTTGATGAGAGTTTTGAGCTTTTATATTTTAGAAATAAGTCTGAAACTGAAATTGATGATACAGTTTTAGATCTCGAGTTCCTTGTAGATATTGAGGTTCAAAGGGCAAATGCTTCTATTGATGATTACATTTTCAATTCCCCTCAGTCATCTACCATTGTAAATAATATTCCTGAGCCTTTAGAATAATCAGTTACAACAATTCCTGCTCCTAATTCATTAGCATTCCCATCATTCAATTCCCAGTTTTCATCTCCTCCATCAACACCTCCCTTAAATCCCATTAACACAAACACTGTTGTAAATCAACCTAGAGTCATGGCTATCGGGTATGCACCCTTGGTTTTGCCTCAGGTTCTGAATGATATGCCTACTGACTATGAAAGTAAAATTCCAATTTTTGATGCCACTTAGAGAATTATAGCCCAGCAGCATGTTGATAAGATGAATGAATTTTTTGATCTACATGAGGTAGAAGCAGAGAATGTAACTACGAGATTGTTTGTTCAAAGATTCAGAGATGAAGTTAGGAAATGGTTCAGAGCCTTACCAGTAGGCTCTGTTCACACTTTACAGGAGTTACACACACATTTTTTAGACCGATTGGAGGTAAAAAAGAACCCACTCCAAATTCTGTCTGAGTATGAAAATATTAAAAGAAATGTGGGCGAAACTGTGCAAGACTATTGTTTAAGATTCAATGCTGTATATAACGCTATTCCAGCTAACCTGAAACCTCATGTGGGATTAGTTTTGCTTAAATTTCTAGATGGTTTCGACGCTGATATGGCATATTAGCTACGAGAAAGAGATCCGTCCTCACTTGAAGAAGCCAATCTGCTAGCTAAAGGAGCACACACCTGAGCTGAAAAGAGAGTCACGGTGAAAGAGGAAGTGTCCCCTTCAGACAGTAAAATGGACACTCTGATTCAAACAATAGAGAAGGTGGTTAATTGATTAACCATTACAGATAGACTTGAACCTCAGATAAGAAATCCAAACTTCAGAGGGAAACAACCACAGTTCAGAATTAAGAAGAGAGGACAAAGAACGCAGGACCAAGCGCCACCACAACAGCAAATCAAAACTCCACTACAACAAAATTACATGCAAGGAACATACACAAATGAGGATGATGATCCTCTGATTGAGGCCAATCACTTTTTCACTACTGATGGTGCCCATATCTTCCTCACGGAGGAAGAATACATGGCAACTCCAGACACTCAAAAAGATGAAGATTTTATCTCGGCCAATGACGCAGTATTAGAAGAAGAATATGATGAATACCAAAGAGGGTACATGAATGCTTTTTCAGCCCAACAAAAGCAATATTATATGATTAAAAAAGACATTACGATTAGCCCCATTCAAAGGACAAAGGAAATCCAAATGAAGAATGATGCTCAGAAGAAAGGAAAAGAGCCAGTTGACCCTTCCTCCATCAAAACATCTTCAGTGATAAACACAGTAAATGAGAAGAACCAGTAGAATGCATCAAAAGAGCAAGCAGAGAAGAAATACCCTCCACTTAAAGAGGTATAAAAAGATCCTTCCTTTAATTTAGAGAATGAAATTTCTAAACTGAAAGTCTCTATGCCCCTCACTAAGTTGGTGAAAAATAGTGCACATAAAAACCAGGTGTCTAGAATTTTGCAAATAGACTATGTTTCTAATATGGTGAATGCAGAATATGACTACCTTGAACTCATATTTGGTCTAGCAACTGAAGATCAATCTGAAGAAAGTGAAGTCCCTCCCTTTTACCTGAGTCTCAGATTACACGAGTTCATCTTGCATAATGCTATGTTGGACTCTGGAGCCTCACATAATTTGATGCCCAAAGCCATCATGGAAAAGTTAGGATTGGATATTACTCAAAAATATCATGATTTTTATTCTTTTGACTTAGGTAGGGTCCATTGTATTGGTCTTATCAAAGACTTGGTATTGTCTTTAGATAAGATCCCAACCAAGAATGTCTTGATGGATGTAGTAATTGCTGATGTCCCACCAAGGTTTGGAATGCTCCTATCCAGGTCTTGGGGTGCTAAAATTAAGGGAACCATGTAGCTTGAATTCTCTTATGCCACTATCCCTATATTTGGCCAGTTGAGAAAGCTATATAGGGAAAAGAAAATGAAATATATGATTACTAGCAAAGAGAAGCCAGTAAACTATCCCATTAATGCAGTTCATACAGATTTAGAGTCTTTTGTCCTATATTCAGATGGTGGTTTAAATGATGAGAATGTTCAGTTGGTACAAGTATATGAAACACCTGAGATTTCAGAGAATTTCAAAGAAGTCCTCAAACAAGAAAAAGAGAAAGCAGCAAGCACTTCTGAGTCTCCTGCCTACGAGCAGCAAAAAGACAGTGAACAGCCATAAATTAGCATCTACAAGAAGAAGAAGAAGAAGCCCTTTGGAGCATGGATTTTGATGGAGCTGTTGGTAAGGATGGAGCTGGTATTGGAATATGGATTCGGAGCCCTATTTTCCAGCCTGAACAGGTTCCTAGTAATGTTAGAGTATGTGCTTATAAGTTTTCTTTTGACTGCTCTAACAATGAAGCGGAGTATGAAGCTCTGATTGCAGGTCTCAAAATTTTGAAGAAATTGAATGCAAAGAGGATTTATGTGTATGACGACTGCAAGTTAATAATCAAACAGGTGAAAGGAGAGTACCAAGCTAAACATCCGAGATTGAGGGCATACAGAAATGCAATCCTGGACATCTTGAAGACATTTACAGATTACACTTTGAAAACAGTACCCAGGATGCATAAAATTATTGTTGATTCCCTTGCCACTACTACCAGCAACTTGAAGATTCCGATGAACTCCAACAATAAGTTTGATATCTATGTCAAACATAGCCCTGTAGTTCCTGACAATTTAAGGTATTGGCTAGTATTCTGGGATGATAATGAGATTAATGCATTTTTGCAGGGTGATGGAAAATTCAAAGATACTCCAATAGAAGGTGAGTATGAGGTTGATGATCAAGAGATTGAAACAAACCAGATGGACATATTGCAGCTGAAAGATAATGTAATTCCTATAGGCCTTAGACCTCTAGAGGAGATTTTTTATTAGGATGATGTTGCAAAGAAACCAAGCTTGGTGCCTACTAGGAAAGGAGTTGAAGATGTGAATCTTGGAACAACTGACAAGCCCAAGTTTTTGAAATTGTCTAAGGCATTGTCCCTTGAGGTAAAGGAAAAGTATGTTAAGCTTCTTTCTGAATTTTCTGATGTATTTGCATGGGATTATTCAGACTTGAAGGTGTATGATAAGAGCATAAACCGACATACTATTCCCATCAAGCCGGATCAAAATCCATTTAGACAGAAACTGAGAGGAATCAATCTGAAGCTGCTGCCATCCATCGAAAAAGAGGTAAACATGCTGTACAAAATTGGTATCATTATTCCTATTAGATTTTCTGACTGGATTTCAAATTTGGTCCTGGTAAGTAAGAAGATAGGTGAGATAATATTGTGCATATATTTTCAAAATTTGAATAAGGAATCCTTAAAGGATAATTATCGACTTCTGAAAATGGACCATATTCCGCAGAGAGTAGCTGGAGTATCCAGGATGTCACTAGTTGATGGATACTCAGGCTATAAGCAGATCATGGTGCATGAGAAGGACCGAGACAAAACTACCTTCACAACACCCTGGGGAACCTTCCAGTATGCTAAAATGCCATTCGGACTGAAGAATGCTGGAGCTACGTTCCAACGAGAAATGGAAATTGCTTTTCAAAATGAAAAATATGTTTTTCTTGTTGTTTATTTGGATGATTTGACAGTATTTTTAGGTTCAGATGATGAGAATTCGCAACATTTCAGAGTTATTTTTTAGCGATGCAGAAAGTTTGAGATCTCTCTTAATCCAAAGAAGAGTCTCTTTTCCATGGATGAGGGTGAATTTTTGGGCCATATCATCTCTTAAGATGGTATCCACATCGATCCATCTAGAGTGGAGGCAATTAAACACATAGATATTCCACGAAAAAAGAAGGAGATTCAGGCATTTAATAGTAAGATGAACTTTTTGCGTTGATTTATACCAAATCTGGCTGAACATCTAAGAGAAATGACTAACATGTTGAGGAAGGATAGCACTTTCAAGTGGAGTGAAGAAGCTATCAAGTCATTCAATTTGGTAAAGTTTGCCTTGTCCAATGCCCCAGTTTTGATTAGTCCCGAATATACTCAGGATTTTATTATTTTTTCATTTGCATCAGAGCATACTATGGCTGTTGTTTTAATTCAAAAGAGAGATCAGGTAGAAAATCCAATTTCCTTTTTCAGTAGAACTTTTAGAGATGCTTCTTTAAGGTATAATATTATTGAAAAATAGCCATTGGCTCTTATCAAGGCATTAAAGGATTTTAGGGTCTATATTCTGCATTCACATACTATAACATATGTCCCTAATGCAGCAGTGAAGGATTTCTTGATGCAAACTGATCCAGAAGGTCGAAGAGGTAAGGATAGCTATTATGTTGGAGTATGACTTGGAGATTAAGCCCACGAAATTGGTCAAGGGCCAAGACTTCGCGAAATTGATGGCCCAATCAAATCTGCATGCCCTAGATATAAACCTCATAATATCAATGTCAAAGGATGAATATGAAGGTTCTCTTGTTCCGATTTCAGATATTTTTCTGCAGTCCCCTTGGTATTCAAATATTTTTTATGTCCTTCAGCATCTGTCACCTCCTACAGGCATGTCTAAGAGTAAAGGTAGATCTTTCAAACTTAAATCTGCTAAATATTGTATTTTAAGCAATGGTCTGTATTGGAAAGATCCAGGAGGTGTTCTGCTCAATTTTTTGGTTGAAGAAGAAGCTCAGAAGGTAATGCATGATTTCCACAAAGGTGATTGTGGGGGTCATTTGTTTTGGAAGACTACAACTAGCAAGGTATTGAGAGCAGGGTATTATTGGCCCACATTATTTTCTAATTTATATAAAACAGTGATGAATTTTCATGAATGTCAAATTTTCCGAGGGCAGAATAAATTGCTTCCACTACCTTTAAAACTAGTTTCAGTGAACGCTCACTTTCAGCAGTGGGGACTCAATTTCATAGGAGAAATCCTTCCGGCATCCTCAGCACAGCATCGATGGATCCTTATAGGTACGGATTAATTCACTAAATGGATCGAGGCCGTCCCAGTGAGGCAAGAAACTGACACGGTAATTATTCAATTCCTTGAATCGAATATTTTATCTCGTTTTGGATGCCCTTATAAAATTATAACAGAAAACGCAGCAGCGTTCAAATCTAAAAATATGGTCGATTTCTGTGATACGTATAATATCATGCTGGGCCATTCAAAAGTGTATTATCCACAAGGAAATGACCTTGAAGAATCATCGAAAAAATCACTGATAAATATAATTAAGAAAATGCTGGAGGCAAACAAAAGAAATTGGCACTGCAAGCTCATCAACGCATTGTGGGCAGAAAGAGTTAGCAATAAGAAATCAA
Organism: Pinus albicaulis; assembly: GCA_034641835.2. Taxonomy (NCBI): domain Eukaryota; kingdom Viridiplantae; phylum Streptophyta; class Pinopsida; order Pinales; family Pinaceae; genus Pinus; species Pinus albicaulis. Next base: position 1,025,192,403 of record CM076572.1, read on the forward strand.
TAGGTATGTTTCCTTTTGAAGTGGTTTATGGTACTAATGATGTCTTTCCTGCATCTCTTACAGTCCCAGTTATGAGATTATTGCAAGAAGTTGGCAGTGAGGACGATGACAATCAACGAAGGATCAATCAAATGATCCACCTTCAGCAAAAAAGAGAGGAAGTGTCATAGAATTTTGTTCAGTTGCAGGAGAAGATTAAAAAGATCTATGACCGGAAGACCAAAGAAGAAAATTTTTAGCTGGATGATGTAGTGTTGAGATGGGACGCAAGGAATGAGGACAAAGGAAAACATGTTAAGTTTGACAACCTATGGAAAGGACCATACAAGATTTCAGCATATAGGGGACATAATACCTTCTTACTTTCAGAAATGGATGGCCAAGATTTCCATGGAGGAGCAGTGAATGGTAGGCTTTTGAAGCACTACCATTATTGAAGACAATGGATTAGAATCTACGTCATCATCATTGTATATACCATGTTTTTTTTTATCAGATTTAAAGTACACAGTCATTCAAGTTTGGGGCCCGAGGTTAAGGCTATAAAACTTGGATGATATGTGTATGGTTTGGTTTTATTTTAGTTTTCAGTCTTAGTCTTAAGTCAGAGTCAGTCTGCATTGTGTCAGTTGACTCCGTGCCCGATGGATAAGCTACTTGATCTACGGTGTTCTTGGCACCTCCAAGGAGCTACCATCCCCATTGGAGCCAATGTTAGTGTCAGTCTAGTCATAATTCCATCAAGGATCAAAATTGTTATTTTTCATTTGCATATTAGGAGTCCCATACCAATAAATTTCACCATTCCGCTAGGTCACGGATTCATTGATGGTAGTGATTTTTCATCATTTTTCCCTCATGTGAAACTTGCTGATTCTCCCCTTTATGGTCTTAGTCATTAGTCACTTTCAATCTCAAAATCATGTCAATTATCTCATAGGACGAGTCTCATTAGGTCCTAGGATCTCACCATGGTCAAATAAATATGTTAAGTGTCAATAATATCAGCAAGGTCATGAGGTAGTCAATAAACTCAAAGCCACAACACCTGGAAGATTAAAGAAATATCTTATTCAGTTTGATGTAATTTTCAACTCAAAATTATGTTTTGAGGTGAAAACATGGTACTTTACTTTAAATTCTTATCATTATGTAATTTTATGTCAGCATATGTAATAAGTCACAATTCAGAAGCTGTTATCTCCACAAATTCATCACCCTGCATTCAGAGGAGTTTTCTTTAGCATGTTCAACATCAAATCATGTTCCAAGTGGATCCAACAAAAAGAGGCCGGAAAGAGCTTTCCAACGGTATATTACACTCTCAAAATTGACTTCTGGATTAAAATTTATGCTTAAATTAAGTAAAAGTGCCCTATATTCTCAAATAATCCCTTTTCCCATCTTTCCCTAAACTTTATGTTATTAAAGTTTAATATTTTCTTTAATAAAATCCCTTTTTCCTCCCTCCGATTATAAAATCACATTATAAAATTATTTAAAATACATATGCAATTTATTTCATAACCACTTCCCCTCATTCCCTTGATAATTTATAGTAAAATCAAAGTCTCATATTATAAACCCCCCCCCCCGCCCCCCCGGTCGTTCCAAACAACTTCCCCACCATACTGTGAAAACTTTATGATAAAAATTTATAACAAAGTTTTATATTATAAACCCTGTCGCTTTAAGTCCCTTTACCTTTCCATCGCTTCGCAAATGCTAAAATGTGTGCCCAGATTGACCCTTACCAAAAACTTCGATGCGATTGTTTCAAATCCCTTCCGATGGTATCAACCGCTCCCGACGTATATCCCAACTGTCGATTTTATCCATGATCTGACAGCTCCCAGCCAATCGAAACCTCCTCATAGACACCTCCAAATAAACCCTTCTCTATTTCAAACCCCCGAATGACACCCTCCGATCATTCCACAGTTGTCGATTGCCCAACCCCATCCAATGGCCCACAGTCACCGCGCCCTCATTACATCGGAGGAGTTGTGTTATGTTCCGCCCAAGCCTCCAATCCTTGATCCCGATTAACTTATGGGCCCACCACTCGAATGCTCTACCCATTCATAATACAAAAGGCCTTGTCCTTTGTCAAACTTAACGTTTCGTTTATTTCAAAGGTTTTCCGCCATCACTGATCGCATCAAAAATATTGTATTGTGTTATGTGATGCACCCGTCCCATTTACCTGATTGAAATTGCGATTATAACCTCGAGGCCCACCACATAATGCTTCCACCCATTTATATATACAAAGGGTCTTTGCCTTTGTAAGTTCTAAATTTTATTTTGTTATACAATTCCTTTTCCCCATCGCATCAGAAGATTTGCATTGTGTTATGCGCTCGCCCTAAATCCCCGATGCCGATTGAGATTATACATACCTGGTCCCACCATAAAGGTCCTCCACCCTGTTAATAAAAATCATTCATCCCTTTGTATAAAATGATAAATCGTTTATGTTTATTTTCAAAGGGATTTTCCACTCCCTTATTACATTACCCATCGGACAGACGCCAATCACATCAAAGTTCATGTCACTTCTTAAATGTGCCTTCCCCTCTCCCTAATCCCCGATTGTGACTACCCCTATGTATTAAAATGCATCCCATAGCATATTATAAATTTATATCCCCCTCCTACCCCTTCCAATTCCGATTGCGATGTGGGTCCTACCTCCTTTCCCTTCCCTTTTCCCATTCAAAAAAAAAAAAAAATTCCCTTCACAAAGGTATACAATTTCATTCCATTTGATTTCAACAGCATTTCATAATAGTCGGTTTCTTCAAATGAATAATGGAAATAAAATAAAATATTCAGATGGACAAGAGTTAATAATAAGACAGATATTTCTACAACAGCAAGGAGATATGGATTTGCTCCTCAAATCACCTATTAATCATTCAACAACATAATTGTGAACTCTACCCAAAGTGTCAAATGTATTGTTGGCCATTATTTTCAAGGGCAGATTGTTGGATTTCTTTTCGATGATTAGTTTTCAGTTCCTCAGCTGTTAGAACAGCTCCCTTTTTCTGTGGATCTATGTTCCCACATTTTAGCCTATTTAATGTAATTTTAAATCATTTGTAAAGTAGTCTGTAACTCAGCAATAGGGGAATAGTGTGGAAGAAATGTTATGTGATCCATTGTACAGTTTGATAGGGAGTTAATAAGAGATGCAGCTCTGATTTGTGGGATCCATGTGGTATGAGATTTAGCATTTGTTTGTATCCTTTGTTTCATATGTAAATTGTTATGTTTCACCTCTCATCCATAAACATTTCCTTTTGAATGCTTTCAAGATAGAAAGGTAGAATCCATTTATATGCTCCGCCTTGGGAAATCATTCATACCTTGTGTTTTTTATTCTATTTGAAAAGGATCCATTTATCGTGCCCTTTTCATCTCCTCATCAGTCTTTCCATTCCATCCTTATTTAACCTTAATTGCTAAAATTTCATGCCTACCTTGCCCCATGAAATACCCTGTATCCTGATTTAATCCCCTAGTTTCATACTATCCCTTTTTGTCCCACACATCCCTGAAAGTTCATTTCATTTATTAAAATTATTTTCCATCATGATACCTAGTTTAATATCATATCATTATTGCATATTTATTTGAATATCCTTTTACGGAGAGAGCCCTCTCCTGTCCTTGTAGGGCTAGCTACAAGGCTGAGCGTGGTTTAGTTGTTACCTTGTTTTTCCCTTTTCAGCCTGGGGTCTAGATCAGGTGCTAACAGGCACAAAGAAATGCTTTCACCTCTTCATCCCTTCTTGAGAGTGCATTTGCAACAAAATTTAGCTTCCCATTTTTATATATGAATTCAAAGTCCTAACCCAACATCTTTGTGACCCATTTTGGTGCTCTTATGAAGATAGTCTTTGTTCCAAAAATTGTTTAAGACTATCATGATCATTTTTTTCCTTGAAGTGTCTTCCCATTAGGTAAGGTCACCATCCCTTTAGTGCATGTAGTATGGTGAACATTTCCTTCTCATAAATAGCTTTTGGTAAATAATTTTCTTTTATTGGATGGCTTTCAAAAGCAATGGGTCATCCTTCTTGCATTAAAACAACACTAATTCCATTTCCTGAGGCATCACATTCCACAATAAAGGTTTTTGTGAAGTCTGGCATAGCTAAGACTGGTGCTAGGAAAATTGCCTATTTAAGATGTTCAAAAGCCTTAGTTGCTTCAAGAGTCCATGAAAATTTATCTTTCTTCAATAATGTTGTTAGGGGTGCTACTATTCTCCCATAATTCTTCACAAACTTGCGATAATAACCTATTAACCCGATAAATCCTCACAACTTCTTTATGGTTGTGGGGACTTTCCATTCCTTAATGCCTTTAATTTTGTTAGGGTCTATCTTAACACCCTCTTGAGATACAATATGACCTAGATATTCCACCTCTTGTACTCCAAAGAAATATTTTGCATATGATTTTTTCTCCTCCAATAGTTTGAGCACCCTGTCAACATGTTGAACATGATCCTTCCAAATCCTGCTGTAGATTAGTATTTCATCAAAAAATACTAGCGCAAATTTTCTAACAAAGGGTTTGAAAATGAAATTCATCAACCCTTGAAATTTAGAAGGTGCATTTCTAAGGCCAAAAGGCATGACCAAAAATTCATAATGACCCTCATAAGTTTAAAATGCTATTTTAGGAATATCTTCAGTCTTCATTCTAATTTGATGATATCTTGAATGAAGATAAAACTTGGTAAAATAAATTGCTCCATGTAATTCTTTCAATAATTCATCAATCACAGGAATGGGAAATTTATATTTAATAGTGAGCTTATTGAGCTCCCTATATTCTGAACACATGCGCCATGATCCATCCTTATTGTGCACCAATACTACTGGAGTAGAGAAAGAAATTTGACTAGGTTGAATTATGCCAACCTCTAACATTTATGAAATCATATGTTCAATTTCAATCTTTTGGACATAACGATATTTGTAAGGCCTGATGTTTGCAAGAACACTTAGTGGAATCAAATAAATAGGATGACAATTATCAAGAATATGTGGGAGTCCTTTGGGAGTTTCAAACACCTTGGAATGATTATCCAAGAATTGTTGGAGATCTGGAGAAATAAATTATTTTGATGTTGGAACTTCTAGTGAGCGTAACTGTGCAATTACACCTCGTTGTTCTTTCTTCAGAAGATTTGTCATGAAATTAGAGCTTATTATATTTCCTGGTTTCCCTGTAATACCCCGTAATTCGATTTCCTTTCCTTATAAAAAAATTTCAAGAAGAGTTATTGAAAATTAAAAGCTACCATCCCCAAATATTGTAACCATTGTACTCTAAGTACAACATCAACACCTTCCATTGCAATGGGAAGCATTGGACTATTCAATACATATTCCCCCATGGTTAGCTTGATATTATGGCATTTTCCAGAGAAATTTATAGTTCCTCCATTTGAAACCATCACTTGACATTCTAGTGTTGGTTATAGGAAAAAATTTAATTCCTTGGCTACCTTACAATGAATAAAATTATCGGTACTACCTGAATCAGTCAACACTATTACCTTTTTATTCTTGATATGTATTTCTATCTTGAGAGTTTGAGGAGTGGTAACTCTTACCAATTCATTACACAATATGGTAGGCCTCATTTATTCTTCTTCTAGGGTTGGTTCATGGTGCATATCCTATTCTTTTGAAGTTTTGTGTTCATTTTCTTCCTCCTCTTCACAATTTATGTAAAATAATTTCTTCTCAACACACTTATGAACTTTTGTTTATTTTTTTTTTATTTTTTTCTTCCAATTGTTGTGGGTGTCAACCTTGTAGGTTGTGGAAGTCCATGAGTAGTAACACTTCCATATTTATAGATGTGAGTGGCAGGCTTCCTTGTCGCCATAATTTTACATTCAATTTTTCTTGCCAACATGGATGTCCTCTCCAATGAATTAGGTTCCAAAACGTGAACTTCATGTTGGATGTTATCATTTAAATTCCCTATGAAGACATCAATCCTATGTTCCTCTGGAATATCAGCTACCCTTATATTGAATTTATTGAAGTCCTCAATGTGCTCCACCACTGAACCGTTTTGTTTGAGATTTATCAATTGGCTAAAGAAGGTGTTGCTATTTGTATCCTCATAATGTGCTATCATTTCCTCCATAAAAATTGGCCAAGTGACAATTTTTTTAAGGGAGAAAAGCCATCGATACCATGAAAATGTATTTTGTTCTAAATGTAAAGTTGCAATGCATATGTTTTGTGTGTTTTGCAAATTATTGAGATCAAAATATTGCTCCATCTGTAGTATCCATGTTATAGGATCCTTTCCATCATAATTCCTCATAGCCATCTTTTTAAAATGGTTGTTCTTCAATCTAACATTAGAGTTTATGAAATCACGATTAACATTTATCTTTTTCTCATCATGAGTTTCCTCTACTATATTTCTGCCATTAGGAATCATTTCTTGTATTAACCTTGTCATCAAACCTGCCATGTCTTCTTTTAGATCATTCTTTGTGTCTTGCATGTTGTCATTCATTTTTTCATCGATCTTAGTTTCCATGTCATCCATCTTAGCTTCCATGCCAACTTCCATGCCATCCATCTTAGCTTTCATTCCATTCTTAAGACCATCCATCTTAGCTTCCATGCCTTTCTTCAAACCATCCATCTTAGCTTCCACGCCTTTCTTCAAATCTTCCATTTCATTTTTTGTTGCTCTTTGTGAGAGAAAAATTTGGTGCACTTTCTCTTGTAATTTTGATATCTCATGTAGCGCTTCTTCCTCTTCACGAGTCATAGTAGAGCACTCTGAAGGCTTAATGGGCATTGAATTAATTTTAGGTGGAATTTTAGAACCCAATACTAATATCTATGCTTCAATATGCCCTTGGAATCACTTCAAACTGATTTTTCACACAAGAATTACGTAATTTGGAAAAAAAAATACACACCTTTTTCTTCCTTTTCAGGAACTCGATATTGAAACTAAATTGTCTCTGTGATTTTAAATCTTCAATATCTGAAATTCAGCCCTGTCGTAGTCCTATGAATCTTCTTTAGAATGCCACATGTTTGACCTAATTTTGATTCTTCAAGACAAAGTTATGACCAATCTCCCACGATGACCTAATTATGGACTGGTTCGGTAGATCGAACTTGTATGACTTGCCACGTGTCACGATTTCCTGCTTTGTCTCTAAAATTTCTAAACAAGAAACTAGAGTCCCTTCACTTGCAACCAAGTTTTATAAAATTCTAATACAATTCTCAGAGAGAGAGTTATGATATTTTTCCCATGGTCACCTCTTTGAGATGAAATTCGGGAGCCTGAAACAATCCTAACTTCCATAGATCATATCTCCAAAAATATTGCGAACCAAGATCTGAAAATTTTACAAAAGTTTCCTCAAGATTTCTTCTTTGCACTGTAAAAAATTTTGCTTCTCAAACTTTGTATATGCAAATTTATATTGCAAATTTAATGATGAAAAGTTTTAGTTGAAATTCGGGAGCCTAAAAAAGAACCTAACTTCCACATATCATATCTCTGAAAATATTGCAAACCAAGGTCTGAAATTTCTTCACGATGTTCCTCAGGATTTCAACTTCGCACTATAAAAATTTCAGCATCTAAACCTTTGTAGAAAAAATGCTATAGCGAAAATTCCATAATGACTTGTTTGAAGGAACGAAACCCTAGAATCCAAAGCTGTGAAACCAAATGTTATGAAACTAGCTTCAAAAATAGAAGAGAAGAAAGATAAACACCTTAGAAATAAGCCACTTTGAGGGGGGAACCTCCAATCCATTACATAAATGAACAATTCTTGGATGATATAAATGAAAAAAACCCCTTCTATATATAGGAGTCAATGGGGTCACAATATAATCCTAGCCGACCTAACAATAATAATGTAAGGGCACAATAATAACAATATTGGGGTTACAGGGGTAGAACAATAACAATAATGGGGTTACACTAACAATAGTAAAAGACTATACTAGTAATATAGGGACCTAACAATGTCACTTAAGAACTCCATTTTATATGTTTCTCCTTTTCTATAACTCTCTTCATGCAATCCTTTTCCATAATATATTTACTACTGCTACTTTCTTCAACAATTTTTTTTTTAATTAGTTGAAAAGAAAATATCATTTAACGATTTTTTCATCTCATTGAACATCCATTTTTTCAATCTCTTAGTACTCCTTGTTGGTTGGAAATATGTTTTTTTCAAATCAGTGTTCTATTTCTCAATCCTATTCCAATGAGGTTCTACCTTCTTCTCTTCTTTACTTACACAAACTCGTCTTTTCTCTCTCTACAATCCATGCTCTCCAATTAAAGCTAAAATATCCTTTAACATTCTTCACACATATATTGTTGTGGAATTCCTCTCTTCAACTCATCTTCAACCTCTACAAAATTGAATTGAGCAGGATATCCTAATCTGGTACCATTAATGGTGTAGGTTGCCAAAATCAATTTTCACAAATCAAATATAATAGGCCCAAATTATGGAATTAAAACAAAATTTAAGGCAATTAAAAACCAATGAAACATTATATATATATATATATATATATATAACCCCACCATAGCACCAAGTCTCGACCTAGGTGGTGCTTATATATATATATATATATATATATATATATATATATATATATATATATATATAACCCCACCATCTCGACCTAGGTGGTGCTTATATATATATATGAACGGAGTGAATGAACCTATGGAGAAATACCTTTATACTAGAAAGGAGCCATGTGAGTTAATTCCTTTACTTTCTTACTGGAGGAGGAACTCTTTTATATTTAAACTTAGCGCCAAATTGACTTACCTTAGCGTAATAGTAATATAGAAGGGTCCCATGACCATAAGGAATAACCAGCATGACAAATTGAGGACCTCTACATTTTTACAACTAGTGCACTTGTTCCTTCCTTCAAAACTCATGTGGAAAAACCTCCAAGATGGAAACTTCCATGAAAATTGATAATCAACCCTCTTGTCTCCATTGGCTACTGGTCCAAGACCCCAATGTTTTTAAGGTCACACTGAATTTTTGTCTACCTAGAATTATAATGAATCCTCCTATTTGCACACTTTCAAACTTCGTTAAAAAAATAAAGTCTTCGTCCTTCCATCTAAGGAATAGAGAGGGACATAGATTTCAACACTATATACTGATTTAAATACTTTCGGAGATATTTCCACTACCATTATAATTTAGTTGATCACATGAGTTGCACAAGGAATTTGAAAGGTGCCATGCAATTTCCACGTAAAGGAATAAATACTTACACATGGGATCTATGGTTTCCAACCAAGACACATGTTGTGCTACAACTTTTTCAAGTGTACACCAAAATCCCTTCTACCTACTTCTCTTTTTCATTACCATCTTAAAAAAACATACATATATTACTTAGCTACTCATATCCATAAAAATACAATTATATAAGCTAAATTTGGATTAAAACTTTAAAAATATAAAAAAATTCTAACTTAAGTTATTACATAACAATATTAGCGAATAAATCCTAATCTACTAACCATTTTCAAATTTTAAGGAACCAACTCTCTTGGTAAAAAAAATTCACCTCTTTGAGGTGATTCTAAATTTGACCGATACATCAGTTTTCGACTCTAAAAGCATCAAGATCAATAAAAATAATATAATGATCTAATATTAAATAAGAGATAAAAAAAAATCAATGTTTCTTGTCCAATATCCCTTATATAATTAATGGAATATCTAAAAAATTTCACAAAACTTGATGTTATATTTTATTTTAAAACTTACACTAATGAAATGACACTTACTAATATGCTCTCATTTAAAGAGAAACAACCTTTCTAAAGATGATGATGTGCTCTCATATTCATAGCTTCACCATATTCTAACACAATACTATTATCATCATACTCATTTGAAAGAATATTTGTGAAATCATCTCACATCTGTCAGCCATTATCTAGATTAAGAGAATGTTATAAATGAAAATAGATAGTCATTGTAACTAAAAATGAAAAATATAAGTGGTCTTGTGGAAGGTATTTCTTTCATATGTATGCATTCAGAAGAAAATATGCATAAACACTACTTCGAAATATATTCAAGAAAAGTGGAACTTTCCGTACATCTCATCAATGAGTAATATATTTACAAAATATAGACATTACCTATGATGAAATGTACATATACTCTCATTCCCCAACATTCTACAATCTCAAGATCAAAAACAAAAATAAGTAAAGATTGTGAGTCTCATTTTGTACCTAGCAATTGTGATTTTCAGTCAAGTTATATGTTTAATAAATATTGTTACATTAATATGCCAGTCCAAGGTTTATCGACTTATGAAACATTAGTTTTGTATGGCATGATTATATTACTAACAACATGAATTAACTTTTATAATTATTAAAATAATCTTAATTGAGTTATAAATCTACTCTAAATGGTAAACATGATTGAGCATACCTTTTGCTAACCGTTATCTATTGCGAATTTTTTAATATCGAAGTGTACATTACAAGATCAGATAGTTCTTGTTTTAGTAACTTGTTTGAAATAGGTCAAGACAATAACTTAGAAAAGTAATGCTTTGTTCCTAAATTATCCCTCTTTAATGTGAAATAATAATACGAATGAGCCCATTGTAAATTCAACTTTCCTCAAACAGATAATGAAATTTCTTAAAATATAAATTCTATAAATGCAAGGTACAATAAAGAAATAATAATACGAATTAGCCATTTGTAAATTCAACTTTCCTCAAACAACAGATAATGAAATTTCTTAAAATATAAATTCTATAACTACAGAGTTCAAGATGAGGGATATAGCATGAACACAAAATTGTGGGAAATTCCTCTCTCGGAGTCCCTTTGTTGATGAAGACATTCGTAGATTAGGTAACTAAATGATGCAAATAATTTATTTAAAGAACTCTTTCATTAATCAAAAAAACGTTTTAACAATTGCAAGTATAATTATGTATTCCAATGACACTACTTTGTTTTTAAAATATACGATATTTATAATTGAATGCATCAATTCACACCTAATACAAATTACATTATCTCCCTTGATGATTGTTCCACAATTTCTATTTTCCTTCGATGCAAAAATTGTGGATAGATGTTATGAAAGATGGTCTGCATTCACCATGTTTGTTGCAGTGCATGCTTAATTATTGTCATCTAACGAAGTTCATCATATCTAAATATTTTGGATATCAAATCCTCGTTACTTCATGACACAACATGCACGAAATCATGGGATATTTTTAAAAATCTAATATCTTCCATTTCTCCTAGTGAGCACTGATAAAATATAATATCAACCAATAAAGGAAATTTTGCTTCATAGTGAGCACCGATAAAATATAATATCAACCAATAAAAGAATTTTTGCTTCATAGTGAGCAGTGATAAATTCAATTGTTGGCAGATACACGCTTTCAATCGTTGAGCCAAGATGTAGGGTTACTTTTATCTATTTCATCCGATTGGTTTTTGGTTTTTGCAATTAAATCTGACAACAGATTCTCAATTTCACATTGTTAAACCTTTTTCACATTCTTGTGCTCACTGATAATATCCTTTTTGGGTATGTGGAATATTGGAAATTGAAATACCTTGTAAAATTGATATTATTAGTTTACAGATTCCTTCATTACAATGTCTCCTTGATTGTTGCCTCAATAATCTATTATGCATTGTTGATCCGTACTCCAAAAGATAAGAACCCATGGGTATGAATTATTTAAACTTTTTTTCATTTTAGCTATCTTATTACAATGTAATGTAATTTAATGTTGTGGAGTTTAGTTTTATTAGGTTACAAGTTTACATCTCATTTTAGAGTTGAGTGTGATAAATTGAGAGAATAAACATTAAAGGATATTCATTTTCTATTCAGCTTAATACATTCCAAATAACATTCAAATTATACGAGATCTGCACAATCCTTATAACAACATCCCAAATATAAACAGATTTTTTGCATTTAACATTGAATTACAAGCTCAATTTATTTTTATGAATAAAACCTATCATAAATGTTCTCATACCTCGTTATTTTTATTCTTATGGTATGTGCAGGACCAAAGCCTAGTTATTGTTTGATACATGATTGATTTCATAAAGCATGTGTTAGCAAAAATAATGATTCAAAATGCGGAATAAATACTTAAAAGTAATCGAAAATTAAAACTTAAAACTCAAAATTTCCCATTAAATAATACCTCCAGCCATTGATGAATTATACTATGTAGAAAAAATAATTTTGCAAAGATGAAATCTTCACAAAGATCAACGCTCCAAGAAGTTCCCGAATGAATGGTTTATTGCAGATTCTTCAAGGAAACGAAATAGACTTTAATAAAACTATAACACAGCGGCCAGACCCTCGAGAGTTCTTCTCGACGTTCATTTTTCTGCAACGAAGCCTCCTTAACGTAGCCACTACACAACACTGCGTCATCAACACCAACACTAAAGAAAATATGAAGGCACTTCCAAGCTCTCCTCACTCTGACTTGATGGTGTAAGGCTGAAGGTGATTAAGTTAGTGAGCTTGGGGACCAAACAGAAGAATTTATAGCCAAGCTTCCATCAAGCTTCTGTTGGCTATTCATTAAGTGTTCCAAAAATCATGGTTGATAACTATAATGGGAGTAACGGACTAGATAACTGCAATGGGAGTAACGGATCACTTGAGAAGCTCCCGAAAAGAAATTAATTAACTTTAGTTGATTTCCTAATTTAAGGAAATAACTGCGGTTGGTTTCCATAATTTAAGGAAACAACTATAGATCAGTTTCCAGAAATCGCATGTTGGGAGAGGCAGCTTAACATTCTCCCACTTGGTCCATACTTCCAATCTTAATTTCTCATCTTAAAACCCATTGAAAATATGTATTAAGTAATAGATACATGAATCATGGTGATAAGTCCTCTGATGATGAGTATTATCTTCCATGTATTACTATGTATTTATTTCTATTAAAATTTATGTGGCAACAATTTCTTAATGAATAAACCCTATGTTCATTCTTGGTCCTACATAGATGTATTCTCTCAAATCAAATTAAGATGCACATAAATATGAGAAAAACATCAAAATAATTAAGAACTTCATTAAAATAATATTGTTCATACAATGAGAAACTACATAATGGAACCAAGTCCCATATTCATTACATGATCCTTGAATTTAAACGGCGGCATGCCCTTGGTCAAAGGATCAGTAATCATCAATTCAGTGCTGACGTGCTCAATTACCACCTTCTTTTCTTTAACATGTTCCCTTATGGATAAATACTTAATGTCGATGTGTTTATTTCGACTCCCACTTTTGTTGTTCTTGGCCATAAAAACAACTGCTGAATTGTCTCAATACATTCTTAATGGCTTAGAAATAGAATCGATAATTTTAAGCCCAAAAGTGAAAATCTTAAGCCATACACCTTGTAAAGTAGCCTCAAAACAGGGGACGAACTCGGCTTCCATAGTGGAAGTGGCAATCAAGGTCTGCTTGGCAGTCCTCCATGATACAGCTCCACCGGCCAATGTCATAAAAATGTATCTTGATGTTGATTTGCATGAATCAACACATCCAACAAAGTCTGAATCTGAGTGGCCAATTATTTCCAAATTGTCCGTCTGTTTATACATAAGCATTTATTTTTTGGTTCCTTGAAGGTACCTCATTACTTTATTTGCAGCTCTCAAGTGGTCTAAACCTGGATCACTCTGATATCGTCCCAACATTCCCACAACAAATGCAATGTCAGGTCTTGTGCAGACTTGAGCATGCATTAAGCTTCTGACAGCAGAAGCATATGGAATGTTCTTCATTTGTTCCCTTTCAAAGTGGTTCTTCGGGCATCGGTTCAAATTGAACCTATCACCTTTCACAGTGGGAGCGACACTTGGTGAACAATCCTTCATCCAAATTCTCTCTAAAATTTTATTAATATAGGTTTCCTGAGACAGACCCAAGATGCCTCAAAATCTGTCTCTATGGATCTTAATGCCGATGACATAAGATGCCTCACCCATATCCTTCATATTGAAATTTTTAGAGAGGAATTGTTTCACCTTATGCAGAAAACCCTTATCATTGGTTGCTAGCAAAATGTCATCCACATATAAAACAAGAAAATAGAGTTTACTCCCACTGACTTTTAGGTATATACATTCATCCATAATGTTTTCTACAAAACCAAAAGAAGATATTACATTATTAAATTTCAAATACCATTGGCGACATGCTTGTTTTAATTCATATAATGATTTCTTGAGCTTGCAAACCAATTTCTCACCATCACTAGAGGAGAATCCGTCAGGTTGTTTCATGTAAACCTCCTCCTCTAGATCTCCATTGAGAAATGTTGTTTTCACATGCATTTGGTGCAACTCCAAGTCAAAGTGGGCTAATAATGCCATAATAACGTGCAAGTAATATTTCTTAGATATAGGAGAGAAAGTCTCTGTGTAATCAATTCCTTATTTCTGAGTGAATCCCTTTGCAACGAGTCTTTCCTTGTATCTCTCAATGTTGCCCAATGATTCTTTCTTTGCCTTAAAGACCCATTTACATACAATGGATTTTGCACCGTTAGGCAACTCAACAAGATTCCAGACTTCTTTACTCTTCATAGAATTCATCTCTTCCTTCATGGCATCGTACCATAATTCTGATTCATTGCAACTCATGGGTTGTGAAAAAGACTCGAGATCATTTTCGGCTCCAATGTTGTAGTCAGATTCTTGCAGATACACAATATAATCATCAGGTATTGCTGATATCTTTGGTCTAGTAGATCTTCTTAATGTTGTACCACCATATTCTTGAGAATTATGTGGTTCAACTTGTTGTTCAAAAATTCTTGGCCATTCTTGAACTATCTGATCTACTGGAATGTCGTTAGCAGCTTTTGGAACTTCAACAATTGGATTTTCAACACCAGTTTGTACTTGAGGGGTGCTGTGAAAAATAACCAATATATCACTTGAGGTGGAAGGTTGAGATTCTGAATGATCTTTCTCAGAAACTATGTTCCTAGTTTGATCGCTCCCACTGATCTAGTCATTTTCAAGAAACTTTGCATTTCTTGATTCCACAATCCTAGTGTTGTGAGATGGACAGTAAAATCTGTAACCTTTAGACCTTTCAGCATATCCAATGAAATACCCAATAATGGTCCTTAGGTCTAGCTTCTTTTCTTGTGGATTATATATTCTCACTTTAGATGGGCATCCCCAAACGTGCATATGTCGCAAACTCGATTTCCAACCTTTCCATAATTCAAATGGCGTTTTAGGAACAACCTTGGTTGGAAATCAGTTTAATATATACACTATCGTCTAAAGTGCTTCAGTCCACAAGGATTTACGAAGATTGGAGTTGCTAGGAATACTCCACACCATGTCCAATAATGTTCGGTTTCTTCTTTTTGCTACACCATTCTGGTCGGGTGAACCAGGGATGGTGTATTGGGCAACAATCCCATGCTCTTGAAGAAATTTTACGAATGGCCCAGGTGCTTTTCCATCTTGTGTGTATCTACCATAATATTCTCCACCTCTATCTGATCTCACGATCTTGATTTTCTTGCCACATTAATTCTCTACTTCAGCCTTAAAGATCTTAAAGGCATCTAATGCTTCACTCTTTTTATGAAGCATATAGAGATACATATATCGTGAGTAATCATCTTTAAAAGAGATGACGTATCTCTGACCATGTGATTCCATGTCTGGACTACATATATTAGTATGTATGATCTCTAATATGTCTAAACTTCTATTGGCACCTTTCTTTGACTTGTTGGTCTGCTTTCCCTTTATGCAGTCCACACAAGTCTCAAAATTAGTAAAATCCAGAGTATTAAGTACCCCTTCATTTATCAATCTTTTAATTATTTCTATGGAGATATGAATTAGTCTCCAGTGCCATAATTTAGAGGAATTTTCATTAACAACACATCTTTTAGTGCCAATGTGAACATGCATTGAATGATAAGTGACATTTTTTTGTAAATAAATGTAGTAAAGACCATTAGACAAAATACCATTCCCAACACAACCATATTTATAAAATAAATTGAAGGATGTTTCTGAAAAGTTAAAGGAATATCCAAAAGGTACAAGCCTTGAAACTAAAATCAAGTTTCTATAAAAACTTGCAACATAAAAGGTCTTTTCTAATTCTAAAACAAATCCACTACTTAAAGTTAAATAGCATGTTTCTATAGCTTCCACATGCGAGCCCATCTTGTTTCCTGATAAGATGCTTTTCTCACTTCCCACTGGCTTCCTTAGATTTTTCAAACCCTACAAGGAATTCAAAATGTGAATTGTTGATCCAGAAGCAATCCACCAAGTGTTAATATTGACATTAACAATATTAGATTCATAACAAACAAATTAGATTGGATTATCTTTGTCCGCAAGCCATTTCTGAAATTTGGCACATTCCTTATTCATGTGTCCCTTCTTTTTACAGAAGAAACACTTGGAATCATTCTTGATATCAGCTTGGGGAGGTACTTTACCTTTCCCTTTCTGATTGGCTTGAGATTTTCCATTTACTCACGTTGTTAGCATTGCACTTTCTCCCATTTCCATCACCATTCTCTCTTCCTCTTGAACACACATGTTCATGAGTTCATTAATTGAACATTTATCCTTATGTGTGTTGTATGATATTTTGAAGGGTCTGTGTTAGTGCGGAAGGGTGTTCAGGATGTAGTGCATCAGGAAAGAGTTTGAAATTTCAACCTCGAGTTTCTTCAATTGAGCCACAATGTTCCTAATTTGCATGATGTGCTTGTGTACGCCTTTCACACTGGTGAGCCTTAGGGATGAGAACTTCATGATTAGGGTGCTTTCTAGTGCCTTGTCTGAAGTGACGAATTGATCATCAATGGCTTACAGCAAGTCTCGGGTCTTTTCATGTTGTTCAAAAGAACCACGAATACCATCTGAAATTTTAGTCTTAATGAACATCATGCTTAGGCAATTAGATCGTTCCCATCATTCATAAAGTGTGATGTCCGCTCTAGTGCTGGCATTATTGAGTGTCGGTAGTTCATATTTCCTAATAGCATAGTCTATTTCCATCCACACCAAATGAAGGAGAAATATCTCCTTCCAGACCTTATAGTTATCTCCCTTAAGTTTAGGGATATCAATATGAATTTCAGAGAAATTTGCAGGTTGTACAACTGCATAAAGTTAAAGATCACATGTTTATGTTAAAATTGAGGCCCAAGTAAAATTTCATGTTTTACCAATGTAAATTGCGCTGAAAATTGAATCTAATGACATAAAAATTGTCTGTGGACTAAATTTTTATTCCAAGAAAATTCATTTATTCTTTATGATAAAATTTATCAAATTATCCACGTAATTCATATTTCTAAGGGTATATTGTGATTATAATTTGTTATAAATTCTATCTTAGTTTTGAACTTTATGATAAAACTATTAATTCATAATTCCTATGGGTAAGTTATGAATATTTTATCTTAATTAATTACATAAATATAACAAAAATACCTATGGGATAAAATTTATTATATTTAGTATAATTAATTACAATTAATGACTAATTTTTTGAACTTTATGATGAAAATATTAATTCATAATTCCTGTGGGTAAGTTATGAATATTTTATCCTAATTAATTGCATAAATATAACAAAAATTCCTATGGGATAAAATTTATTATATTTAGCATAATTAATTACAATTAATGTCTAAAGTTTTGAATTTTATGATAAAACTATTAATTTATAATTCATGTGGGTAAGGTATGAATATTTTATCCTAATTAATTACATAAATATAACAAAAATTCCTGTGGGATAAAATTTATTATATTTAGTATAATTAATTACAATTAATGTCTAAATACTCTTTATGTGATCCTAATCAATCATAATATATATAGTTTTATTTAATTAGAGATGCTATGGATATTCTCTTAATCAATTAAAATTATATGGATCAATAGACATTATTTACATTAATAATAATAATAATAATAATAATAGTAATAATAATAATACACTTGACATGAGAATAATGATAATTTGCATAAATAAAATTACAATATTCATGCATAACTTTTGACGATGGGTCTCTTTTACTCATCCAAAATAGCATATTTTAACTAGAGCAGTAATAATTAATTCATGCAAATTAAATTGCACAATAATTATTCAAATTGCACTAAATAAATATTATAATCATAAAATTGAGAAAAAAATTAGACATATTTCCAAATAATTTAATTCAGAAAAATCTCAGAATATGACTATAATCACCAAGGCAGAGATAAAACCTTGCTCTGATACCAAATGTTAGCAAAAATAATGATTCAAAATGCGGAATAAATACTTAAAAGGAATCGAAAATTAAAACTTAAAACATAAAATTGCCCATTAAATAATACCTCCAGCCATTGATGAATTATACTATGTAGAAAAAGTAATTTTGCAAAGATGAAATCTGCACAAAGATCAATGCTCCAAGAAGTGCTCTAATGAATGGTTTATTGAAGATTCTTCAAGGAAACAAAACAGAGTTTAATAAAACTATAACGCAACAGCTTGAGCGTTGAGAGTTCTTCTCCACATTCACTTTTCTGTAATGAAGCCTCCCTAACATAGCCACTACACAGCACTGCGTCCTGAACACCAACACTAAAAAAAATCTGAAGGAACTTTAAAGCTCTCCTCACTCTGACTTGATGGTGTAAGGTAGAAGGGGATTAAGTTAGTGAGCTTGGAGACCAAACAGAATAATTTATAGCCAAGCTTCCATCAAGCTTTTGTTGGCTATTCGTTAAGTGTTCCAAAAATCATGGTAGATAACTGTAATGGGAGTAATGGGCTAGATCACTGCAATGGGAGTAATGGATCACTTGAGAAGCTCCCAAAAAGAAATTAAATAACTTCAGTTGATTTCCTAATTTAAGGAAATAACTGCAGTTGTTTTCCATAATTTAAGGAAACAACTGCAGATCAGTTTCCAGAAATCACACGTTGGGAGAGAGAGCTTAACAACATGTACATCATATGTATAACAACAAAAAGTTACGTAGATATTGTGAGATAGTAGATAAACTAGTCATTGCCCTTAAATATGTAAAAATACAAGGAAGGTATAGAATATTGGTAATAATATTAGTAATCTATTTTATAAAATTTAAATTTAAGTAAGATTTATTTAATTGTAAATAAAAGGCTTTTTAATAGAATTAATTTGAAATGAAAACTTTTGAAAATATACAATTGTTGGAGTAATTGAAAATATGATTTCATATTGTAATAAAGATTAATTTTTTAAGCTACATTGAGATTAAAGAGAGAAAAAAAATATTGATTTAGTTTACATATTTTTATTTTCAATTTTATTTTATTTCATATTATTAAAATCTTGAATAACATTGAAATGTCTAAATTACAATTAAATTTGAGGTCAGATTTACTCAAACACATGTGCCATTCATCAGGCATAAAGTCTTATTGAAAAATGGAGAGAAAGATAAGTTCTATAGATAGTAACATAGTAAGGAACGTCATTTCTCAAATATATTGAGAGAAAAGAGAGTATTTTTGCATTTATTATGTTGGCCACTATCTAAACAAGCTCTATAACATTTGTGAGACCCTTCTGGTAAAAATAAACCTAAACCTTGTAAAACTGAACAAATAATAGATTATGCAAACGTAGCCATCTAAAATATAAAAAATCCCACAAATTTTTCTTTATTTGAACAGATATACAAGAAAAATTATCGAAAATCGAAAACTTGTAAAATAAAATTTTAAATATAAATGAACGGCAAAGGAAACAGAAGAAGATTAAGGAGAAGAAAGAGGGCATTACCAGATGAAACGATGCTAGTGGAAGGCGTTAAAGCTAACTGTCTAAGGGGTGAAGCTGCTTGGTTCGGTCTGCTCACTAGTGAATGATGTGTGTGTTATTTGTAGATTAAATACACTGGCAACCTTGCTTTATGGGTAGTAGAAAGAAGGCAACAGTTTTGCATGTAGGAAAAGATGCAAACTTACTCATCTAAAATATAAAAAATCCCACTCAATTTTTTTTTTATTTGAACAGGAGAAATTATCAGAAATCGAAAACTTGTAAAATAAAATTTTAAATATAAATGAATAGAAAAGTAAACAAAAGAATATTAAGGAGAAGAAAGAGTACATTACCAGATGAAGCCGCGTTGGTGGCAGCCGTTGAAGCTAACTGGCTATTGCTAAGGGGTGAAGCTGCTTGGCTGGGTTTGCTCACTAGTGAATGATGCTTTGTAGATTAAATGCACAAACAACCTTGCTTTATGGGTAGTAGAAAGAAAGAAACAATTTTGCATGCAGGAAAAGTTGTGTATCTACAACTCAAAAATGATACTTGTCAATCAAATCAACGGTGAAAAACAATAACAGCTGTGCTTGGAATCAAGGATAGAAAATAAATAAATTGACAAAAGTCAGTAATGAAGTGCTTAAAAAAAAAAATACACCTTCGATGTAAAAATATAGTGTTCAAGAAATATTATCAACCACTCCAGTTATTAGCATAAATCCTTATATAATTATTAATAAAAAAAATAGACTAAAAGAGTTCCCATAAAATCCCATGGACATATTTATAACGATATTTGAATCTTCTTTTTCAAATCAAGTATGTCGTCGCATTGTCTCCACTTAAAATATTCCTTCTCCAACTTCATATATTAAAGAATTAAGTGGAATAGGAGGATATCAATTTCAACATAGCGCATGATCACAATATTAGAATTAAGAACACTGTTACTGATGAAATAGGCAACCTGACCTCAAAACGGGAACTCTAGCACAAAAAGACTCAAAAAACATGAAAAAACACCCCCAAAACAAAAAAAGTGTATTCCAGAGCACACTTGGTTATTTTTTAAGGTCAAATTTCAACATTTTATAAAATTATGCTAAAAACAAAATTGTTCCTTGAAAAAAGGATTGAAAAAACACCCTCAAAACAAAACCAGTTGATACTGGAATAACAAAAGAAAAAGAAAATTGTGTCATATTTTTGACATTTTTAAAAATAGAAATAACATTTTTTAATTTTTAAAATTCAAACATTAAAAAAAACCTAAAATTTAAATTTAAAAAATAAAAACATTTTAAAGCTTGAAATTTAAAAATATATAGGAATAAAAAAATAAAAATAAAAACAAAATAAAATTTTTAATTCAAACATTAAAAAAAAAACCTAAAATTTAAGGAAAAAAATTTAAAAAAAATAAAATTAAAGATTAAAATTTCAAAATATATAGAAATAAAAAAATAAAGAAAAAACAAAAACAAAATATTAAATTAAAAAAAAACAAGTTTAAAAAAAGAAATTATAAAAAATAAAATATAGAAATTAAATTTAAAAAAGGAAAATAAAATCTTTCCTAAATTAAAAAAAATAAAAAATAATTTTTTTTTTTTTTAATAAATATATTAGATTTTAATAAATTTAAAACATAAAAAAAAATACATTATTTAAATTAAAAGAAAAAAAATGAAAAATTAATTAAAAATAAAAAATAAAAATAAAATACAATAAAAATATTAAATTTAAAAAAATATATATTAAAAAAACAAATAAACTTTAAAAAATAAATTAAATTTAAATTATAAAAAATTATATATATATATATATATATATATATATATATATATATATATATATATATATATATTAAATTTTAATAAATAAATGAATAAACAAATAAATTTTGAAATAAAAAATAAATTTTAAATATAAAGAAAAAAAAAAACATTGTTAAAATAAAAAAGTTAAAAAACTTTAAAAATCAATTAAAAATGAAAAATTGAAATAAATAAATTAAAAAAAAAAAATCTAACTAAAAAAAATAAAAAAAATCTAATTTTAAATACACAATTTTAATTGAAATAAAAAATATATATATAAAAATTTTATGTAATTAGAAAAATAATAACAAAAAATTAAAAAAATTAAAAAAAAATATTGAATTCAAATAAATTAAAAGAAAATACAAAATTTATTAAATTTTCAAAAATTAAATGAAAAAACTAAACATAAAATTTAATAATAAAAAAATATATGAAAAAATTAAAAAATAAAATCAATTAAATAAAAATAAAATACAAAATTTAATAAAAATTATTAAGAAAATAAAAAAAAAAAAAATTAAAAACCAAAAAATTGAATAAAATTGATAATAAAAAAATAAAATAAATAAAATTTCAAATATAAAAATTAAATTAAAAAAAATAATTTTAAATTTTTTGAATTTAAAAAAAATCAAATTAAAAAAAAAAATATTAAAAATTAAAAAAGATTAAAAAAAAGAATTTTTTTATCGTGGTGACTCCACTAATTGGCCTCCCGCCCAGGTGGCGGCGGAGGCCAGCCGCCTAGCGGGCCGGGAGGCTGCTCAGCGGCCGACCTCCATCGCCACCTGGGTGGGAGGACGATTCCAGGAACCGCCCTCCCGTGACGGGAGGCCCATTTGTTGTGGGAGGACGCCATTCCTAGAATCAACCTCCTGTCATGAGAGGGCGATTCGCGGAATCGACCTTCCGCCACGCGAGGGCGATTCCCGGAATCGGCCTCCCGCCAAGGTCACGGTGGAGGCCAGCCACTGGGCAGGCGGGGGATGCATGTAGCCTCCTCGCCCATCAAGCAGCCAGCCTCCGCCGCCATCTGGGCGGGAGGCCGATTGGTGGTGCCACCACGATCAAAAATTTATTTATTTATTTATTTATTTTAAATTTTAATATTTTTTTTTAATTTGATTTTTTTTTTAATTTTTTTTTTTAAATTCAAAAAAAATACATTTTTTTTTTAATTCAAATTTTTTGTTTTAAATTTAATTTGTTTTAATTTTTTTTGTCTTTTTTTTAAATTTTGTTTTTAAATTTAATATTTTAGATTAATTATTTTTTAAAATTAAAAATTTATTTATTAAATTTATTAAATCTTAATTTAATTTTTTTTTTTAATCTTTTAGTTTATTTAGTTTTTCAGTTTTAAAACTT
This sequence comes from Pinus albicaulis, assembly GCA_034641835.2. Lineage (NCBI taxonomy): Eukaryota > Viridiplantae > Streptophyta > Pinopsida > Pinales > Pinaceae > Pinus > Pinus albicaulis. The sequence continues at coordinate 1,025,215,537 of CM076572.1, forward strand.
ATAAATTGTTTCATGAAAAAAAAACAGTAAATTTATGGATATTTGTTTTTTAATTATTTGCACGTAGTTTTTTTCATTTTTTTTGTTTTTTAATAATAGGTTTTTTTATTTTAATTTTCTTTTTCAATTTTAAATTTTGTTTTTTTTTAATTTGTTTTTTCTTTGTTAATTTTAAAATTTGTATTTTTTTTGTTATTATTATTGTTTTTTTAATTTAAATTTTTAAATTTAATTTTTTCTTTTTTGTATTTTTTTTTTTTATCTAAATTTTAATTTTGTAATTTAAATTATTTTTAAATTTTCTATTTAATTTTTTTTTAATTATATTGTTTTTTTTAATAACTTAGAAAAAAATGTTTTTGATCTTTTTATTTTATATTTTTTTTGGTTAATTTTTGTTTTTTTTCTTTAAATTATGTGTTTATTTTTTAAAAAAATTTCATTCCTTTTGATATAATTTTCAAATTTTTTTTTTTTTTTTTGGTTTGTTTTATTTATTTTTGTTTAAATTTTTTTTTTTAACGAGTTATTTTTGTTTTTTTTTACATTTTTATTGGTTTTTGTTGTTTATATATATATATATATATATATATATATATATATATATATATATATTATCTAAGTTTTGTGTTTTATTATCAACATGAAAATCACCACTCTAAAAAAAAAAGTTTGATGCTGCATCAACACGTTTCAAAATTAGCATGAAAATCACCGCTCTACAAAAAAAGTTGATGCTGCATCAATACGTTTCAAAAATAGCATGAAAATCACTAACATTTTAAAACAAATATTCATACTTCATAAATAAAAATATTAGAGTTTCAAAAATGTGCACAAAAAAAAGGGTTATTCTAATCACCACTTTTCAAAATTAGGTGCTTTTATGCTACCAAAAAAAAGTGAATAACAATGCGATTACTTATTTCATCAATAACAATGTTTAAATAGTATGTGAACATTACAATGAATTTCTTAACACAAAAAATGGCACTTTCTTTTTCTATGGAAATGTGAAATAAATTGATACTTTGTAGTGTTTCATTTCATTGTTGCAAAGGCAGCGTGAAGTGCGAGCTATCTTTCTTATTAATTGTAATATGCCAATTTATATAATTTGGGAAAACTAAAGAAGTTTCTCGTGTGAGTTATTTCTTATTATCTTGCAAATATTTAATAATTCATTAGTTAACGATTTAATAATTTATTAGTTAACTTCTTAGTAGGGAGGAACGAGATTAAAAAATAAATGCTGAAATATGATTGATGAATCTTTATGGTTATTAAGTCCACGCTCCAAGCTATTGATGAATCTGTATGGTTATGAAGTCCATACTCCAAGATTTATTGGCGATGATATTATTCCAGGATTGTTTAATATTCTTATCTCACTAAATAAATTTTAGTAAGAGTGAGGAAAAAATAAAACGTGTCCTCATGCAATCACTTATTAATACATGAATGTCATATACAAGCTTGATAAGGATGAATCTAATAAAATCTAAACTTTTTTTTATCATAAATGGATCAATTTAAAAAAAAAAAAAAAAACTTCTATTTTCCTCATAAATCGGTTGAATGCCTCAATTATGGAAATTGAAGATGCCAAAGTTGACTTCGTTACCTATTTAGAATGTGCAATCGAACCTTTTCATTCTATAAATTGAATGCTTCAGTTTATATTGATTATTATATTAATTGTTGTAGATTTATATAATTAAAGTTGAATTTGTTCCACTCCCATTAAATGTACAAAAGCTGAGATCTGCATGAAAATGCTCGTTAAGTGTACTCGCAATTTGTTGATTTTCTTTGACGAAACCATAAGAAAGTGAAACGATGTATTTTTTTTTTTTGGGTTAATCGTCCAAGAGCATATGCCAATTCGGGAAAAGATTGCCACTATATTATTAAAATTCATCTTTCTCGATTATTTTCTTGTAATGAGTTATATGAAAATGTGTGCTTCTCAAATCTTGTAATCCTTCCTTATATTTATGTTATATTACATATATTCTGTTTTGTTTTCTAAACAATTAGAGCCATAGAGGCATTCCGAGATATAATTCAATAATCATTTTTTTAAATATTCCTATTTTATATGAATAATGGAAAAGTAATTTTGTTATCTTAAAAAGGAGGTTTTTTAGGTTCAAACTCAAATTAATGTATTATTATTTCTGGTATAAATTAAATTATTATTTTTATTATTAATTTATGAAGTGAAACAGATCGTTGGACAGTTCCTAGAACACCATGGATGGAAAGGATCTGTCATTTCTGTGAGAATATGAACATCGAGGATGAAAATCACTTCCTCTTAGAGTGCCCCGAGTACAACCACATTAGAGCTCAATTTCATAATTTTTGTTACAACGCTGACCTTCCTAGCCTTTTAAGATGTCAAAATTATAGTGAACTTGGGAGGCTCCTCTCCAAGCTTTTTGAGCATAGGAGTAAAATCTTAAATCAAACTAAATAACTATTTTCTATAGGTTCGATAGACCAAAGATTGGTCTGAGTGGATGTTAATCATCATCATCATCATCATCATCATATTTAAAATTTAGAAAATTAAATAAATTTATCTTAATTTATTTAATATTGTATTATTTAGTTAAGGCCACAATTAATAGTTATTTATTAATTTAATAATTATTAAGTGGATAGTAGGAATTTAATTTCCATATAGACGTGGAAATGTATCTCCAAAGTGGTTAAGCACTTTTATTTACTTTTATTTTTATTTATATTCATTAATTAAAAAATGTTTCATGAGTAACATCATATGAAATGATTTATGGTTTTTGAATATGTGGTATTGAGAAGCCATGGTATTGGTTGATGGTATTGTATTAAGTCTATTTATCAATTAAGATGCTTGATGGTATTCTAGAGTGACTCTCCATGGTTAAGAATCTTGTTACCTTTTGTGTTTTTTTTTTTTTTTTTTTAATGTATATATATATATATATATATATATATATATATATATATATATATATATATATATATTTGTAAATAAGGCTAAGTTCTATTGATAATGAAACATAATGTACAGAGAGGCTATGGCCTCAGCGTAGCTGGCATATGTGGTAGCCATAGTAACAGCAAAATAGCAAAAGATTCAAAATTGGAGCTGCCCACATGGGAAAACCAGCCCAGGTAGAGTATATGGTGCTGCCTTGGATAGGAAACCAGCATTATAAACCATAATTCAATGTACTTCGAGCAAACAAGAACAAAAAATAAGACTGTAATACTGTAGGTCCAAGACCTAAGGAGACCTGGTAATTTACTCATCAGGAGTGACTGGAGGAGGTTCTTCGACAATCAAGCACCTGTACTCGTCGTCCTCGGCGAACTGAGGTCCAGTAGCTTCTTGCTGAGGAGTCGCGGCTACAACATCCTTGCCATCAACCTGCATCAGCTTCTGTTGGTAGTAATCAGAGTTGCTATCGCTATGCGAGTTGGAGGTGCGCATAGGCGATGCTTGCGGGGTTTTCGCAGCCTTCGAGGACTTAGGGTGGCCATGCTGGCTGGGGGGCAAAGGGGTTTGACACGGGACTAGGCCAGAACCAGGCATTTCGTTGAAGGAGATGGAGACAGTGGCCACAACGAGAGGGCTGAAGGAGGTACATTGGAATTGAAACTGGGCTGAGGCTGGGAGATGAAGGGGGGGAGGAGAAAAGTGAGGCACAGAGGGAGGGTGGCGAGCCTCAAAGCCAAGAAGACGTCTTCGACCACTACGAGTGTCCGGATACCTACCCCCCGAGTGTGCGAAGGAGGAGGATGAGGTGCAGGGGGAAGAGGAGGAGATAATGCCTGTCACTTTGCCTCTGCTGCCACCTCTTCGGCATCGCATTCAATGTCGCAAGCGAGGCATGCTTGCAGAGCTCAGGTGCCAAAGGATACAGAAGGCGGAGAAGGATGAAAGGGCGTGGGAGAGCCGAGAAGGGGTGAATGAGGAAGGACCGCAACATGCAGAGAAAAGAAGAGAGCAGTGAGGACTGTGAGAGTGATGGATGCCAGGGTAGAAATAGAGACAGCCTCGGAGACTGCAACGCCTTCCAAAGGACACGCGAGTGCAAGGGTTAGCAGCTGCCAAAGAGCAACCACTGCGCAAGGGAAGGATGCAAGTCAACATGAAGTTCACAGAGGCGGGTTGGATCGCCGCAGAGAACACAGGAGCAATAGCAGAGGGCCAAAGGGAGCTACCGAATGGCATTTTGAAACCCAAGCAAATGCCTCGACCATTGCAGAGAATTGAATGCGTCGTAAGGTGACGGCGGGGTATGTTTAATGCAGGAGGAGACCAGCAGGTTGGCATGGTGGTGGCCATGTGGCCATGCCACATGCCGTCCCACTGCCTATCTCCCAAGTCATGCGCTATTAACACCCACATCCAGGATTAATGTATATATTTTTAAATTATATGTGGATCTTTTTTATAATAGTAAAGTTATAATTTAGTGATTTTTTATGGTTTACTTTTAAATTTAATTATTAATTTTATTTTTAAATTTTAAGAATGGGAAATTGTTTTGATGTTTATCATGAATCCATAGTTATCAATGTTTACTCCCCATTTAATTTATATGGTTGTATTATAAATCCTTTTACTTCATGTTATTAATTTTATCATAATATATTCAATAATAACATGTTTTTAAAGTAATTTATGTATGAATATGTTTTCCTCAAAAATATAAAAATATATTTATTTATAATTGTTAAAAAAAAATATTTATATTATTATTTTCTTTTAAATTATATTAATTTTATTTTCATTTTTAAAATTTTATAAATATAATTCTAGATAAAATTTAAATCAAGAGATTCTATTTTAAAAAATACCACTTTAGTTAACTTAACTAATCTTATTAAACATAATGTTTTAAATGGAAAAATTACTTATCTATGTTTTATTGAAATATTTCATTAATAATATAATTTAAAATACAAAACCATAACTAATTCTTATTTTGAACAATCAAACAATATCAATAAATTGAAGGGATTTTTATATCACTAGGAGTAAACTATAAAATAAACATCAAACCCTAAGATTAATTTTATAAACCTTAGGATTAATATTATAGACCCAAGGGATTAATATTAAAAACTCAAGGGATTTTAAACCTAAGGGAATAACATTAAACCCTATGATTAATATTAAACCCAAGGGATTATTATTAAAAATCCAAGGAATTAATATTCAAAACTCTGGGATTAATATTATAAACCCTATGAATAATATTTAATGTTACCAATATGATCTCTTAGATTAATTTTAAAATCTACAGTTAATATTATAAACCTTTATATTAATATATCTACCATGGTTTACCAAAATCAATCATTGTCAACCATGGGAAATCATGGTCAATGATGGCTCAACGTCATATTGTGACAAAGATTGTTTCAATATGAAAATCGACCATGGTCAACCATGGTTCAATGTCACATTGTGACAAATATTGTAACAATATGAAAATAATTCATGATCAAGTGTGGTTATCTGTGGCCCAACGCCACATTGTGACAAGGATATTCTCAATATGAATACCAACTATGGTCAACCATGTTTATTTTTGGGTTTATAATATTTATTTTAGGGTTTATAATATTAATTCCCTGTGTTTAATATTTTTCTGTTGGGTTCATTATCCCTTTATTTTTTAGTATTAATCCCTTAGGTTTATTATTCACTTGAATTTATAATATCAATCATGGACAACCATGGCCGATCATGGTCAACCATCACCAACCATGGTCAACTGTGGTCAACAATGTTTTCTAAAATTAATGATAGTTAGCCATGGTCCATCATCTCATTGTGACATATATTATCTCAATATGAAAATCAACCATCGTCAAATGTCACATTGTGACAGATTCATTTGAGGAAATCACAGCGTAAAAGAACCCATAAAAATTTCATGAAAATTTCATGTCATAATATTTAAACCAATCAATATACTTTAAAGTTAGAAAGAGGTACATGTAAATATTTTGGAGGGAAAAGAATAAAAATTAATTTTTTTAATTGTATTTTTTGGCTTATCTCCTTGTAAGTTTACTCAAATTTCAAGTGTACACACTTGTTGGATGCAGAATTAAATTCTGCATCCAACGAGTACCCATTATTAATAGTTTTGAGAAGACGCACATTGATAAAAAAATAAATACACATTTAAAAAGGTCTTCAACACGAGTTTTTAATGTATCTTCATTTCCATGTGGATATTCTCAAAAGTATTCATAATGAGTACTATTTGATTCTAGAATTTCATTCTTCATCTAATGAGTGTCTACGCTTGAAATTTGAGTAAACCTACAAGGATATAAGCTAAAAATATAATTAAAAGAAATTAGTTTTATTTTTTTCCCTCCAAAATTCATAATTCTTATTTTATTATTTTAAGTATTAGTTTATTATTCTTCCTTAGGAGGCCACTCTTAGGCTGAAATTTCCTCTAATGATTTCAATATGAAAATCAATCATTGTCAACCATGGTCAAATGTTGCATTATGAAAATCTACGCATTTATTAATCGAAGGGTTCAATCATGGTCGATCAGGATCCAACATCACATTGTGACAAAGATTGTCTCAATATGAAAATCAACCATTATCGACCATGTTTATATAAGGGTTTATAATATATATCTTAGTGACTAGATTATCCCCTTGGACTATTTTTTTTTCCTTTGGGTTTATAATCCCTTGGGTTTCTAATTTTTATTCACTCAGTTTATTATTTCTTTAGGTTTATTATTTATTTAGGTTTATAATACCAATCATGATCGACCATGGTCAATCATGGTAAACGATGATCAACCATGTTTATTTTAGTAATAATAATATTTACCTTCTGGTTTATAATATTATTCCCTTGGGTGCATAATCCGTTGGGATTCTAGTATTAATCCCTTGTGTTTATTATTCCCTTGGTTTTATAATATGAATCCATTGGGTTTATTGATATAAGCATCCAACCATGGTCGATCATGGTCCAATGCCACATTGTGACATAAATTTTCTCAATATGAAAATCAATCAAGGTCAACCATGGCCTACCATGTTTATTTTAGTGTTTATAATATTTATATTAGGGTTTATAATATCAATACCTTTGGTTTTAGTATTAATTACTTTGTTATATTATTTTTTTAGGCTTATAATTTCGAACATGGACAACCATGGACAATCATGGTCAATCACGATCAACCATGGTCCAACATCACATTATTTCGTATATTATTTCCATATAAAAATTGACCATGGTGAACCATGGTCCAACACCATAATATGACAAATACTGTCTCGATAAGAAAATAAATCATGGTCAACCATGGTCTAACATTGCATTGTGATAATGACTGTGTCAATATGAAAATCAACCATAGTCAACCATGCTTATTTTAGGGTTTATAATCCCTTGGGTTTATAATAATATGTATAATAATATATTAGCGTTTATAATCTTCAAGTTCTTAGGATTAATACTAAAAAATCAAGGGATTATAAACTCAAGGGAATAATATTAAATGCAATGGAATAATATTAAAACCTAGGAATATGAACCCTTGTATTAATATACCCAAGGAATTGATATTATAAACCTATGGGAAAAATATTAAACATAAGGGAATAATTTTAAACCCTATGAATATGAACCCTTAGATTAATAAACCCAATGGATTGATATTTTGACCTAAGGGAATAATATTAATCCCCATCAATAATAATGTCTCAGCTTGTAATATCAATAATATCTTGAGTTTTTACACTAACCTAATTTTTTTTAATATTAATGTGTTGGGCTTATCGATTAATTAGGTTTGTAAGATTAATGATCCCTTGAGCTTTTAATATTAATTCCATTGGTTTATTATTATTTCCTTAGGTTTGCAATATTTATTCATTGGGTTTATTGATAAATCCATGGAATAATCCCTTAGGTTCATAATTCCTTGACTTTATAATCATAGAGTTTTTTATATTAATCTTAGATTTGATATATTAATATATTAATATATTAATATATAATATATAATATCAGAGTTATAACATAGCATATATTAATTTTAAGCTTAAAACATATACCAACAACATTTAATAATGTGGTTATGCTATTTTTCAACCCACAAGTATTTTTAATGTATTGGTTTTTATTTTATTTTTAAATAAAATAATTTAAATTTAAATTTAAATATATATAATTTAAAAATAAATTTCAAATATTTTTTTAATTTAAATCAAACTTATATTTATATTTTAATATTTTTTCTCCGCCTAAATAAAATAAACTTATTAAATAACAAATATAAAAACTCAAATTTTAAATTCTATGTTTTATATATATATATATATATATATATATATATATATATATATATATATATATATATATATAGTTTTTAGAAGCTAAAAACATCCAATTTAAAAAAAACAAATTGATACTATTAACACTTTTGAGAATTTCGAATGAAAAACCTTACCAGTATTAAATATATACTCAGATTAATAATAATAATAATAATAATAATAATTATAATAATTTTTATTATGATTATTATTTTTATTGAAGAAAATCATTATACTTTGTGTCTTTTATACATTTCTAAATGCATTTAAAGAATTATGTGTATCATACTTTCCGTGAAAAATAACATACCATTGTTTTCTTTTCCTTTTAGTAACTATATATATATATATATTACTGAAAAACTGATATTGCATGCCATTATTAAAAAAACTAAAGATTCACATATTCTAATAATAATGTTATAAAAATAATAGATACTTTATAATAATAATAGTTATTATTATTATTAGATATATTTATGAACATATTTATAATAATAATTATTCATATGGTATAATAGTAGTCATAGGGTTTATAACACTAGTCCTAGGTTTTAATATAAATGCCTTGGGTTCATAATCATGGTAAAGTATTGTCCACTGCCACATTGTGACAAATATTGTATCAATATGAAAATCAACCATGTGGTTAGACATGGTCCAATGCCACATTGTGAGAAATATTTTCTGAATATGACAATCAACCATGGTCCAATGTCGCATTGTGACAATGATTGTCTCAACATGAAAATAAATCATAGTCAACCATGGTGAATGATGATCAACCATGGTATAAATAATTTTTTTAATAAATTACTAAATAAATTTAATAACTATATAAACCCAAAGGAGTAATAAACCTTAGGATTAAAATTATAAATCCAAAAGACTAGTAAATCAAAGGAACTAATAAACCTTAGAATTAATATTATAATTCCAAAGGAATAATAAACCTTAGGATTAATATAATAAACCATATGAATAATATTATACCATAGGAATATGAACCCTTAGATTAATAAATCCAGAGGATTGATATTACCAACTCAAGGGACTAATAAATCACAAGATTAATGTTATAAATGCAAAGGACTATCAAACCCTAGGAATAGAATTATAAACCATATGGATAATATTATACCCTAGGAATATGAACCCTTAGATTAATAGATCCAAGGGATTGATATTATAAACACAAAGCACTAATAAACTAAAGAGATTAAAATGAAAAACCTAATGGATTATAAACCAAAGGGAATAATATTAAACCCAAGCGATTAATATTATAAACTGAAGGAATATAAACTATACGGTCAATTTTATAAACCCTAAAATAAGAATTAAAACATAAGATTAATTTTATAAAAAATTTATTAATATTTTAAACCCAAAGGATTAATAAACCAAAGGGACTTGTTGGAGCAGGTCCCCCTGGGGCACACTTTTTTATTTAATTTTCAATATGTGCACTATGAAAATGTCTCAAGGGGATTTGGGGCAAGTCAAAGTCCCTGTTTTTTATGTAAATGGGTTTAAGGGTAAACTGTGGGCCTCAAACCATGGCTTGAGACCATAGTATATGCGCAATAAAATAATATAAATAGATTGAGTCTAAGGAAAGTATTTTGGTTCAAGCGGGATCGATTATTATGATCTCATTATTTATGTGTGTGTAATACTTGTAAGGGTTTTTTCCTAGGTTAGGTAGAAAGGCTCATGCTCGTTGCGTGCAGAGAGACCTAGTCCTGGTTTTGTGTGGACTCTGTTGGTTGTGTGTGCGTAAGGGTTATGTGTAAGGGAAAAGTATGATATGTTGAATTGACTTGAAGCTAATATAAAGGAAAGATTGTGGGGAACTTATTGTGTTGTTGATATGAGTTTTCTATCTATGGAATCTGTTATGTTTAAGATCGCAATATTTATGTTTTTCTTATTTATCATTCCGCGAGGATATCTATTATGGTTATTTATGCATATTGATGGTTGATAAATCTTCTTAAGTGATTACGCATTGTTTAGATTTACATCTAGCTCTCTTATGCATTATCTACACTGAAGCGATGTGTCATTATGTCTTAAGTATTGCATGCATCTATGTGTCATTGGTATAATTCTCCGATCCATCTTCTTAGGGCCACTTCATTATTTTCTTCTTCACGGTTCAGAAACATGGTTCCAACACCCTCCCATACTACTTTTGGTGAGCCCTTGATTTGCAAAAGCATGTCATTGTCGAAAGGGCCAGTAGTTGGAGGGTTTTTTGTTGCATAATAAACTCTGAACCTCGGTTAAGACCCCTCAAGCCAGCAAATGGTTCTTTTGGGGGGACCAGGATCATTTTGAGGGAGAAATGATGTTCTGGCATCCTTTGTGAAACGAATTTCAAGATTATATCGATAGAAAGATCTTTGAATTAACACTCCAAGAGAATTGATGTACGAAGGTATCTGGCGAAAATTTGGTACATAAATATATCTATACGAAAGTGCATGAGATATTTTTTTTATCCTTCACAAATGAGTTGTAGGAGTGGTTTTCGCACTTGGCTGAATTCAATACCTATGTAAAGGATGACGTAGTCACTAAGTGGACTCTTGAATTGATCAAGAAAGTAAAGAAGTTAGATAATAATATCACCTGCACAGTAGATCACTTGATCGATCACCTCTTGGGAAGATTTGTGACTAAATTTTCCATTGATCAATTTGTGTCATATTTTGAAGCAGAAAGAATATTTTTCAAAGGTCCTAGAAGTAAGTTCTTGTGCTCCTTGAAATTGTTGTTGAAAATTCTATTATGTGAAAAGGGTTGTTTGTGTGAACATATTGCTTGAATACCTTGAAGAGGCGTCCCTACACGCAGTGGAAAATTTTGCAGTGAAGATTTAGAAAAAAATTATTTATAGCCCTCTGAAGCCTAGATTTGATAGTGAAGGTGCACCAGAAACAAGTAGTTCTACGAAATTTGAAGGAGAAAGTTCATCACAATAGAAACCTGTGAGTATTTTTCCAACCCCCTCCACTGCACTTCTGCACTCACATCACAAAACACCCACTCCCCTGCAGAGTCCATCTCCACCACCACCTCCACCTCCCCCAGAAGTAGACATGGTTGTGTCAATGAAGTTACCTAATTTCAGAGGCATCAGAAATGTGGATACTGAACAATTCTATTTGGTGAATGAGGCTCTATCATAGGCTCATGAGGTTAACAATAATTAAAGTATAAACCCATGAAGACGCAGACTCCAACAAAAAATATTCAGATGGTGAGAGAAGAAACCTGTGAAGAAGATCCTAATTTGAATATGGTGATTAGGAGCGGTGTAACCACTAATGAGGAAAAGGGAAAGCAACTAGCCACTGATATATGGATCTATAAGGAACCTAAAAACAAAGAAGGATTTAATATTCAATGCACAAAGGAGAATTTTGTTGAAGCGTGGAAATAATTTTCCGATGGAAGCACATCAACATCAAGAAGATTGATGAAGGAAGTAGGGGGATTTGAAGAGATCAAACCATTTCTAGAAGCGTGCATAAATTTACTTGAAACCAAAAAGGCATTAGAAAATATTCAGGCTCTAATAGATAACTGCACAGAGAAGGAACAATTGATGTTAGAACAATGAGAAATCAAAAAAATATACAAGGATAAGAAAAGAATGGGTAGGGAGATGTGTATGACCATAGATTGGAGCTTATGAGATGGACAACGTTATTTTAAATCTAGGATCAGATGTTGATGTTATATCCAAGAAAACATGGAGGTGCATGGGAGAGTCCAAGCTGGAATGGTCTACCATTCAACTATGCATGACCAATCAGCAGAAGATAATTCCTTTAGGGAGGTTTCCACAAGTTCTAGTTAGTATCGATGGTGTTCATGTGATTGCAGACTTTGAAGCCATATAAATTTTTGATGATACTTATCCTTATCCTGCACTACATGGATTAGACTGGGCTATTGACATGGATGGTTTTATAAATATGAAGAAAAGGAGAATGGAATTTGAAAGCAATGGAGTCAGGGTAATTATCTCTCTAGATCTTGCAGAAGGATAAAGATGCATAGAACCAATGCATGCTGATGATGATATCGAGAAAATATATAAGCTGGCCTCACACGAGGAATATTTGATTAATCCAACAACAGATGGAAATATTAATTGGGATAACGATTGCTCTTGTCTTTCATATTTTGACGAAGAACTAGAAAACTGGCAGAACAGGTTGAATGAGGTATTTGCATTGCAATGTAATCGTGTGACTTGATATGTATGATGTAGAAAATTTGAGGTACATGATTTGCCACACTATGATGGATTAGATAATATAAACATGTTTATAGGGGAGCATGAAAGGAATTTTCCTAAAGGATAGAGATTCCATGCCATGTATCTCAGCTTGTGTGCTACTCCAGCAAGATGGTACGAAAATCATCAGGAGATCATGGGAAACTAGGAGGAATGTGTGCGGATGATGAGGTTACGATTTGAATATATAGTCATTAAAATGCAAGATGTCTACTCTAGAAAATAAGATACACTCAAATATTTGGCGATATGGAATCAGGTATGGGGTGTAGAACAAAGACCTAAATGGGTCCACATGTTTATTCACACATTAGGGAAGGTGCCTACTTAATGGTATTTAGAGACAGAGTTGCATTCAGGCACTAGTGAATGGCCTACACTAACAAAGAGTTTTATTCTTACATTCATCTTTGAGAGTGGATTTGATAATATTTTCCAATATTTATAGAATAGACAAGAAGTCATGTACTACAAAATTATGAAATTTGTGAAGACTTGGGAACAACATGCAGTCGCTGAAACCTCAATTCCTTGCCCCGATAATGGTAGACAAGTGCGCTCCATGATTGGCCTCATTGGGTACAATAGGAAGCACATTCCAAAGTATTATTTGATAACTACGACCATGACTAAAATACTTAGAAAGGGTGTGACATTCCATTGGGATGAAAAATGTTAGATGAGTTTACATTTATTGAGAGATGTGACAGACACTACTCGGTATGTTTTGATTTACCTGATCAAAAATCCTATGTTGGGCATGACGTTCTCTAGATGGTTATCATCAGCTCTAGAGTATATGCGCAGTAGGGTGTGACGCACTCATAGTAGTTGTGTGAGAAGGTTAAAAAAGTCGCAGAGGTGTCAAAAACTAGTCGCTGGAAAAATAAATCTAGAAAAGAAAACCTTATTATCGTTTATGGGAGTGTTGGGTTGCAATTAATGAAGGGATTTTGCCATATTTGGGACCATTTTGTCATTTATGGAGACACATTAATGCATAAGGAGCCATTGAAGACATGCTGCAAGTATATCTATGGGGTAACAATAGTTCCCTTTTCTTTCTAAGTGCATTCTTCGCTTTGAGCTCCCTCATTGCAACTGCATACTATGTGTCTATATCTAGTTTAGATCGAAGACTCAAGGAAGCATTGCACTACGGAGGGTTGGGATACCTAATTCCTTAAAGTATGATGGCCACAAGACCTAGAGATGACCCTGTTGTGCCTGAAGTCCCGTTTGTTGAAAAGGCTACACCCTCGAAGTCTAATAAGGCATGGTCTTGTGGTACACGAAAATCCCTGAGGGAGAAGACCCTAAAGTTGTGCTCTACTGGGACTGAGTGAATAAAAAGGCATATGGCCAAGGTCCCTGAAACAATTGTGGAAAGAGAGGATGTTGTGGTCGAAGTGGCCCCATTTCCGCAGCTTCCGACTTATGTCACATTGCGAAAAATCTCAATTTGAGTTCCTAAATATTTGGACAAGGTGTGTGCAGGTATTCAAATGTCATTAATCCTTGAAAACATCCTGATAAAATGGGACAAGTTTTCTAAAGTGCCGCAGCTGAAACTGGAGGAACGGGACATTGTAGATGTAGATAGATTATCAAAACTTACACTAGAGTTGTATCTAGATCATGTCACATATGAAGGAGGAATCACGCACCTTGAGCTAAAGAGATGGGTGTTGGGTTTGCACGAGGCAAGCCTGCTACACTTACTGTATATCCCTAATTTTTGGCATAGCCCCATAAATGACATCTCCATTCAGGAGTTTCTCATGCTAGAGCGCGATGATTTGATATGGTTGGGAGAGTGCATCGCTATCAATGTTGCATTGATTTCTAGGATCACAGGTCTCCCTGCTAAAGGTGCTAATCCCATTGCTGATTTCGGCGGTAAAGCCAAACAGAAAGCTATGGTGGAGAAAATTAAAACCAAATACCAAGTCTCACGCAAGAGCCAAGGCTTCATCGTAAATGAGATAAACAACCCAATAATTTAGTTTGGCACTCTCATATTTTCCTGTAGGTGATGCGCAAATGCAGACCAAAGGAGGTGTCCGCGCACATAATTTATCTCGTTGGGCAGTGTAATAAAGGAGTTATTTATAACTTTTCTGACTGTCTGTAAAAGGAGCCATTAGAAAATGTGCGCAAAGCACATCAGAAAGGAAAGCAGTTCCATTAGGCTTGGTTATTATTGTTGATTACGCTGATTGTATTGAAGACCCTAGAGGAAACCCAGTTTCCAAAGATTGAACCTCAAATATGCGAGGCAGCATGCTATGCCACATTATGGACCTCATCAAACTTTTTGTGCGCAAAGAAGAACAAAATTTTCTCGGTCCTTTATGATGCTACCCTTTATCAAGTTGTACATTGAAAGCCACGACTGTTTCCCATGCTCTATGATAAATACAATATGGTAGCTGACTTCAAGGCTACGTTCCATAACATGTACATCTGCACGAAAGGCATAGTATAGGGATTCTAGTATGAGTTACCTTATTTAGTTATCGAAGATAACCTAATCAGAATCATTGTTGAGTGGCCACGAGCATGGTTGACACCTACAATGCCAAAAAAGCTACACACTGACACTCAACCAACGAAAACCATAGAAAAGGTAACTTAAAATCATATCGATAAAGAAGCCACACCAACCACCACTTGTGAAACTATTGACCTAGAAAAAGAAATGGAGCTTTAGAAGAATGGGTCTGCACCCAAAGATGTAGTGGAAGAGGAAGAAGAGCATACATCAAAGGGAACCAAGTGTGGCTCTCAGGATGATGGTGGATAAAGAAAGAAGAGAAATTTATCAAAAGATGTTGGACAAGAGGTCTTGACATTGATAGAGGACGATCTAAATGAAAATAATAACACAGTCACGTCTTCAACCAAGGATCACTAGACTGCTATGGAGGTGCATTATAATACTACGTTGCAGATTGTTCAGGTGGGGATACAAGAACTGAAGATGCAGGTGAGCCAGATACAAGCGAGCATAACTAAGGCAATCCAGAACAAGCGCAAGTGAACAACACACATCGATTGGATGTAGCATTACCAGCCACCGGGGATGCATGTCTTGTAAAAATCCCCACACTAGCCATTCATGTGGATGATAACCGACGTGCTAAATTCCATGTTATAGGTGATATAAATCTTAATATTTATGTTTTATCTGCAGGGAAGCTACACTTGATGCATATAATGATTGTTGACGAACTTCAGTTCAAAGAGGATGTCACTCACACCACTATAATGGAATCCTAGAAGCAATTCAAAGAGGCACATAAAAAAAATGAAAGCAGCAAAAGTAGCATGTTGAGAAGTTGAAGACCAGCTAGCTACACTAGAGGCTAAAATCCATCAAGTCTTTCACGATGTTCCAGTGTTCCTGGCCACAACTACGCTAGAGTAAAAACTGGAAGGACTAGATACAGCCCTAAAAGCATCACGCGCTGAGGTGCATACCATCAGAGTAGGATATGAACATGAAATCGTGGATCTACAAACCAGGTTGAAGCCAAAGAATCCATGAGAAGTTTATGCCCAATGAGTAGCTGAAGTAAAACAAGGTACTGACAGTATTGCTATTGCGGTCAACTAGTGTGATAGTCTTCTAGATGAGGCTATGGGTATATCGGCTTTTGTGTAGAATGTCTTGGTAGTTCAGTGCCTGCACAACGAGCTGCATCAGAAGGAACAACAATTTGAAGAGATCCAAATAGTGGCACCGACCCTGGTTCTTACATAGTACCTATCTCATCTACATGAGGGTCGAATGATCCAAATAGAGATTGGAGACCTGTGCCTAAAAGAAGAGTTGTTAGAAGCGCGTATGCAACTATGGGCTGAGGAGGCTCTCTAACTCTCACAGACACTGAACAACACCTTGAAGGAAATTTGGGAGACATATCACAGCATAGTGATGGCCACTGAAGGGCCCATCATGGAAAAGTTAGTTCAGCTAGCACATGGAGCTGCGACACAAAGTTTGGAAAAGGTGATCCCTCCAAAATATTCTGTCAGTGTGCTCAAAGCCAAGAAAAATGCACAGAAGCCTCAATAAGTCAGGATGATTCACATGGTTGTGTTTTGGGCCTGTTGGAGTGGTGTCCACTCAGGCACACTTTTTGATGTAATTTTGTATATGTGCGCTACATAAATGGCAAAATGGGCTTTAGGGCGGGTCAAAGTTGTTATTTTTTATGTAAATGGGTTTAATTCTAATTTTGGGTCTCAGACCATGCTTTGAGATCATAGTATCTACATTCAGTTCAAGCACGATAGATTATTATGATCTGACTGTTTATGCATTTGTAATACTTGTTAGGGTTTTTGTATGGGTTGGGTAGAAAGGCTCCTGCTGGCTATGTGTGTGGATACCTGGTCATGGCTATGTGATAACTCCATTGGCTGTGTGCGAGGAAGGGTTACGTGTAAGGAAAAGGTCTAATATGTTGAGTTGAACTGAAGCTAATATAATGGATAGATTCTAGCGAACTTATTGTGTTATTGATTCGAGTTATCTATCTACTGTTTTTGTTCTGTTTAAGATCACAATGTTTCTATGTCTCTTATTTATCATTATGCGAGGATATCTATTATGGTTATTTATTCATATTGATGGTTGATAAATCTTCTTAATTGACTATGCATTCTTTAAATCTGGATTTGGTTCTGTTATGATTTATCTACACTAAAGTGATGTGCAATTCTATCTTAAGTATTGTGTGCATCTGTGTATGATTGATATAAGTCTGCAATCAATCTTCTTAGGGCCACTTCACTATTTTCTTCCTTGGGGTGTGGAAACCTAGTTCCAGCACCCCCCCATACTGGTTAGGGTAAGACCTTGATCTACGCAAGCAGTTCATTGCCGAAAGGGCCAATAGTTGGAGGGTTTGTTGGTTGCGTAATAAAATATGAACCTGGGTCAGGACCCCTCAAGCCAACGTGAACATAAACACAAGGGAAAAATGTTAAACCCTATGATTAATTTTAAATTCAAGGGATTAATATTTAAAACAAAAAGGAGTAATATTAAAAACCAAATGTATTTAACCATAGGATAAATATTATTAATGCTATAAATAATAGTATAGTCCAACAATATGAACCCTTGGATATATATAACGAAGAGAATTATATATAAATCTAAAGGACTAATAAACATAAGGGATTAATACTAAAGCCAATTCCAAGGTATTAGTATTAGTCTCTTCAGTTTAATAGTCTTTTGGGTCTATAATATCAATCATTTGGCTCTATTTATGCTAGGATTCATATTCTTAGGGTATAATATTATTCATAGGGTCTATTATTATTCATAGGGTCTATAATATTAATCATATGTTTTATTAGGGAGACAAGGACAATGATTGGTTGGAGATAGGTTACGCAAAGGTGAGAATGGCTGGAATATTAAACCTTATAGCTACCACCCATGCAAGGGCTTCCATGACTCAATGCCGCCATGGCTAGAAAGCTACACCTATAGTGCCTCAGCCCCATGCAACTTGAGACCAGTCAGTTAAAGGTGTTGCAGAGACCCACCACGGTGGTGCATATGAGGAAAAAATCTCGAAGTTCCACTGCAAGAAGGCATGCCCCATCAGAGGCAGTTGTGCACACGAACGGAGAGAGGTAGATGCCCGTAGATCAAGTTGTATTGCCTAAGGGTTGAAGATGGCTTGGATCGGAAACAATGAGCTTTCTCAGACTCCCACATCTCCCCAGATCCATCAGGGTGTACCACATGAATTGCATCCAGACGTTCCTACGCACATATTCGAGACAACCATTTTTCGCAATTGTGAGGCCCTAAAGGATGGCTGGCTACAACCATCTTAGCTTCTGGTTCCAACAAGGCCCAAGCCCAGAAATGCGTCCTCTATAGCATCCTGTGTATATCTATGGCTGAGGGGCTTCTAAATTAAAGAACCCATGAATAGCTGCACAAATCGGATCAGATGCCTATTGAAAGCCATCAGCATGGAAAAATCGACCACTCATAGCCTTTCTCCGCTCTTTCCTGCATCCCTTGTTCATCGTTCTTCTCTTGAAACAACAAACATTACACCCTCCTTCCAAATCCAGATCATACTCCTCAACAAAAAAATGCATCTCTGTTGGGGGAGATCAGTAGATCATGTCCAAAGTATAATGCATGTCCTTGAACATAATTTGAGGACCCTTTTTGTCATGCAGTTGCTCCTATACAGAGGTAAACATATCAAGACCCCCCTCTCGCTTTCTTTTTACAACATTGAGAAAAATTCTACAGTATTCTTTTCCCTCCGTCTGCGAGGAGGAGCTTTAGCACAACACTCCTCCACGCAAGCTTTCACCTAAAAGGATGTTGTGCATGCACAACAACCCATGAAAGTAGCTTCTCCTCCTTAAGCTCCCAATCCTTTTTTAGTGGACAAAATGGAAGATATACCAACAATCGAAATCTCCCACCCAACAGTGGATGATCAGTTTCAGAAATATGCAGAAAGAACCATAATTTGCTGATTCAACGGATTATGGCCACGCTCAGTAGACCTTTATCAATGGTTTCACTTTTCTTGGACCAATAACACCCATATTTTCTTCTACTCAATGGGTTTCTTCATAGTCCTGTTCACTTTCGAGGAGGACTATAAAAAAGCTCTAATAGGAGGACCTTGGTTCTAGGGGAAAGATGAGTTGTTCCTCACACCATGGTTCCAAAATTTCTACCCCTCCATAGCCATCATCACCAAGCTTCCTATCTGGGTCAGGCTCCCAAATCTACAAGCCCCTATATGGCACTATTGAAAATTTCAAGGAATTGGCAAATATCTAAGCCACTTTCTAGCCACAGACACCACCAGTGGTGAATTAGGAATATACACCTTTGGTAGAATATGCGCTGAAAAAGACATCAACAAAGGATTACCAGATCAAATAATTCTCAAAGTGGGAGACTTCCATTAGACACAGACCCTAGATTACGAGAATACCTCCTCCAGATGCCACCACTGCCACCAAATGAGACACCTTCAAAACTCATGCTCCTCCTTCCAGGCTCAAAAGGAGAAGAGCATCCGTAAATCAAACTCGAAAAGTCAGCAGCCTTGTGTCCCGCCGCCTATGGATGACATCGATTCCTTCAGTTCAGATGACGAGGAGATCGAAGTAGATGTGGAGGACACAAGGAAAAAATAAGGACTTGAACTCGACAGACCTTGATATGCCCATTGACCCCTCGAATGCACATAAAAGGTCTCATGAAACCTCCTCCTTAGATTTGGATAAGGAGCCCTCTACCCAAGACACCAACAGACTCCAAGTGATACTTGCCAAAAAACCCCAGGACGGCTTGGTATGAGTTTCAAAAAGGAAAAGAAAAAAATGTTGTACTCAAGAAATAACCCACTAAGGGTAGTCTCTCGTGTTTCTCTTGTGGCTCCTTTTCTATTTTTTCTATATCTCTTGTCTCTCTCTAGACTGCCCCATGAGACCGAGATTGAATGTTCTTTATTTCTGGTCCCTAGTTATATAGCTTCTACTAGTTGTAATTTATCCTTTACTATACGCTTCTTTAATATCAATAGACGAATTTATCAAAAAACAAAATATCCTATGTTTTATTAGACCTTTGGGATTATAATATTTACATTAGAGTTTATTAGTCCATTGGGCTTATAGTATCGATCCGTTAGATTTATTAATATAAGAATTCATAATATTAGTTCTAAGGCTTATAGAATTAATATAAGGTTTTATAGTATTAATATAAGGGTTCATATTCCTATGGTATTATATTATTCATAAGATTTACAATATTAATCCTATGGTTTATTATTCCTTTGGGTCAGTAATATTAATCCTCTTGTTTATTAGTCCTTTGGTTTTTCAATATTGAACATAGGGCTTATTAGTCCCTTCGGGTTATTATTCCTTTGAGTTTATCATATTAATCCTAAGTTTTATTAGTCCCTTGGGTTCATTATTCCTCTAGGTTTATAATATCAATTCCTTGGCTTTCTCAATCTAAGGGTTCTTATCATTAGGGTTTAATATTATTCATACGGTTTATAATGTTGATCCTATAGTTTAATCTCGTGGTTTTTTAATATTAATCTCTTGGGTTTTTAATAATAATTCCTTTGTTTTTAATATTAATGCTAAGATTTTTCAAGTAACACTAGCACAACTAGTTGAGGATGGACCTTGTTAGCAAGGTGACCCAAGGTCAAACCTCACAGGGGGTGGTTATTCCCTATACTAGGGGGATGAGACATGCTAAAAATTATAGTCAGCTTAGCGCTGGTATGGCTAAGGTTGGATGTAATCCCCAGGTAGTTTTGACGGATTAAATGTCCCTAGTTTGCGACTCCTCAATTCATAGGTCAAGCATGGAGGCTCACTGACAACTTGAAAAAAAAAACGAAATATTAATCCTAGCGTTTAATTCTATTCCATTGGGTTTATAATCCCTTCATTTTTTAATATTATAATCTCTACTTTTTATAACCTAAAACTAATATTATAAACCATGTGAATAATATTGTACCCTAGGAATATGAACCCTTATATTAATAGAGCCAAGGGATTGATATTATAAACCTAAATGACTAATAAACCTAAAGGATTAATACTAAATTATAAACCTTCTTATTAATATTATGAAACCTTAGATTAATATTATAAACCCAAAGAACTAATAAACCCAAGGGACTATCAAACCACAATATTAATATCATAAACCCAAAGGACTAATATTATAAACCCTATGAGTAATATTATACCCTAGGAAGATAAACCCTTAGATTGATAGAATCAAGGGATTGATATTATAAACCCAAAGGAATAATAAACCCAACGTAATAATATAAAAAACCAAAGGGATTAAACCCTAAGATTAATACTATAAAACCTATAAATAATATTATACCCCAACAATATGAACCCTTAGATAAATAAAGGAAATAGATTTATATTATAAACCCAAATGAAAAATGAACACAAGGGATTAATACTAATCCCAAACCCGATATATATTAATATTAGTCCATTGGTTTTAATAGTCCTTTGGGTTTATAATATCAATCCCATGGCTCTATTTATCTACATTTTCATATTCCTAGGGTATAATATTATTCATAGGGTTTATAATATTAATCCTATGGTTTAATATAACTTTGGGTTTCTAATATTTATCATAGGCTTTATTAGTCTCTTGGTTTATAATATCGATCCATTGAATTTATTAATCTAATGTTTCATAATATTAATCCTAAGTTCTATAGTATTATTCTAAGGGTTTATAATATTAATGTAAAGGTTCATATTCCTAGGGTATAATATTATTCATAGAGTTCACAATGTTAACCCTAGGGTTTATAATATTAATCCTAGGGCTCATTAGTTCTTTGGGTTTATAATAATAGACTTAAGGTTTGGTTAATTAATTACTTAATATTAAATAAAAATTAAATAACTAATTATTAGTTTTATTTTATCAATTCTAAATTATTGTTAATTAATTAATTTTATTATTAAATAAAAAAATATTAATTAATTAATAGTATTGTTATTATTATTAAATTATAACATTAATATTATAAATCCTATAGATAATATTAAACCCAAACAATATGAACCATTAGATAAGTATAGACAAGAGATTGATATTATAAACCCACGAAACTAATAAAATCAAGGGATTATACTAAGCCCAACCACAAGGGATTAATATTAATCGCTTGAGTTTATTAGTCCTTTGGGTTTATAATATCAATCCCCTCGTTCTATTTATCCAAGAGTTCATATTCCTATAGTATAATATTATTCATAGGGTTTATGATATTATTCCTAGGGTTTATTAATCCTCCCAGACTATAATATTTATCCCTGGGTTTATTAATCCTTTGTTTTTATAATATCAATCCCTTGGCTTTATTGATTTAAGGATTCATAATATTAATCCTTGGGTTTATAGTATTAATCTAAGGTTTTGTAATATTAATCTATGTGCTTGTATTCCTAACCTATAATATTATTAATAGGGTTTACAATGTTAATCCTAAGGTTTATTAGTCCTATGGGTTTATAATTTTAATACTAGAGTTTATTACTCTTTTGGGTTTATAGCATTAAAGTTAGTGTTTATTAGTCCCTTTAGTTTATTATTCCTTTGGGTTTATAATATTAATCCTAGGGTTTAGTAGTCCATTGGACTCATTATTCCTCTTGATTTGTAATATCACTCGCTTGCCTTATTTAATATAAGGGTTCGTATTGTTGGGGATAATATTATTCGTAGGATTTATAATATTAATTTTAGGGTGAAATCTCTTGTGTTTTTAATGTTAAGCCCATGGGTTTTTAACAATAATCCCTTGGTTTTAGTATTAATCCTAGGGTTTAATGTTATTCCCTTGGGTTTATAACCCCTTATGTTTTTAATATTATTCTCTAGGGTTTATAGGCTTAGTAAAAATATTATAAACCCTATGAATAATATTATACCCTAGGAATATGAACCCTTATATTAATAGAGAGAAGAGATTGATATTATAAACCCTAGTATCTTTTGAGTAATTACACAGTGGAAACATAAAACAAATAACACACACAACATTCAACCATGAAAAAGAAAGATTTTAACGTGGTTCACCCAACCAATCTGGGCTACGTCCACCTAACAGGGCATCAGAAATCTCATTAATCAACTGGAGAAATACAATAGAAAAGTTTCTCATCTGTTCATTTCTTCCTCTCACCTCACATTCCTCATCATGCTCACTTGCCTCTACGGGCTTACATTTTATAGCTGTGAATGGCAACAGACTCATAAATTCTCTCACAAAAAATATAGGATACATTAACTCCCCATTAGAAATTGATGGAGCCAATTCAACAAAAAATCCTATTGTTGTCACCTACATGAGATTTTCTCCAAATTTAATTAAAAAATAAGAAATAAAATCTCAAAAATCTCCACCTTGACAACAATTAGCCTAATACCATGTTTCATTATTACTATTATCTTTTCTGCAAGCCAAGACAAGCCAAACGCCGTCGTAGCTTCTCTAACAAAACTGGTTTCGTGAACATGTCTGCATAGTTTTCCTTTGTATGCACCTTTTCAAGAGAGACTCCCCTTTCAGTGATAACCTGTCTTACAAAATGGTACTTTATAGGTATATGTTTTGATTTACTATGATAGGCTAGATTTTTAGCCAAGTGAATTGCACTTTGACTATCAAAAAATAACTTGATGTTGTCCTGCAACCTACCAAACTCACCAAACAAACCTTTCAACCAAACTGCTTCTTTGCAAGCATGTGAAGCAGCTATGTATTCTGCTTCTGTAGTGGATAAAGCAACAATGTTCTGTAGCTTTGACATCTAGCTAATAGCTCCACCTGCAAGAGTAAAGACATACCCTGAAGTCGACCTTCTCTTATCCAAATCACCTACAAAATTGGAATCAACATATCCACAAACAAATTCACTACTCCTGTTATAAGTGATACAATAATCAAATGTGCCTCTCAGATACCGAAGCACCCATTTCACTACTGACCAGTGTTCTTTTCTTGGAATTTCCATATACCTGCTGATAACCCAAACTGCATGTGAAATATCTGGTTGAGTACAAGCCATCACATACATCGAACAACCTACTACATTGGCATATGGAATTCAAGACATATATTCCTTTTCTTCATTGGTGTTAGGACATAAAATTGAAGAAAGCTTAAAATGGGAATCAAAAGGGACTAAAACAAGCTTCACATTGTTCATACCAAACCTCAAGAGTATTTTCTCAATATAATTCTTTTGTGATAGCCATAGCTTACCATTGCTCCTGTCTCTGAAAATCTCCATGCCCAAAATCTATCTTGCTGCTCCTAGATCTTTCATATCAAATGTCCTAGCCATCTGAGCCTTTAACCTGTTGATCTCTATTATGCTTTTTCTTGCTAAAAGCATATCGTCAACATACAACACTAAGATAATGAACATGCCATTACTTAATTTCTTAAAGTAAACACAATGATAATATTCACTTCTTATATAATTTTGACTCATCATGAAAGAATCAAATTTCTTGTACCATTGTCGAGGCAACTGCTTCAGACCATACAATGATTTCTTAAGCCTGCAGACAAATTTCCTGTTGCGATTTTGAACAAACCCTTCTGGTTGTTCCATGTAAATTTACTCATCTAAATCTCCATGTAAAAATGCAGTTTTAACATCTAGTTGCTATAATTCTAAATCAAGTAAAGCAACTAGTGCTAACACAATCCGAATTGAAACAATTTTTACAACTGGTGAAAATATCTCATGAAAGTCAATGTCGGATTTCTGAGAAAAACCTTTTGCGACCAGCCTCGCTTTGTACTTGTCTTCTGTATCATCAACACCCTTCTTCAATTTGTAAACCCACTTACATCCTATAGTTTTCCTGTCTTTAGGAATTTCTACCAGATCCCATGTGGCATTCTTGTCTAATGCCTTCATCTCGTCCTTCATAGCCTCTTTCCACTTACCACTGTTTGAACCTTCTATAGCTTCCTGATAGCACAAAGGTTCATCATCGTTAGCAGTTAAAGAAACTGAAGTAACATAATCATCATACCTTTTAGGAAAACGTCTGATTCTCGTAGACCTCCTTAAAGATGTTTCTGGTACTTCCCCAATTTGTTGATTATTATCTGTAGGAACTTCTTCATGATCAGCATCTAAAACATGTTCATGATCTTCATCTGAAACTTGTTCATGATCTAAAACTGAAACTTGTTCATCTAGACTATTATCAGTATTTGAACTAGTTTCAAATTGAATGTGTTGAAGCTTAGGTTCATTATCCAGTTTCAATTCATCATCTACATCTGGATTTTCAAGTGAAGATTCATTAAATTTAACATCTCTGTTAATGATGATCTTGTGAGTAGTAGGATCCCACAACCTGTATCCCTTAGTCCCATCACCATATCCAACAAAGATATATATTTTTGATTTAGGATCTAATTTAGAACGCTGATGTTTCGGAACTAGAGCATATGCATCACAACCAAAAACTTTCAGTTTAGAATAATCACATGGATGACCTTTCCATACCTCTTGAGGAATTTTGCATCCTATTGCAGTTGATGGTGATCGATTTACCAAGTAACAAGCCGTAGAAACTGCTTATGTCCACAATACCTTCTATAAATTGGCGTTACTAGGCATACTTCTTTCTCTCTCTAAAAGAGTCCTATTCATGCATTCAACAACTCCATTTTGCTGAGGAGTATATACAGTGGTTTAATGTCTTTCGATCCCCGCGTACTTGTAATAATTATCAAATTCCTTTGAAGTAAACTCACTACCATTGTTAGTTCCTAAACATTTAATGGTTCTTCCAATGATGTTTTCAACTAATGCTCTAAATTGTTTGAAAACTGTGAATACATCAGACTTCTTCTTTAACATGTAGACCCACACTTTTCTAGAGAAATCATCAATAAAAGATACAAAATATGACGATCCTCCATATGAGGTTGTAGGAGATGGACCCCAAACATCAGAATGGATATAATCAAGGATTCTCTTACTAGTATGTTTTCCAATTTTAAACTTCTTCTTGCTTTGTTTCCCAAATAGACAATGTTTGCAGAAATCTAACTTAGAAGATTTTAAACTAGGAAGTAACTTACGATCAGATAAAATTTTTAATCCTCTTTCGCTCATATGGCCCAACCTTTGATGCCATAAATGAATAGAATTACTGTCATTTTCAGATACTGTAGAAGCATGATCTGACTCTGTTCTTCCTTCTAACTGATAAATATTTCCAACCTTATTTTCCTTCATGACTAGTAAAATTCATTTATAAACTTTCATTAATCCACCTTTAATAAAGGTTTTATATCCATTAGTGTCTAGTACTCCTAGTGAAATGATGTTTTTTCTTAGTTCAGGTACATGTCTTACATCAGTTAGAATTTTATTTGTCCCATCAAACATTTTAATTTGGATGCTTCCATTTTAAGTTTTAAACCACTCTCTATGAATGCACATGTGATTTGACGCACCAGAATCTAACAGCCAATGTTGATCATGATTATACAAACTAACTGATAAAAATTCATCACGCATACCTGAAATGGATGTCGAACCTGTATCTGTTGTGTTTCCTTCTTTCTTTTCTGTCGAAGAGTCTCCTTTGGATGTTTGCTGTCTCTTCCAATATTCCTTCTTCAAGTGTCCTGATTTGCCACAAAACCAACACTTTACCTTACTCTTCTTCCCTTTTGATTTTGAACGCGAGTTGTTATGCTTACTGAAGCATCTTTCTTTAGAACAACCTTTGACCGTCATTGCTTCTAATGTAGAGGTTTCTGAATTTGACCTCTACCTTGTTCTTCGGACAACAAAGCTCCAACAACATCATCAAATTCAAGGGTTTCTGATGAACTAAGACTTATAGAAGTAACAAAATGATCCCATGACTTGGGCAATGAGCATAATAAAGTTACATCTTTATCTTCTGATTCAAATTTTACTTCTATACTTTCTAACTACACCAGGAGAGTATTAAAGGTATTTAGATGATCAGTTATCATTGTACCTTCCTTCATGTGCAAGTTGTACAACTGTCGCTTTAGAAGAATCCTATTGTTTAAGGATTTTTTCATGTACAAATTTTCAAGCTTTGTCCACAAACTAGCAGCGGTTTTCTCTGACACGATGTTAAACAAAACATCATCTGCCAAACACAGTCGAATGCCGCTCAACGCTCTTTCATCTAAGTCACTCCATTCATCATATTTCATGGTGTAAGGCTATTTGGATTTTCCCAACAGCGCCTTCACCACACCTTGTTGCACAAGTAGATCATACATCTTCACTTTCCAGATCTCGAAGTTGTTTTTGCCATTGAACTTCTCGATCTCAAACCGGGCACTTTTTGTTTTTGCCATGTTTATTAGCTTGTGTCACAAAAAACTCCAATTGCAACTCTTAATAAATGAAGTGTTTAATTTTAATCAAAAAATCATTTTTGATTAGAAAACCCTTTCCTTTAAAAAAAAAAATGCCCTTAAGCTAAAAAAGGCTACAATGTGCAAATGGAAATTTAATACAAAAAAACATTATAAAAAGGCTTTTAATGAATGGTAATTAATACAAATTACCAATCAATATATTTTTTTTTTAAACCACATACCCTATGCAATTGGCATTGGCTTTTTAAATGTCAAATCGAATTTAAAATTCAAATCGATTTTAAACCACCATAAATCGATTTCTACTATCACTCAAGTCGATATATCAACAAATGTAAAACGTTTTCAAAAAAAAGAAAAAGGCCATAGAAAATCGACTCACACAAATTGATTTATAATAAATAGATCTTTTTAAAAAAAACTTCAGGAAAAATGATGGATTAAAATCGCTCACGGCATTCTGCATTCAACTCGGTTTTAATTAAACAATCGACTCACCGACCAGACCTCATGGTGCTCATGGTTTGTTTGGATATCAAGCTCACAATGGTTGCAGATTCAACACAGGATGCTATCATTCTGTCCCTGCAGTGATTTCGTGACAATGTCTTCAGCAACAGTGGCCACAACACCAGGCTTCTGCTGCGTTACAGAGAATGCGGAAACCACAATCCGAGCCACTTAAGAATGCATTCAATGTGGTAGCGTTCAACCTCCGCATAAGAACGACCGAGAACATCCACCATTCAATGCTGGTCCAGGCTTGGGATTATGCTATATGCGATCCCAAAAAAATTAAACCAACGCCTCTCAATCAATCGAATCTAGACGGCATTGGCAATGTCCTCTTCACACAAACAGTCTTTCAAACAACACGTAATGCAAAACCACTGACTGAACACTGCCTGCAAATGACTATGAACGCGGCTTTGCTGTGATAAATCTTCTCGGCTTTGTAGTGATAAATAACCTGGAATTTAAATCTCCTCCACACGGCTCTGATACCAATTGTTGAGTAATTACACATCGGAAACATAAAACGAATAACACACACATCATTCAGCCATGAAAAACATAGATTTTAATGTGGTTCACCCAACCAATCTGGGCTACGTCCACCTAACAGGGCATTGGCAATCTCATTAATCAACTGGAGAAACACAATAGCAGAGTTTATCATCCGCTCATTTCTTCCTCTCACCTCACATTCCTCATCATGCTCACCTGCCTCTACGGGCTTACATTTTATAGCTGTGAATGGAAACAGACTCATAAATTCTCTCACAACAAATATAGGATACATTAAATCCTCATCAGAAATTGATGGAGCCAATTCAACAACATATCCTATTTTTGTCACCTACATGAGATTTTCTCTAAATTTAATTAAAAAATAAGAAATAAAATCTCAACAGTATCAATATCATGAACTCTTAGATTAATTAATCCAAAGGATTCATATAATAAACCTAGAGGACTAATGAAAATTAGGATTAATATTATGAACCCAAATGACTAATAAACCCTAGGACTAACATTATAAACCCCATGAATAATATTGTACCCTAGGAATATGAACCCTTAGACTAACAGAGCCAAGGGATTGATATTATAAACCAAAATGAGTAATAAACCCAAAGAATTAATACTAGAAACCCAAGGTATTACTATTATAAGCAGATAGGATATAAATCATAAGGTGAATCTTCTAAATCCTTAAATGAATTTTAAACCATAAAATTAATTTTATGCAATTAATATTATAAACAGAAAGCATTAATATTGAAAACTAAATGGATTATAAAGACAAGGTAATAATGTTAAACTCTAGCTTTAATCTTAAATACAACAGATTAATATTGAAAACCCAACGGATTAAACCATATGATCAATATTATAAAAACTCTCTAAAAAATATTATACCCCAACAGTCTAAATATTTAGATAAATAGAACCAATCGAATGATATCTAAGGGTTTATATTCCTAAATTATACTATTATTCATAGTTTATAATATTAATCCTAGGATTTATTAGTATTTTAGGTTTATAATATTTATCTTAGTGTTTATTAGTCATTTGGATTTATAATATTAATCCTAGGATTTATTAGTCTTTTGGGTTTATAGTTTTTATAAAGTTAGGGGTTAATCAATTAATTAATTGATTAATATTAAATAAAATGAATTAACTAATTATTATTAATTATTTTTAATTTTTAATTAATTAATTATTAATAAATAAAAATGAATTAATTAATTAATTAAATAAAAATATTATTGCTATTAATTATTATTTATTATTTATTATTATTAATACTTCGTTAATTATTAATACTAATATTATTTAATAATAATTGATTAATTATTAATTAATAATGATATTAAATTTAACTAACAGTAAATATAATAATATTGTTTAATAATAGTAGTAATTAATATTACGATTAATAATCAAAATAATTTATAATTACTAAAAACTAATGATAAGAACCATAATTAATAAAAATTGTTAATTATTATTTCTAATAAACTATTTATTTTTAATTTTAATTAAAAGTGATTAATATAAATGAATAATTATTATTAATTTTAATAATACTAATAATATTTTTATTATAATAGTTATTTTTGTAATAATGTTATTATTTTTATTATTATATATTTATTAATATGAATATTAATGTTAAGATTAATATTGGATATATATCATTAATGCTTATGAGCATTTTGAGCATTTTTCAAATGTATTGATTAAAGTGGTTATGCATGTGATTGATATATGCCTATAAGCTTATATCAATCACATTTATTAATATGGTTGTATTAGTATATTATTGGTTGGAGTAGTTATTCAACTTACCTGCAGTATGCCTAGATCTCTTCTACTTACTAGCTTACTCGCTTACAAATTTCAACTCTTAAAAGATGTTCTCGCACCACCAAAGTGTCTATAATTTAGCACACATGCTTATTTCTTATCCTACCTTTTGCTACCATAAGATTGAATGATAGTTATAGCAACCACGAGTTGTTTTAATAATTGATTTTTAGTACAATAAAACAACTTATAATATCTATCTCAGCTAAAGGAGTTGACAATATTAAAACCTTTGTTACCTCAAATTATAAGAAGTCTTTTTTCTCTTATATCTTACATAAGGATGAAAAATATGTTAATGTGGAAAAAGTGACGAAATTTTGAGTGATACTAAAGAAAACGCTTTTGTCAAAATTGTTGAGAAATGAATGCCCAACATCTTCCCTAGGTTGAATATGTTTCTCATCCTCGAGCAATTGATTTAGTCCTATATCATTCTAGTTGTCGAAGAAATTTCAAAATTTTGTAATATGACAATACACCAAACATTTTTTTTGTTGACCATGTTGCTATCTCTTGAAATTTATCCCACCATTAATCGAGAGGTTTGTAGATTTCTGAAGTGCACCAAATTAGTAAGAAATGGAATTGGAGTGGAATCCATTTGGTTCCATTTCCGGATTTTGTATGGTCTTGAATTAGTTGTGCAATAATGAGATGATCATTTATAATTATCAAGATTGATTCCATTTCAACATGACCATAAAATGCGACTTATTGTTTCCATTTAATTTGATTTTGTATAAAAGAGGAATAGGATCAGAGCACTAAATCTCCTATTGTAGGATTTGGTTTACAGGTTTTCATTTTCTAAAAGGAAATCAAAATAATATAATTCACACAGAAAATATTTATCCACCCCTAAATATACTTAGTACATGTCAGCAAAAAATAAAAAAGTGTGCATTTCATATTATTTCCGTGATGCCAACATGATTATTCACAACCTTTTCCACAAAGTATGCAAATATATCTTTGATGAAGATCTGCAATAAAATCATTTCAATTTTAGAAAACAAGTTTTTTTTTTTTTTTTCTCCATTCTTGTTCATGATTCCGTGTTTTCCATTATAAATCTTCCATTCTATTTTTCCACTTCTCTTCATCTAGATATTTCATTTTCCATTATATTTTCCCACTTCTCTTCATCTAGATATTGCATTATCCACCATTCTAGCATTCTTTGTATTTCAATTATATAGCAACTTTCATAAATGATTCTCAAATCATGAAAATATTACGTTCAGTACCATTTTTTCAAATTCGTAGATATTGCATTTTCCATCCTATTTTCGCACTTCTCTTCATCTAGATTTTACATTATCCACTATTCTAGCATTCTTTGTATTTCAATTATATGTCAGCTTTCATAAATGATCCCAAAATCATGAAAATATTCCATTCATTACCATTTTTGGTAATTCAATTTTAATGACGCTAGAGTGAAGTATTGGTCAAAATGTCATCCAAAATTTCATTGATGATATTTTAAGCTTCTTGATTATCATCACGATTTGGTTTTCCAATCTCCTTCCCTATCGTTTATGGAGAGTTATGTTTATACTAAAATTGCTAAGATGTCTAGTCCATATATTTGAGCTATTATTTCTTTCATTTAGGCTACATATTCAATTTAATAATAAGCCTTCTATTCCTGTGTTTAAAATTTCGGATTTGGTTCTATCACATTTTCACATATATTCTCAACATTTTGTCTGCATATTTTAATTTTTCACTATCCTCTCTTACCTTAGTACCATGAGATTTTAACCTGTCATTCTCCCCGTTTATATGTGTCGAGAGTTGTCGAATATTGAACCTGCTATTTTAATTTCTATGCTTACTTTCTTAAAACTCAAATTTTCTTAAAAGTAGAAGAAATTAGTATCAATAATTACCTCTCTACCTAGTGACTCTTGTACTTTTTAAATATAGGGAAATCAAACATTTCGTCTTCAAATACAGATCCTTATATTTCATCACGTTACCAAACTGGCGAATCTTTCTTTGAAAATCGTAGTCATGGTCTTCGAGGAAGGTTTTGAAAATATGTTCTCGTACATTTTCACTTTCGATCCTCTGTATTTATTCATCTTCTATTTCTTTCATACTTCTTGCAATTCTTAATTTTAATTTATTGATTTATCATTGGAGAAGCACTAGTTCATATGAGAGAGGTTATTTATTACCAATTTCTCTTGTTCTTGTAAAAGGAACTCAAAACCCATTCTCTACTTAAAAACTGAACTTACAAGCTATATTTCATTAATCAAATCAAGTTACATATATATATGAGGAATTGTTTCAAGATAGAGAAGCTATCTTAGACGAACAATAATTTGGTTGAGAGAATATTTTAACCTCACACCAAACTAGGAACTAACCTATCAAATAGGAGCAGACTCTATACATAGAGAGAACCACCACTGAAGACAAATATGAATTACATATTCTAACACTTTCCCTTAATGACTACTTGTCTCAATATCTATCTGAAAAATCTACAACTAGTCCTGTTTGGTAACTACACTAGTTTTGTTTGGTAATTACACATTGTATCTTGTTCATGCTATTGTCGATGTCCATATAAAGGAACAACCATCTACCTGAATGCATGGGTTCCAACCGTTGCAACCACCAATCTACTAGGAAGTCCTTCACATACATGGTTCATCCAACCTCTCGATTAACTCCCCCTTGATATAAAATTCCACCTTATGGAGTCTAAAATCAATACGGCTGACCCAAGTGTATCCATCCTGCATGACACACTCTTCGAGGGTGTTAAAAACTCTCTGACAGAGGGAACATATAACAAAGGGGTATGCATGCCTCTCTTGGTCTTACGACATGTACAAACAATAAATTACATGTAGATTTGCTTATAATTACAAATTGTGACTTATATTTATGGTCATGAGTCTATTCCAAGAAACTCACACAAAACAAACTCTCACAAACTTGATTGTCCATCCTCCTTTTCCACTCACCATACCATTCACAAGCTAGAGCTTTCTCGCTTGAATATTTCTGTCATAGATTTTGTACTTTTGAATTTTGGATATATTGATCTTGAATCTCCATGCTATACTTTTCATTAGATAGAGTCGTGAATTCTAACAAAGTGACCTCATATTGAGGTCATGAATCTCAATATGTATAGAAAATTTCAAGACATATTCCCTTCAAAAAAAACATTCCAAAAATCAAAATATTACCATGATTTTTGTGCATTAAGACAAAAGCACCAACTTAACTACACAATCATTCAACCTAGGTCTAAATCTGTGCTCACTAGCACCAGGTAGTAAACACTCTCTTCTTTGAAATAGCAGTATTGCCATCAAATTCTCCTCAGGTTCCCAACACCATTGACTTCTGTGAATCCAGCACTCTAACACCAGCACATTAACACCTGTGCTGACAGCATATTGAAACCGACATTTGAGGACTTGGCCCTTCTGAGTGGCCTTGTCCACTCTCTTGCCATAAAACAACTAAACACTCCAAATATTAATGCCCAATCATAAACAAACATCTGCTACGCATATCATTGGGGGGTAAATCTCAGCAGATCGGCCAAGCACTCCATACATCCACCTCTCATCCATAATTTCATTTAAGTACCTCTCATCCGTAGTATGGACTACGTCCAACTATTTCATTAAAACGATCTCCGGGTTTTAAAAAAAAAATAGAGAGGCCAAAATCAATGGCCTTTAAAGAGAATTATCTGGCTTGAGGTCTCTATGCATTGCCCTATGCTTGTGGAAAATATATACAACTTCCATGATTGTTTTGATAACAACAACAGCAGCTCGCTCTGATTATCATGTTGACGCCAATGAGAAATCGAATGTCATTTGTAGAAATGCCTATGGATGTGCATGCAGAGCTCATAGCGTCTGTAAGGATGCATCAAACACATCATTTATAGCCCGCTTGTTGCTGAATTGAAAGGCCACGCTGACTGAAATGTCTCCTGGTGAAGGGCGATTCTAAGATTTTGTGACTCTATCGTAGCTTCTCTTTCTGCGTGAGGTAGATCTGACGTCACCTCCAACACCGGTGATTACGACTCCAGCGATCACGGCATCAATCCAACCTACTTTGAGATTTAGATTCAGATGATGTTATCACCAATGCTATCTCGGAGTAGATCAACAGCTCGCAGATGCAATAGTATTCAAACGTGCGTAACGTTCAACACGTAGGATGCAGCAACCTAGAAGTGAAAGTTGCACGGGAGGCTATGTTGGCAGCGTTCTCCTCCTCATGACAGGTTGAGCTCATGTAGTTCTGAGTTCACGGAGGTTCTCACCCAGCTTGGCAGCATTCTCACGGCATCGTTCCTCAATCACCCACGCTACTTGGCAGCTCAAGTAGCAGACGTCTCTTTCAGGCAGCGTTCCTTGAACGCTGAGAACCCTCACTGTCCTCCTCTCAGGTATGCAGTCAAGAAGCAACAATGCTTCCCACGCAGGCTTGACTCCTCTAAGCAGTCAAGGATGGCAGTGCTCCTTCTCTTTTGGCCTCGAATTCTGTTTTTGTTCATGAACAGGACGGTCGTGATCTCTGACAGCATTCAAGCAGCGGCAACGGCAGCACCTTGAGGTAGCGTTCATCAGCCATGCAGTTTCCTCTGTTTTGCTACAGTCACTAAGATACAATCATGGGCAGCATAGTTAGCGCACACGCAGAGGGATCCAGCATGACTCATCCTCCCCACTCCTACTCAACGTCCACCACTCCTCCTCTTCTCAAAGTTTGGCAGCCCTCCTTTCAAATTAAACAGGCTCGGTCTTTAATCCAGCACCAGCCTAGTTCACTCCTCAAGAGCAGTCGACTGCAAACAAAAGATGCAAAATTCACTCTCCAAAATATTTATTTTCCTCAGCCTATGAGGGGCTAAGACCAGGCCCTAATGGGCTCCGATACCAACTTAAAAACTGAACTTACAAGCTATATTTCATTAATCAAATCAAGTTACATATATACATGAAGAATTGTTTCAAGATAGAGAAGCTATCTTAGACGCACAATAATTTGGTTGAGAGAATATCTCAACCTCACACCAAACTAGGGACTAACCTATCAAATAGGAACAAACATTATACATAGAGAGAACCACAACTGAAGATAAGTAAGAATTACATATTCCAGCAATACTTTTACTCTCCAACTCAGCTACGACAGGTATCTTAATTAATCCATGATGATAGACCCTTGTTTAACACTATTGGATTTGTCTAAATTACAACAGACATATTTATTAAATGTTGATCGAAACAATAGGTAAAATACATTAGTTTTTCTCCTTATTGTGTAATAACCGCTGAATTTGAAATGATTAAGTACAATTGAATTGACCCTCATATGCTACATGGCATCTCTGCATGGATTATTTATCCAAATAAACTTTTCACCTCTCCCCAATTAATATTCAACTTTCCTTTTCCACGAATTTTTTGCAAGCCCCTACATCTATAGCTTGGTTTTTAAGTCATTTCTCTCTTATTTCGGTACTTTTATTCCTACTACAATTAAAAAAAAAATAGCAACTGAAACCACCAATCCCATTATGTCCACCGAAATCCATCATATGTCTTAGCAAAGTAATGGGTTACTTCATTTTCATGTCGTTGAAACATCTGAGAAAAATCAAACAACTATGCTCAATGAAAAGTATTGTTGCATTCTAGATATTCCGCAACTCGAACTCTTGTAGCTAATTTGAAACTACCCCTCACCATTGTTTCTTTAGTGGAAGAAAGAATATTGGTTACACCATGATCAACTGATCAATTATGATTTAATAGCAATATGGTAAGCAATATGGTACTCTAGAAGTAGTGTTTTATGGAAATAATGGTTTCGTGAACTTCAGAACTCATATTATATGGGAATGAAATAGATAAATTGGGAAAGATTGGGAGTTTGTGCCATTATTAATGGTTGACATCATTTTTGTCAAACAAATCATTAAATTAAATAGGATTACTATTTTTTCAATTAGTCATTTCAAAACAGCCATCACAATCAATAATTTAGTTCATGAATATGAATTTCAAATTCATATCACAGTGGTAAGGCATGAAATAGAGTGGTGCCATAAAAAGTGATTTTATGAAATATATATATATATATATATATATATATATATATATATATCAAAGGCAATAGGGCTTTAGGTTAGTAACGAGCATATTTTTTTTTAACTTTTATTCCAACGTCCAGTAATCGATAAGCGTAAACGAACAACCAGTACCGGTTACCTTTTATCAATTGGTTAGTGTATTGAGCCTTTAAAGCGAAGAAATTATTGTCATCCATTTGTGAAAGTTGGACTTTTTCACTCGAAGTATAACATTGATTATTTATTTCTCATGCTTTCATTCTTGTAAAATTGATCTTTAAATTCTACACCAATATTAAAATTATAGAATATTATACCACGATGTGATGAGTATCATAATTATTGCACTTCTTGTAATCATTGCAATTTCATTATAACTTTTTCTAGTCATTGCAATTTCATTATAACTGTTTCTAATTATTGCAAATTTATAGAATCACCACATTTTTTTGTAATTTCTATAACTATAGCTAATAAAAATAATAAAAATAAAATGTGCGTTTAAAATTTATCACAACTGAAATTTGTTGTTGATGTTGTTGTATAAAATCTTTGCGTGAAAATAAATTAGATGAAATATCCATATTATTTTATTGATGAAGTTTATTGCTTCCATGTAAACCCTTGAATCTCGCTAAGATAGTGAGATAATGGGACTAGACATCATGTTTAATGCCCTTGCTGTTAGTATCTAGTTATATGAATAGTTATATTATCAACTATAATGAACAAATATTTTATGAGTAGAATTATGGAAATTCCCCCATAGCCATAAGTTTTCCTAAACATATAATAAAATGTAATGTAATACTCATTACATTAAACGGTTTTCAAAATAAGTTGTTCGTAAATGTAAATAAAGTTTCAAAAAGGTACGCACAAGAAAAATGGATGGAAAATTATTGATATTATTGATAAAAAAAATGAGTAAAACTGGTTGTTTGTCTAGTTCATGAGAGAACTATTGGTTATGACTTAGTTCAAAAAGTGTCTATGATGTTAAGGACTTACACAAAGATACTTGGATGGAAAAAATAAAGTATAACAACATTAAAAATCTTTTTGGAATCATCAAGATTTAATAAATTTAACAAAGATATTTGCAAAAGTTTAGCTATTACCACTAGTATTAAATATAAGACCTTCTATAAGCATAAATGAATTTAGGAAAGGAAAGACAACCTGAAAATATAAAAAATATCACAAAAGAAAGAGATGAATAATCTTTCCTCCTTGTCACACCTTTGAAAACGTATGCTTCCACCAAACATGTCAGCCTCTTGTATTCAAAGAAATAATGAATCAAAGGGGGAAATGACAACTTTCAGACCTAGTGCAAACCTCTCCTCACTATTTCTTCCATCCCTTCCATCGCAGCCTTCTCCCTTTTTTGTAGTCTCTTAAAATAGCTAGAGTGTCTAACAGTTTTGATAATGAGTTTCTCTATTAATTTAATTTACTCCATTCATTTTCTATTATTAGAGAAGAAGGGTTATAAAAGACTTAGTAACTTTACATTTAAAAATAAGTTTGGAAGGTGGGGGCCCCTCATGTGACTTTTAAACATAAAATCGCCTGTGTGACTCCCACATATGAAATTGTATGACCATATTAATATAAAATAATAATCTGAATGAAACAAAACAAAGTGTTGCATAATCATTCATATAGTATGATATGAAGTAAACCCTATACATTATATATTAACCATTCAAATAATAGAAAACTAGCATGTATATAATAGAACACCATCCACTTCATAAAGAAAATATAAATAAACCTTTCTCCTCCCCCTAGGAAATCATGTGTACTCCTAGCATTAGAAAAAAAGGCATATAAAATACTATATCAGCCATCACATGTCACCTTGTATCTCCCCAATATATATATATATATATATATATATATATATATATATATATATATATAACAAGATGTGATTAATAAGTTGTGATGTAAAGTTGTGAAATGTGCGAGAACCAAGTACTATGTGAAGATAAAGAATGTTGCAAAGTGCACAATAGTTTCCAAAACATAAATCTATATGGAAACTAAATAATAAAGAAAATATGAAACCTCACATGACCTTTTGACATGAGTTGTATATGTCATTTTACTCTTTCACCTTCCCTCTTTCTTTCTCCCCTCCACCTTGCACCTATACATGCATATATTAAAAAACAATGTCTTTTCTCTCACTTGTCCTTGAATAGCAACGTGGAAATCCCAAGAGGTGGTCAGTTAGGAGGAATGTGTAGGAGCTATAGGAGGATGGAGCTTGGATGAGACTTGATAGGTTCATTTGGGTGATATGACTTCGATTGTGAGGAAATCGAAGGCATATGGTGAGAAGAGAGTAAAGGAGGCACTGAATGGTTTGATACGGATGGAAATCATGCATGTCCAAAATTTTGTGCTATGGGATTTAGGTCCCATTCATCACCATGAGGTGTCTGATTTTCTCGTAGGGGTTGATATTGTGGAATCTCTACAATACTAAGGTCTGTTAATGGCATATTTTGAGAAGGCTAAGGAGTGGCTTGATGGGGTGGCATGCCTCCTGGGTGAAGATTCCCTATTTAATTGGATTAAACTCCTAGGAGTTAACGCTAAAATAGATAGAAAATCAAATTTTTTTCTTTATGGTTTTCCTTCCATAAGACATCCCCACATCTACTATACACCTTTCTATTATTATGCGAACCTTTGTTATGAAAACACTTAATATCAAACACTCTAACAAATATATATGCAATGTTGATCCAAGTGGCTCCAGACACCCTCAGGAGACCAAGAGGGCTAAAAAATGGTCAAAATTAGAAGTAGACGAATTTCTCTCAAAGCAATTTCAGATTGAAGTTCTAGTCAGCCTGATTCCAATGACATGAACGACACTCAAATATGAGGTTGTATAAGAAAATTATCTCATTAGAGAATGGATATTTCCATAGTCATAAACATAATAATGTTGAGAAAAAATGAGATGTTTCGAGTGAACACTTCACCCATATTCAAGGGCAAGAAGCCAAAACATAAGATGAGAAGAGTGCTAGACCACAATTTTAAAGGGAGAAAGAAATTAGCCGTTATATTAGGAGGGATTAAGAGCATTAAATGAGTCAAAATCTTGAAACTAATTTGGAAATAGAAAATTATAAATTTAATATCAAATTCATTAATATTTGATAATTAACCGTTAGGGAGATCAAACTATTGAATTTAAATATTTAATTATTTAATTTGAAATTATAATAAAAATTAAATGACTTAAAGCATTGAAACTAATTTGGAAATAGAAATTATAAATTTAATATCAGATCCATTAATAATTAATAATTAACCAATAGGGAGATCAAATTAATGAATTTATATATTGAATTATTTAATATGAAATTATAATGAATATAAGATAAATTAGAATATTTGGATGATAATAATAGAGGAATGTATAACAAGGGGGGTCCAAAATTGGAATGAGAAGGAGGATATCGAAATAGAGAAATCTTGTAAATTTATGTGAAACAAAAGTTTTAAAGAAACCTTTTATTTCACACAGTAAAAAAAAATTATGTTATCGGAATAATAATATTTTTGGATAAGATTAATAATATTTTAAATTTTAAATTAAGGATGGGAGAGGCTTAAAACGAAATTATCAAACTAACGGCCTAAGAGTGAAAAATCAAAGAAGAGCCAAGAAAGGGGAATGCGAGGAGAGCAGACATAGAAAGGGGG
Organism: Pinus albicaulis; assembly: GCA_034641835.2. NCBI lineage: Eukaryota > Viridiplantae > Streptophyta > Pinopsida > Pinales > Pinaceae > Pinus > Pinus albicaulis. The sequence goes on from CM076572.1 coordinate 1,025,255,966, forward strand.
AGAGTAATTTAAGATAGATTAGAATGTATGGAGGATAGAAAATGGATGGTGGGCTTCCATGATTGGCTTAAATGATACCCATCATTGCGATTAAAGTTATTGGGATGCTTCTCAGTTTCAATGGCTTCCCTAATGATTCAGTTTGAATGAAAAGGGACAGGAGCAAGGATTTTGGATTTATTAAAGAAAACAAGATGGTTGGTGGAGTGAGAATGCTCAAAAATGGTTGATTTAGCGACATGGTTATGGTAGGTGTCTGCTATGTGTTCTTTCAATCGGGTTTTGGGTTCAACGAGAAATGAACATAGTTCTCCAAAAGCTTTCAACATTCTTAAAATTATTTCAGTTTGAATTTTGTACAAAACAAAAAAAAACAAAATTTCAAAGTGAAGATTCTACGACCTAGTAGGTTGTATGGATGACATGTGGTAGGCCTAGTGGGACCCACAAAGATAATGTGGCAGCCCAGTCAGAAAAACAGGTGGACCCAGTAAAAAGGGGATTTGGCAACACAACAAGTCGACACATGGCATGTAGGTGGTAGAGGTGGCATATGATGTGGACCAATGAGGGCTTGCCACATGGCCCAATCACATGGTTCCAAATGGCACCTCAAATTAGGCCCAAGTGGCCTTAGATGGTGCAACCTCCATTTTTTTGTCTTATTCTCATGTTTTTGGGATTCGTTACAATATGGAAATACAAATTAAATATATTATATAGTTTGAAAAAACTATATTAAAACTAAAATTTGGCTTTAAAAAAATATTGGTAGTTAATGGGATTTGAACCCAAAACCTCCCAACAACAAGAATATTAATATGACTATGCCAACCAATGTGCCAACCTCACACTTTTTTATAAAATTCCATTGAAATGATTCAAGGAAAACATGGAGAATGATGGATAATACATGAGAGATGAGGGAAAAGGGAGGCCAATGGAGTCATGAGCAAAGAAAAGGTAGAACATGAAGTAGACTGGCATGTTCGTCAACAAATTACCTTTTTTTAGTGTAGTTGTTGAACCATGAGCAGTCAGAGGGGCGGAGCCTTGCCGAGGGAATCTTGAGGGGCATCAAAAATTTTCCTTGACGTCCCAAACTTGTTGGAGTCAGAATTTGACAAATTTTATGTCGATTTTACACCTCTCGGTGACGGAAATCCAATGGTGATGTATGTTTTAGCAAAAAATCTTCCCATTTTTTGGCCATTTTCCATATTTGAGCGATGGTGTTAGATTCCCAAGTGTGGATAGTCAATTTTATGCCTCTCAATGCCACGAATACGATGGTGCAGCTAGACTCAGAAGCTAAGTATCCACTTCTTTAGCCAAATTTAGGGGTTGAGGTAGATTTAGTATTGATGTCATGTGCCTCTTTTGTCATTTTCTGTGAGATATAATATGTTGTTTAGATCCTTGCTTGATGTATATTATGGGATATATGTTTCTAATTCATGTGATATGTATTCGCCATGTATTTTTATGATCCCTATGTAACCTTGTTGAAAGGATCCTCATTGTCACATTGTGTGATATTATGTCATGCTGATAGGAGTTTTATTGTGAGTGAGAGTTCCTGTAGTGGAACGTCTCATCAAGAGACAAGCCACTCATGTTGAGGGCACATATCCTTTTATGACAGAAAACATAGTCCATGTACATCATTACCATTTCTAGCACTATATGAAACGACCTACTCCATATTGACACTGGGCTCAAAGACGCAGCCCACACTGGGTGAAATTCATTATCAACGTCTCGTGTTCTTATGTTGATGATTGTTGTCTTGTTTCATCTTGCTTAAAGCATGAATGTGTGTTATTTTAATTCTCTTTTTAGTGCAGTTATTACCACATCACAGAAGTAAAGCATCATGGGTAAATCCAACAGCTGACGGTCCCAGATCAAATGTAAACATAGTAATGTAAACGCATTAATCATCAAAGTATTTCATGTCACAAAATGATTATTTTGTAAATGTTTCGGTAAAAATTAAAACATTCACATGATAAATATGATAAATGGTGAAGGGAATTGCTCTTGCATGCCAAGAAATATGATATATTTCATCATGAAAGAGACTTCATGGTAATAAAAAAACCACTCATATGAGAAACTAATGAATTTTAACTTTATTTGTAATGCTCAAAATGAAAGCATTTGTTGGCATTTAGGATGAAAGTTTTGTGCCCACTTTTAACTTAAGCCAATATAAAGAAATAATTCATCTTGATAATGATCATGGTTATAAATAGACTCAACATTAAATAATCATCAACAATCCTTTGGTGAAAACAAAGCTTAAAGCACATTTAAGCTTATATTCTATGACAAGGTGAAACTCGTCATTTATTTTATGAATGCATACTACAAGGGAAAGAGATACTCACATATGTGATGGGTATCTATTTCGGAATGAATACTTTATCGATGTTCTTTTGTATAGTGCTGGAGATACAAAAGGCTATCAAATGATGTGTTGGTGTTCAAGTATGAATAATGTTCAACCCTTTTTCCACATAAATTATCAATCTAAGGGCATTAGTTATTTCAAGACTAATGGAAAAGTCTATGTAGAAACAAGCACATGCCCTGTTGTAGATCACATGTTTAAATCCATAACACACAGACCATGGTAACAACAATTCAATAAACTACAGAATTGAAAGACATTCACATCAATTAAAGATTAACTATAACAGTAGTAATAAAATCACACTAAATCAAAAAAAAAAATGCAAGAATGGAAAATGCAGCACTTGATTAGAAGAGTGGGCCCAAAAATCTGATCAGGGATGTGGTAAACTCACAAATTACAGAAGAAATAGCAAGATGCTTTGCATTCAACTAATGACAGAATATATTTGTTACAAGATATATATGTAAAATGGCTTAACCCCAATTTACAGCCTGCAGGCCTCTTTATACAAATGTCCAAGAATCCTTGATTCCCTTCAGCAACTCCATAATCACAAAAATACATTTTGTTACAATGACAACCTAGTTACCTACAAGGAAACTATAAAAGGGCCTACAATCGCACTGATATAAATAGAGGTTGTTACGCTGTAACAAAAAATGAGGATAACGTTGGGGATGATAGGTTGTTCCTCAACTCACAGCTGTAATTCTCCTGTTTTGGTCGAATCTGTAGAAACATCAGAGTTAATATGTAAAAAGGAAAAACCTCTGTGACAATTACTTCATTAATAAAATATCTCATGAAAGATAAGGAAAAGGGTTTTAGCTCATGTGTTTAAGAATAATGATGGTAGAAAGAGATAGAAATATAGGGTAAAATGCGAGAGGAAAGTATACAAATTCGGTACCCAAAATCTCCCCCCAACTGATCTATCTGGATGTCCTCATGTAGCTCGTCGTCTCCTCAAATCCAGATTGGACCAACTTTCATTAGCATGAAGTTGTGCGAGGTCATACTCTTCAGCCGTTTCTGTCCCTGGTGGCTTATATCCCTTTGTCAAAACAACATCCTTCCACCAGTCTGGATCAACGTTGTATGCAGAAGTATACTACTCAGTTGGAAACCAGAGAAGGGGAAATTGAAACCTCAATCCCATCCATATTACCCCATGGGTATTAATGCATGCCACGAAACGTGGCATTCTCTCTCAAGCCCTTGCAAAGTTAGGTGCCCCAAATGGTTCTCGTTCTCTGACGGCTGAGGATGACAACATCCACCTTTTCTGACAACTATCCAGTATTTCCTTATGGAACATCATAATCTGGATGATACATAGGTCAGCACACCATTTCTGGGTTACCAACATGTGTTCTTTACGACCCTCAATCTATAAAAAGGTATAATGCTTGTTATAAATGTTTGAGGACTAGCCATGGTCTTTCCTCATCATTAATGGCCTTCCAACTTAGTTTTGTTCAAATGTATCCCAGGCCTTTCTCCACTTAATCCGATTGATGGTATAAGAGGTGAAAGATCTTAAATGAATGTCTCCCACGAATGGAATGGGGTTAAAGGACTGATCATGCCTTAAGAAATACCCATGCATGTAGAGCTCGCACATTAAGTGTTGTCCTATGATATCGTGAATTTTTAAAATACGGAGAAATTGAATGAGATCCTCAATTTCGTACCAAATCTCCTTATATATACTTTCAAGAAAAATAAAATATATTTCTCGTGAATTAATAAGGCATAGCTATGTGTAGGAGGTCTGTAGGCCATACCTACAGTGCCAGGGAGAACATCTTCTCCTTATCTATTTGTAACAGCTGCACTTGTTCTTCCAATTCTTCTATTCTGGTCTTCTATTTAGCTTGCTTCAAGCATGCCTTATATAACTGATCCATGTACCTTGTGACAACTCTAGCAGCCTGTTCTCAAACCCTATTTGTTTCCTTTTTATGGTCACTCGCAGTAGATTGCCACTTCTAGATTTCAGTGGCCAATACAAATTCTCGGCCTTCAAACAACTCTTCAATCGGTCCAGTCTGGGTGGCTGCAGAGGATACCTCAACTTTTGGCTTTATTTCCCTCCATTTGTAGATTCTTATCTTCTTTTTCAGCTGAGAAACTTTCCTTTTCAAATCCTGAACCTCTCTTTTCAGTTTCATGGTTTCACTGAACTACAGCTGATACCTCTTTTTGAGAGGTATCCTTCTTTTATCACATTGTTCAATCCATTCTTGTTTAACAATAAATTCAGTTTCTAGGCCTATGACAGGCTCAGGATGCAGTGGAATGCTATTGGTATTCTGGGTGGATTCTCTTGTTAAGCCTTTCCAGCTAGGCTCCCTAACTCCAGGGGATTATTTCTCTATATTCCCTTTGGGGACTCCTGCTGTCTAGTCGATATTTTCAATGACCACTCTGTGTTTCGGTGTCTGCACAAGAGTTTTATATTCTTCAGGACCCTCTAAGTGCTCCAACAGAAGTTCATTAGTGACTGGGTCAATCTTGGCTGTGTCAATGGATCGGATATTAAATTTATAATTTCTATTTCCAAATTAGTTTCAACGCTTTAACTCATTTAATTTTTATACTAATTTGGGCAAACAAAATATCCTCGTCCCTCTAGGTATTAGGGAATAGAATGGAGAGTGGGGGGATAGAGTCATGATCCTCATTTCCAGCTTGAATCGAAAATTCACACATTATTACCACAAATAGGGTTGATGCTGGTTCTTGTGGAGCAACATCGATTCTGCAGTTTGTTTCCCTTCTGTCCTCTTGCTATTTGTTCACCATTTCTTCTTCTAGTGTCGATACTAGTTTCTATGGGACAGTATCAACCTCCTGGTTCATTCCTTCTCTACTTTCATGTTCCTCGTGAATTGCCTCTTTTTCCAGATTTGGTACCAGTTCTTTAGGAACAACTTTGATTTCGCAGGTTGACTCCTCCTGTTCTAGCCGAATTGGGGGTGGTTCTTGTGTAACACCCCCACTCGTATCAACATACATATTTTATTGGGTAGGTGATGCTCTTTCTTGAAAAAAAACATCGCTTTCCATTTCTTTGTCCACCATTTCACTCACTTGTTATTCATTCACAAAATTTGATGACTGTATGATAGTCCTGATTCCCTACACAATGTCCATAATCTCTTCATATGTGGGCTATTCAAGTGAGGTTGGTTCTTGTGTGGCAGCCTCGGTTGTGTTGCCAATTACCTCCTCCATTCTCATTTCTTCAGGTTTCTCTTGATCGACCATCATTTCCACTTCTTGGGGTTCCTCTCGATCAACTTCCATTTCCATTTCTTCGGGTTCCTCTTGGTCAATCCCTTCTGAATGTTCTGCTTCTTCCAAATGCGTCAGAGATACTGGTTCCTCTTTTCTAGCAGAAATAATGGTTGCTATCTTTTCTTCTGAGGACCGAGAGAGTTCCACCCAGGAGACCCAAAGCTTGTTTATTACATGCATGACCAATAATCGCACCAATCTGTGAGTGGAAAGCACTTCTGGCATTCAGCGTGAACACTGAGTAGCCTGTGCCATATGTTTCAGTTGTTTCAATAGGAAGAAGGGTATGTTAGAGGCATGCACCTGAGCTTGTGGAAATCAGAGGTGCATTAAAATTTTAAAATGATACTTGAACAGAGTTGTGGCCTGGCTTTTTCTAGTTATGTATTTTATTACAAAACCTGCATCTTATTTCCAAGGATATGGCACAGTCCTATGCTCATATCCTTTCCCCATTTGAACAACACTTTCCCCTATCTCCAAGAACAATTTGGTAAATTTCGAGAGAGAAAATTTCTAAGAAAACCATTGTTGCCCCTGTTGTCTCAGCCCGCTAACCTCGACAATTACCTCTTTTTTAATAGGAACTCCCAAACCTATGACCCGCGAGTAGTTCTACTCTAAATTGAGTGTGAAATCCATTGTGATTCCTCCATCAAATCCCTACAATCTGTCAAAGTAGGTATCCCACCCTGCATCGACGAAGATTTTCCATACTTCTGGATTACTGTGGACTGAAGCTGTGTTTTGCAAGATCATACCGCACAGCCATCCCACCCATACTGTGCAGACTTGTCACAACACTTCCTATAATAGCAGACCATTGGGCGAGGTGGTGGATACCAAATTCGGAGAAACTGAATGGTGAAAATGTAAGGTGGTGACGATAAATACAGATGGTAATTCTAGGAAACCAAGAAAAATCATAAAATAAATATGGTAAGTGTGATGAATTAAAACAATAATTATTTCATATGGAATGGAAAATATATATTACAAATCCCAATACGTATTGAATGATTATATCAAATGTTGATGGGGATCGTTAGGTGTACTTATGCACGAAATGTCATAATGATTTATGAGTTAATTATTACGTTGTCGTTGACTATGATGGCACACCCCGCCCCCAACTTAAATTTTTTCCATCCACAGCATTAAAATATTCACATGGTATATTTAATTAAATCGATGAAAGTCACATGGAGGCATACTTGACAACCTACTTGGACAATGTGATGGTTGGTAGGATGACGAAATGGTAATGATGTGGTTGGAGTAACAATAGTATGAGTAGAAGCATCCAGAGTAACAACATATGATGCACAACATCCGAAGTAACATTAGTGCAAGTAACAACATCGGAGTAACAATAGTACAAGTAAAGACATCTGATGTAGCAGCATCTCGAGTAATAACAGTGTGAGTAGTAGCATCGGAGTAACAACAGTACGCGTAACATCATCCAGTGTAGCGGCATCTAGAGTAACAATAGTGTGAGTAGCGACATCGGAGTAACAGTACGAGTAACAATGTTCGGTGTAGCCGCATCTGGAGTAACAACATCGAGTAGCAACACCCAAGTAACAACACCATGAGTAGCAATAGCCGAATAACAACACCATTAGTAGTAGCAATCGAGTAATAGCAGCATGAGTAGCATTAGCTGAGTAACAACACCATGAGTAGTAGCAGCTGATTAACAACACCATGAGTAGCAGAAACTAGTACTTTGGAAAATTTTCGTTGATTTTTACTCCTTAGTATTAACTCTTACAAAAAGACAAAAAAATAAGACAATGCAGAGAACTCTTCCTCTGCACTGTTGTTAATATATATATATATTAACAATGGTGTAGAGGAAGAGTTCTCTGCATTGATGACCTTCAAACCAGATTTCTCAGAGAGGTGTTTGATAAAGGCATCCTTAGAGGTCGGGCGGTGGTACAATCTGAGGCAATGTCCATTGACTATAAATGAAGCAGGTGTTCCATTAAGTGTGACTATGCTAACTGTTCCATTATCAAATACAACATCCACTTCATAAGGTCCCATCGAACAAGTGCAAAGATTTCCTTTAAAATCCTTGAAGCGGGAGTCATAAAGTAGTGCCCAATGTCCAATTTGAACCACCTTATTTTTAATAAACTTATCATGCCATTTCGTTCTCTGCTATTGAATAGTAGTAGTTCTCTAAATAGCCATTGAATGGATTTCATCTAGTTCATTGAGCAAGGCCAGTCAGTGTTTCTGGGCATCTAACAGATCCAAACCAACTTCAAGAGCTATTCTGAGCGTACTGATTTCAAATTCTATTGGAAAAAATAGGGACTTCCCATAAACCATCTAGAATGGTATGTTGTTATGTACGCCCAGAGAGCTTCAAGTAGCTTCTAAGCCAATCCCAATGATGGTAAGGCACAGTTTTTGTCAAGATGTTTTCCAATGTCCTGTTTGTGCTTTACACTTTTCCATTCGCCTGGGGGTGGTATGGGGATGTCACTTTGTGCTTGAACCCATATTTATGCATGAGCTTTGCTATCATGTGTGATGTGAATTCTTCTCCTCCATCTCAAAACAATCTCTCTTAGAGTAGCATAATGAGCAAAAATTTCTTCCAATAGAAAATCTGAGACCACCTGCTTTTTTGCTTTCGCAATAGCTTTGGCTTCCACCCACTTAGTCACATAATTGGTACAAACCAAGGTGTGGAAATTTTGCTATGAGGGTGGGTTAAAGGGTCCAACGAAGTCAATAGCCCATTTCTCAAAAGGCTCGAGGACTACTTGTGCCTACAAAGGAATTTCATCAGCTCGACTGAGCTGCCCCATACGTTGGCAACCATCACACCTCCTAACATAATTATGTCAATCAGGAAAGAGAGAAGGCCAGTAATATCCCATTTGTAGCACATTATGGCCTATTATTTTTCTACGAAATTTCCTCCACAAGGGCCATCATGAGCAACTTTCAATATCTCATAAATATCATCCTCAGACACACAGCGCTGGATCTTCTTATCCGCTCCTATGTGAAAACGTTACCCTGCCATCCAAGAATATTGGGGAATCTTGTGGTGGATTCGACACATGGGTGTATGAAATCACACACATTTAGAGAATGTGGTATTTTTTCTAAACCATAAGTAACATGTAGTATCTGGGGGGAGCTCAGAAGTATAAGACTTAAAATGAAGTAATACACTTAAGTATGCTTTGTTGAAAAAGTAAAACTGAAAAAATAAAAAGAAGCTAAATAGAGAGTTCCAAAAAATAAAAAGGTAAACAACAGCTCGATGGCATTCTTCTCATTGAATGCGTGGAATGAATAAAAATCTTACCCACTTGCCAGACGGCCTAGGCAGAGGCTCTAGGACTTGACGCGAGGATGTTTGTCCCTCAAGTTCTGCTTTCTGACGTAGTTCAACTCTCTCTCTTTGCTACAATGGACTGAAATTGTTAAGTGGTCAACAATTGATTCCCCTTATTCTGTTCCTGCTCCTTGGTTCACAAAAACAGCTGGTGTTGCTTGGGAAATTTTGGCCAGGATAACCTTGTGCTCACCCATTGTTCATCTTTTTGAGGGTTTATATAGGTGAGCTTTCAAACCTCCTTCCCTCCCTTGGTACATGGTGGATAGTGACCCAAGGGAGGGGAAATATTCCATTGTGGGTTGAAATATGTTTTTTTGTGCTCACACAAGGCCTAAGGAGGCGCTGGTGTTGTCCTTAGGTGCCTTTCACATAAGGAGAAACTGTCATTTGCTTGCTTGTGGTCTCGGAAAGGGACTTTTTTCCATTTCCAGGAATGTGCGCTTTGTTTGAGATAATGCCTCCCTCATTTAATATGCATACTACATATTAGGGATTGATTTGGTGTGTTGGAGGCTGTTGAGAGATTCTCTCAACTTCTCCCTCCAAGAGTGGAATTAGTTGGATCTCAGCAGCACTATAAATATTGTAATGTATTCCTGTGATTTAATATAGAGAAATAATTATTTGTGTGTGTATCTATGCTCAATGGATGCTCTCTCCAATTTTAATACGCTTATCGAGCTCCAGTGTGCGTAGAAGGTGCTCTTCTCAAAGGAAAAAGTGTGCGTTCGGGCATTTATGACTAGTTCAATCTTGAATTGCTCAAAACCTTAGAGATTCTCAATATTTTTGATTCCATAATGTATCTCTGTCATGTAAATCCTTGGGCTCGACATTACTTGATGTCATTTTTTGCTATACGATTTTCTAGTGTTAACAAATGCCCCCTAATGTGTGAGGTCTAGGAAGAACTGTATAGCTGAAATACATTATAGTTTCTTTTTTGTATCATACGTAGAGAGAGAGAGAGAGAGCGAGGCTTGCGTGTAGAAGGACAACATCTTGCACCGGTTCTAATATAACCACTACCTAGGGGACCCCCTACAAGTAGACAAAATATAAAATGTATTTGCAAAATTTCAATGAGGTGGGCATGTCCCATGCTCATGATGCTATGGCTAATAAAACAAAATTGACAGATACATGTGCTTTTTGTGTCACTATTGTGGTAGTAATGTTGGTGGTTGTTGACGACGACTGTTGATGCCCTCAGCGGCATTTTTTCTTTGATGATAGGTGGAATGTGGTACCCATATGCATAATTTTTGTATGGCAGATCACTGCACAATGTATGCATATGTACTGGCTGGAACCTTCCTGTGTAAGCATTGTTGTCAAAGATGCTTATAAAGGCACGGGTCTTCGATGGATCTTGATCAAAGTGCAATGGTTGTAAGGTACGCTACCATCGTGACATGAAATTTTTTGTTGTAGTCGAATGTCAAGATGATCGATGACATCTACAGACAATGATGTCTCCCATAGTGCCACTTGAGGATACCCCTGTACATGAGGAGGGGTCATCCAAGGTACCGCTTCATTTTTGGAAAATAGATGTTGATTTCGACAAAAAGGAAGCCTTAACCAAACCATATTGGGTTTAACATAGGCATGTTGGTGAGCGGTGGCTGAAAACAGATGATGGGGATTCAATGGCCCGAGGTCAAAGTATATTTGAGCAGCTTGGCGGTAGTCATAGGTATTTTCTGAATGGAAAAAATCCCTGGAGTCGGAAATCCTGTTGTGGTGGATTTGACACATGGGTGTACAAAATGACACACATTTAGAGAATGTGGTATTTTCTCTAAGCCATAAGTAACAGGCAGTATCTAGGGGTAGCTCAGAAGTATGAGACTTAAAATTAAGTAATGCACTTAAGTATGCTCTGTTGAAAAAGTAAAACTAAAAACATAAAAGGAATTTAAATAGAGAGTTCCAAACAATAAAAAGGTAAACAATGGCTCGATGGCCTTCTTCTCATTGAATGCTTGGAATGAATACAAATCTTACCCACTTGCCAAAGGGCCTAGGCAAAGGCTCTAGGACCTGACGCAAGGATGTTTTTCCTTCAAGTTCTTCCTTCTGACGCAGTTCAACTCTCTCTCTTTGCTGCAATGGACTAAAATTGTTGAGTGGTCAACAGTTGAGTCCCCTTCTTCTATTCCTACTCCTTGGTTCACACAAACAACTGGTGTTGCTTGGGCAACTTTGGCCAGCATAACCTTGTGCTCACCCATTTTTCATCTCTTTGAGGGTTTATAGAAGTGAGCTTTCAAACCTCCTTCCCTCCCTTCGTACATGGTGGATAGTGACCCAAGGGAGGGGCAATATTCCATTGTGGGCTGAAATATGCTTTTGTATGCTCACACAAGGCCTAAGGAGGTGCTGGTGTTGTCCTTAGGTGGTTTTCATTGAAGGAAAAACTATCATTTGCTTGCTTGTTGTCCCGGTAAGGGACTTTTTTCCATTTCCAGGAATGCACGTTTATTGGGCCCCAGTGCGCGCAGAAGGCACTCTTCTCGAAGGAAAAAGCACGCATTCGGGCATTTATGACTAGTTCAATCTTGAATTGCTCAAAACTTTAGAGATTCTCAATATTTTTGATTCCATAATGCATCTCTATCCTGTAAATCCTTGGGCTCGACATTACTTGATGTCGTTTTTTCCTGGATGATTTTCCAGTGTTAACAGGCAATATGATGAATAATTTTTCGTTGCTTCTTCTATGAAAGGCACTATCCCTGTAACAAGATAGTTAGAAATATCTGCATACCACGGAGGTTTAGTAGAAACTACAAAAGGATGTTCATCAGGAAAACTATCTTCTACAAATGTGCATTCATCATTTTTATCCATTCTAGATAAGAAATTAGCCATTACATTATCTTGTCCTCGGTTTTCTACTATTGTAATATCAAATTCTTGAAGCAATAGTAACCATGTTGTAATACGACCAGGAGTAATAGGTTTATTCATCAAATACCTGATTACTGCATGATAAATATGGACAATAGTATAATTCCCAGTGATGTAGTGGCTGAACTTATTGACAACATAAATGACAACCAGGAATTGTTTTTCTATCACCGTGTAATTTAATTCAGCAGGAATTAAAGTTCTTTTTGACATAGTAAATTGCATACGGTGTTTTGTCTACCTGCTATCCTAAAACAGCCCCTACTGATGTCTAAGAAGCATTGATATGTATGTGAAATGGTAATGCCCAATCAGGTCCTCGGAGGATTGGAACCGTGCACACCAGCCCCCTAGTTTTCGTGAAAGTTGTCTCACAATCTTTAGTCCACAAAATTCTGCATCTTTTGTTAGCAATTAAAACAGTGGGTGTGTTAATTTAGAAAAATTTTCTATAAAGTGTTTGTAATAACTAGCACAACCAATAAAGCTACGTACATGTGTGGGTGTTTTGGGTACCTGGAAGCGTAATATTACCTCTACTTTAGCCGGATCAACTTAAATTCTAGTAGCTGAGAGTAAATGTCCCAATGCTAGTCCTTCCTCCCTCATCATATGGCATTTGACTGTACTCATAGATACATGATTCTGCTTACATATTTTGAGTACTTTCTCCATATTTTCCAACCCTTCCTCAAATGAGTTCCCATATGGAGTAAAATCATCCATATAGATCTCAACACTATCATCAAATATATCAAAAAAGATTCCCAAAATTTCCCTCTGGAAGATAGCAGGAGCATTACACAAGCCAAATGGGAGGACCCTGTATGCAAAGGTTCTTCAGGGGCATGTGAAAGTTGTTTTATCCTGATCTTCCGAGGCTATCTTGATCTGGTTATATCCACTAAATCCATCTAGGAAGGAAAATAACTTCTTCCCAGCCAAGGTATCCAGGACTTGGTCAATGAATGGAAAAGGGAAATGGTATTTTTGCATTGCCTTATTTAGTTCCATGTAGTCTACATATATCTTCCATTTACCATTATTTCTGGGAACAATAACTATTGGAGATACCCATTGGATATCTGAGATGAGGTAAATGAATCCTACATCCAACAATTTTTTTAATTCTTCCTTGACAATGTTTTGGAGAGCAGGGTTCATCCTCCATTGAGGCTTTCTTATACGGTGGCAATCTTCTTTAATATTTATATGATGAGTACATATATTGGCAGGGATCCCCTTCACGTCAGTCTGGTCCCAAGAAAAAGCTTCCTGTTGATCTTGAAGGACTTTCAGAAGTTGTTTTGTCTATGATGTGGATAGGTTTGGGATGATATTAAATGCTTTCCCTGGTTCAATCTCAATTAGAATACTATCATGGGATGAGGTTACAAGAATGTCGTCAATTTCATCTTATGGTTTAATATTTTCCCGTGTTTCATAGCTCATATCAGATTCTATAATATGTCAAGTTGAATCAAAAACATAACTGGAATCATTAATGAAGGCATTGATAGCATCCTCCTCAGTTTCTGTTTTGATTTCAAGGGCATGGCCAATAGTGAGGACTGGTCTAACATCTTCATTTTTAGGTTCAGGCTTTTCTATAGGTAGACTTTTTTTATTGGGTAATGATTTTTCTGATGGGCTCGGTTCCATAGGAGGATAAAGCTTAATATTTTTTGTAAATGTACCATTTGATATGATCATATGCCTAGATTAGCACCCTATGTAGGCATCTGCAGTTGCAAGCCAGGGTCTTCCTAGGATCAATTGGTGACCACCTACTAAAGATCGGGTCTGTAATATAAGGAGGTCCACAAGGTAATGCCATGAGTTTACTGAAATGATCACATCCTCTAATTTCCCCACCGGTTTAATTGTGGACCTGTCTGCAAGTTCCAGGATAGTAGGGGTTGGTTTAATGTTTCCAAGTCCTAATGTGTTCATTGTTTCAGTAGTGATAATGTTTATGGCAGCTCCCAAATCTACCAGTACATTTGGGATTTCAACCCCATTAATCTATACTATTAGAATTGGGTTCTCAGGGTCTCTATACTATATAGGCATGATCTTTCCTAACATGATATCAGATAGTTTTCCTATTACATGAATGGTTAGTGGATCCTTAGGTCTCCTCCTTGGTTTCTTAGAGAAATATTCCTTTAGGGTTTTTGTGTATATAGGTACATCCCTCATAGCTTGTAGCAAGGGTATTTTAACAAAGAGATTCTACAGTTCCCTAGGAATTCAAATTCTTCTTAAGGGTTTGGTTTACTCAAGGTCAATCTTTCAGGATATGGAGGAGAAGTTAAATGAACTTGATTAGGAATAGTTTGGGGAGGTGTATGATTTACTATGTTTTGGTCTGAATTCTCCCTCACTATTCTCTTTCCTCATTCAGTTTCTTCACTGTCAAATTGTTCTGTAATAATAGGTGAAGTAAGCGATTTCACTACTCGGCCAGACAGTAGATTTACCTCATTGAGTCCCATAGTAGAGATGTTGTAAGATAGAAGGTTCAGATTGTATGTTTGTTGGACCCCTTTATTTTTTAGATTCAGGTTGGTTTGGGTTTCCTGGGGGTACATTGGAGGGCAACTGAAGTTGTTGTTGAGATATAGATTAAGGAAACTGTCTAGTAGGAGAGGGTCCATGCTAGGTATAATTCCATGAAAGATTCGGACTGGCCTGGAGAACCCACTGTTGCCAAGTGGGATACTGATATTGAGACCACATAGCTTGAAACGGTGCAGATTGAGGACCAATATTGAAATTGTTAAAGTACTGAGATGGGCCCTGAAACATACCTGGATTCATAGTTGGTGGTCGAGGTTGCCATGTCTTCTTCTGCCCCATGAAGTACATCTATTCTAGCATGCTTTCTTCACTTGATCCTTGGAAAGCTACTTTCAGCCCAGGCTAGGAAGGACATGAACTAGTTATGTGAGTCTATTGACAGATTGCGCAGGCTTCCACCATATTCAACGGGCATTCCTTCAAAGGATGCTTCTTTCTTCACCGTGGGCAGAGTATAGCCATGGTTTTTTCCAACTCGATCTGCTTCTGTTTTTCCTGCAGAGTGTCCATATGGGCTGAGCGTGTGCTTATAATATCGGTCCTTAGGTTGTCTAGTATATTTCCAATTTCTGCTTTTGTAACCCCTCCATCGGAAGTCTTGGATGACCGAATCCCCTCTCCAGTACTTATAGCCCACCGTGAACACTTAATACAGTAATCACAGATAATATCAAAGTCTTCTTTCGAAATATCCCCTTTTCCTACTATATTAAAAATTTATAGAGAGTCTTCCCTTAGTGCTTAGATAAGAATGATATTCAAAATGTCCTTGTCCAGGTCACTACGTCCTGACCTTTGAAATATGTATTTAAATATTTCTACATAGTCCTCCATGTTTTCATCCTCTTTCTATGCAAATTTAAATATTTCCTCCTTAATGTCACGAGACTTACAGTAATCTTGGTATTTCTCCAAGAAAGCTTCTTTCATCCCTTCCCATGACGTAATCTTACTCCCTCTTAAACCCATGAACCATCTCAGGGTTGTCCCCTTTACAGTAGCAGGAAATATCTTCAATTTCTAAGCATCAGCAATATAGTCATATTCTTGACAAAAAATATAGAATTCAAAGAGGAATGTATTAGGGTCTTCAGAAGAAATCCCATGGAAACTAGGCAAAGTTGTTAAGGGGATGGGTCTAATTGGTGCATCACCTTTAACATTTCCAATGGGAAAATCAATAGAGGAACTTACAAGTGCCATAAATACCATCCAATACTCACTTGGAATTTTGACTAGTTCTGTAGCTGGTATTTGGAGTTATTCAACTATAGGAGGTTGCACCGCGCTCCCCTGGTCGCTTGGTGACTCAAAATATCTCAAGAATTATTTTACCAAATCACTATCATTTGATTCAACTGTAGGAATCTTTACAACATTGCCTTCGTCTTGTGGGGATGAGAACCCTTTTAGAGGTTCTCCTTCCTAGTTAGAATTTCTCAGCTCTTCTGATCCCCTACTTTCTATTTCTTCCCCTTCTACTACTTATAAGGAAGTCTCCTCCACTGATACCCTATTTATTATGTATTCTGTCATATAAATAGGAACTTCTAGTACCGTGGATGGCACTAGTTTCTCCACAGACTATCATTCGAACTTCATTTGAACTCTAACCCTAACAACAACATGGGATGATGCCTCAGATCTAGATTTTTCAATAATTTCCTGAATGTATGTCTTCCTTCCCATATCCTTTCCTTTCTATGGTGGTCCTCCTCTGCCCCTATTATTCAGATCCTTTTTCATACAAATTGTGAAGAGGGTTCATCAAAGTAACAGAAATCGCTCAAGACCTGGAGTAGGAAAGATATCTTCCTCCCACGGATGAGAGAATAGATTCAGACAAACAATAAAAAGAAAAAGAAAATTGAAGTTCAAGACCTAAAGTAGGGTAATCATATACCCTCCTTAGGACAAGAAGTTGGCCCAAAGAAAAGGAAATAAAAACAAAATACTGGAAACTATGCCCAGGACTTAGGGCAGGGTTTCAAAATACCCTCCCCAAGATGAGGGATTAATTTTAATGAAAAATAAGAACAAGCAGAAAGAGAAAAAAAATCTTTGCTCAGGACTTGGAGCAGAGTAATAAATGCCCTCCCCAAGATGAGAGATCGATTCTACAGAAAAAATAAAAAATAGGAAATAAAAACACAAAGCACTTATGCTCGAGACTTGAAGAAGGGCAATAAATTCCCTCCTCAAGATGAGAGATTGACCCTTAGATTTGTTACAAATCCTATTCTTGCACCTGTTAGCCTTCCCCAGCAAGGATGCCAAAATGTTGGTGTCTGGGTATGAACAATGTTCAACCATTTTTCCACATAAATTATCAACCTCAGGGCATTAGTTATTTCAAGACTAATGGAAAAGTATATGCAGACACAAGCACATGACTTGATGTAGATCACAGGTTTAAATCCATAACACACAGACCATGGTAACAACAATTAAGTAAACTGCAGAATTGAAAGACATTCACAAAAATTAAAGATTAACTGTAACAGTGGTAATAAAATCACACTAAATCATAAAAGCAATGCAAGAAAGGAAAACACAACACCTGATCAGAAGAGTGGGCCCAACTCTCTAATTAGGGCTGCGGTAAAATCACGAATTACAGAAGAAAAAGAAAGATGTCGTTCATTTGATTAATGACAGAATTGATTTGTTACAAGATCTGTATGTAAAAGGGCTTAACCCCGTTTCATAGCCTACAGGCCTCTTTATACAAATTTCCTGGAATCCCTGATTCCCTTCAGCAAATCCATAATCACAAAAATATATATTTTTACAATGACAACCTAGTTACCCAGAATGAAACCACGAAAAGGACTGAAATGACGTTGATATAAACAGAGGTTGTTATGCTGTAATAGAAAATCAGTATAGCACTAGGGATCATAGGTTTTCCTCGACTCACAGCTGCAATGCTCCTGTTTTGGCCGAATCTATAGAAATATCAGAGTTAATATGAAAAAGGTGAAACCTTCGTGACAATTACTTCATTAATCAAATATCCCATGAAAGATAAGGAAAAGGGTTTTACTTCATGAATTTAAGAATAATAATTGTAGAAATAGATATAAATATAGGGTAAAATAGGAGAGGAAGGTATAAAAATCTGGTACCCAACATGATGTTTATAAACCAATGACTATTATATCTATATCTTATGTGTGTCATGGAGGATAAACCTCACTTCTATCAAATGAATATGAAATGGGGATGCAGAATTGTAACATTGGGCAACAAAAATTGTGACTTATCACGAGTGAAAACATTTCTTTTTCCTTAGCATATAAAAATGTTGAATGAAGGGGGTAGTTTTTTCTCTTGTGTGATGACAAATGATAATTAGTCCAACAGGAATAATTTTTATGTAGTAAAATAGAATTGTGCATAAATACATGAAAAATATTAGCACGGGAGTCGATAGCATGATAGTTGAAAATATCAATCGTGCTTAACAAATGGAGGGAAGACCAAACATTAATTTCTCTTCATTGCACAATCATTCAATGATTTTGAGCCATATTTTAAATTGGGCTTGTGAATTAGAGCAGGATAATAAACTGAATCTAGAATATAATAGATATCTAGGCTATTAGCACTTGAAATGGAGATACCTAGATGAGCACTCAAAATATCAAATTCCCTATATATAAATCTTTCAAGAAGTTTTCAATTTGCAAGCCGAGGATGAGCATAATAATGATACATTATTTATTAGTAGGGAAGGTCAAACATGAAGTGGGCATTTTCTCTTTTTTTTTTTGAGGTGCAAGGTTTTATCCAAATGTCAAACATGTTTCATAGCATATTTCAATAATTTAGGAAAATGAGTGGGTGAATAACTGATGCAACATCCAAAACATCGTAAACACCCAAATATGCAAACTTAATATGCAGTCTACCTAAAAGGCGAGGATAGGTTCATACATTATCTAAGAACCTTTAAAAACATATTTTAAACATTAAAAAATTAATTACATGGCCGCTCCCTTTAGTCCAACCTTATTACCTTTCGCAATATTATAGCCCACACAACATTACATTTCACTACGCTAAACTCTTTCCTTGATGCTTTATCACACATCGAAAATAAAACAACTTACTGCGCGATGTCTTCACTTAAATACTAAAATCACCACCCAAATTAACATTTCGCATGTCGCAGAGTTTAACCTTTGTTGTTAACTAATTGTACCATGTCACATGCGATATGTGATATCTGCTATTCACATGGACCATACCACTACGTGGTCCCTCTTCACCACATCACAACTTATACCTTTTAACTTGTGATGGATTAACAGGTAAATATGATGATCGTCGATTACGAAATCACACTAGGTTGCAATTCAATCTCCACTGTGAATCTATGTTAGATATAACGGTTTCGCATATTATTTGTTGGTCGGCTTTGCATCACAACTAAAATAGATTTCCTGCCAAGTCTTAACATGAAACTAAAGAATTTTCGATTGTGATGTGCGCTTCGATGCTCCACCCAACACGTGTCCACTTCACCACTTTCCGAACTTACCTTGCGAAGTAATATTAGATGTTCATGTTCAAAACTAATCTTTGCGATTTACTCCTTGCCATCCATTTCTTTCCTTTGGAAATATTTCAATGGTTGGTTGCCTTAGTATTTTCTCCTATTTCTTTGACTGCCACCGCCATGCATCTTCGTTTCCCTTATGCTATCCTTCCTGAGCCTGTTCGGTATTCAATAGCACTGATATCTCCTAAGATTTAACTTCTATTTCTCTGTTCATTTTGACTTGGAATTATCACACTCGCTGCACACCTTGCACATTATCTCAATCCCGAATACCGAACACCCTTATATATTGCTTCTTCGAATTGAGAAGTTGGATTTGTTTCTTTCTCGACCTGCATTCAATTTATAATTGCTCTATATTGGAATAATACAGATTCAACCCAGCCAGTAAGTCCTTTATCACTCAAAAAGACATATTCATTCATTGAGCATTCATCATAATTCATACAAGAGTGGTTTATTACACAGAAACTAGATTACTCATTACGAATCACTCAGCTCATAACAAGACACAAGAAAATTGCATGAATTTAATTTCTCATTAATAAAACATATTATACGTATGCGAGAAAACCTATTTACATTTTGTGCTTGGCTTGAAAATGTTTCATGGCCTTCTCTTCCTATAGGGCCATCTCTATCTCTCAGCTCTTGTATCTCTCTCATGGCCTAATCTTCTTTATTTAATTTTGGCCTCTCTACTTCTAAGCTTAAAATTTAATTTATAACATAATTCAGATCTTATCCATCTCATACAACTAACTCCTACATATAAAAAACTAACTACAATTTCTAGAAAACCATACTTAACTCTATCTATGAATCATTCAATAATTTCTCGAGTCATCCCTCCACCTAGGGATTTTTTACATAGTTCATCATGACTAATACTCATCTAGTTAGAATCCACTAACTCTATGATTATTCACTAGCTAAATACTTTTACACGGTATTTACAATTTCCTTTTTACAATAGTTCCTCCTTGAAAAATGTCAAGACCCTAAGGTTTGATTTATACTTTGAATTTTTACTTAGAGCATATGCTCTTGCATCAGACTCAGCAGGTGAAAATTATCATGATCTCCATATCATGTTTCTTTAATAGTTGTCCTCCTGGATCCCAGACATTTTTATCTAATTTGTCTTTGGTTGTTATTGTT
The DNA here is from genome assembly GCA_034641835.2 of Pinus albicaulis. Classification (NCBI taxonomy): domain Eukaryota; kingdom Viridiplantae; phylum Streptophyta; class Pinopsida; order Pinales; family Pinaceae; genus Pinus; species Pinus albicaulis. The sequence goes on from CM076572.1 coordinate 1,025,276,291, forward strand.
GTTCTTCAGGTGTCCATACTCTATGTTGCATTCCCCACTGGCTATGCTCTCATTCTCTTCTACTGTCTTTTTCTTTCTTTTCGTCATTATCATGAGCGAAAATTCCTCTATTTTCATTCCTTATAGTATGATGAAAAGAAATACCTCCTCTTAACTGTGTATGATCTTCCATATGAGATCTACCTGTCTCAAAACTCAAATTCAGCCTCTCTTCTTTGTCTTCTTTGACATCACCTGTAGACATACAAAAAATATTAATTTCAAAATCATAAGGCTCAATTTCCTCAACTGATGTTTCAAACATCACTACTCCATCTTCAAGTTCAGAATAAACTTCTTCATCTCCAACAACTTTATCTTTGTATAACTCAACTCCTTAGAGCTTCTATGTCCTCAATTCAACATCCATATTTTGCTCAATCTTCCTCAGCTTGTCTATTAACTTCATATTCACTTGTTGTCATTTATTCCCTTGTAGTTTATGCCACTTCATTTTATTTCTCATGACATAACCATTCTTATGGTTCTTTTTACTTCTCTCAAACAAATTCATCAACAAATTAAATTGCATTCTTATCTCAACCTTTTATCTCTCATATTCTTCATCCATTCCATCTTCTTTGACATCTTTCTTCACTTTTCTTCTACTTTCGTCTCTCTTAGAAATTCTTCTATGACCATTAGTAATAATCTTCTCCTCTATCTCTATGAGTTCCTCACTCACTATGAGTTGTACTTAAGCCTCTGCAATAGCAAGCCATCCCTGTTATATTTACCTCACTAAGATTTCCTCTGTACTTCGCCATTAATCCTCTCTCTGGAACTTTCTTTGAGCATTCCTCTATTCCTTCTAAGCTTCAACTCATCTCTACTTTTGAGAACACAATTGTCTTCTTGTATTTCAATCACAAATGAAATACTAGGTTCTGGCCATGCTCTTCTTTCACTCAGAAACCTTACTAACTTCTTTCATCACTTCTTCTTAAGGTTGTGATATTATTTTCCTCAGATACTTTAGTAGCCACAATTATCAATATTCAATCTTTGTTTAAATTGCAAAGCTCAAATCAAAGTTAAACAAAACAATACCTGCATGATTTCATAAGAATTCTCCATTTACTCTTCACATTCAAGTGAATCTCCATTCTCCACAAGAAAACAACCATCATTGTGTTTTCTTTATGATTATGCAATCTCTTCATAAGAGTATCAATTACTCCGATATTCTTCCATACTTTACCTTTGTATGCCTATAAATTTTCATATTTAAAATCTGATCTCCTCTTTCTACAATATATCTGTCAATTTTCTTCAAAGCACATTTGATTTATTGATCTGCTTTTCCTTATGCAATCACACTTACATTCTCCTTCCATTTCATGCAGAATATTATTTTTTTCTTCTACCAAATGTCTTCTACATAGTTTAGCTCTGAAATCTTCATTTATAACATTTTTTTATTTACTTTCTCTAATACCAAATGATGCAACATCCAAAAGGCCGCAAATACCGAAATATGAAAAATTAATACATAGTCTGCCTAAAATCCAAGGATAGGTTCATACATTCTCTAAGAACCTTTAAAAACACATTTTAAACATTAACAAATTAATTACGTGGAAGCTCCCTTGAGTCCAACCTTATTACCTTTTGCAATATTACATCCCACACAACATTGCATTTCATTGCGCTTAACCCTTTCCTTGAATCTTTGTTGCGCATCGCAAATAAAGCAAATTAATAGGCGATATCTTAAAATTCAATACTAAAATCGCTGCCAAACTTAAAATTTCACATGTCACAGAGTTTAACCTTTGTTGTTAACTAATTGTGCCATATCGCATGTGATATGTGATATGTGCTATTCCAATGGACCCCTTCGGCACATGGTTCCTCTTCACCACATCGCAACTTATACCTTTTAACTTACGATGTCTTAATAGGTAAATATAATGACTGCCAATTGTGAAATCACATTGGGTTATGATTCAATATCCATCGTGGATTTATGTTAGATCTAATGGTTTTGCATTTCCTTTGTTGGTCGTCTTTGCATCGCAACTCATATAGCTTTCCTACCAAGTATTATCATGTAACTAAAGAATCACAGATTGCGATGTGGGCTTGGCTGCTCCACCCAACATGTGTCCACATCATCACTTTTGAAACATACCTTGCAAAGTAATGTTATTTTTTCATTTTCAAAACTAATATTTGTGATTTAATCCTCACCATACATTTCCTTCCTTTGGAAATATTTCAATGATTCGCTGCCTTAGTCTTTTCTCCCATTTCTTTGACCTCCACCACTCTGCCTCTTCGTTTCCCTGACGCTATCCTTCCTGATATTTTTCAGTGTTAAATAGCATTGATCTCTCCTAAGATTTAACTTTTATTTCTCCATTCATTCCGACTTGGAATTATCACACTCGCTACACATCTTGCACATTGTCTCAATCCCAAATACAGAACACCCTTCTGTATTGCTTCTTTGAATCTAGAATTGGATTTGTTTCTTTCTTGGCATTCATTCAATTTATAATTTCTCTAGACTGAAATCATACAGATTATACCCAACCACTAAGTCCTTTACCACTCAGAAATACTTATTCATTCAATGAGCATTCATCAAAATTCATACAACGGTGATTTATTACAAATAAATTAGACTACTCATTATGGATCACTCGGCTCATAAAAAGACACAATACAATTACATGAATTCAATTTACCCTTAATAAATTAGATTATACATATTCGAGAAAACCTATTTACACTTTATTCTTGGCCTGATGTTGTTTCATGGCCTTCTCTTCCTACAGATCCCTCTCTGTCTCTCGGCTCTCATCTCTCTCTCTTGGCCTAATCTTCTTTATTTAATTTTTGCCTCCCTGCTTCTAAGATTACAATATAATTTTTAACACAATTCAGATCTTATCTAGCTCATACAACTAACTCCTACATATCCGCAGCTAACTACAATTTGTAGAAAACCATACTTAACTCTATCTATGACTCATTCACTAATTTCTCGATTCAACCCTCCACCCCAGGGATTTTTTACATAGTTCATTATGACTAATACTCACCTAGTTAGAATCCACTAACTATATTCTTATTCACTAACTTAATACTTTTACGCAGGATTTACAATAGTTCCTCCTTGGACAATTGTCAAGACCCTAAGGTATGATTTCTACTTTGAATTTTCACTTAGAGCATATGCTCATACATCAATAAGAGTCATGTCACAAATAAACAATAAACTAGGCTTTGCAAAATTCATCTGTGACAAAGAAATGTACTAGCTAATATTTAGTGAGGAAACTCGAATACAATGCATGGTTTTCTAACAAGGCATTAAAGATTGCCATCTTTTATGAACATGGAGGGTAAAGTGCTAATGAAAATAGGAACTTAATCTGGGAAACTTTTTACACATGAAATAAATGTACTTATGCCTATCAGAGTTATCAGGTTGGAGCATTCGCTGGCATGGGAGAAAGCCATATATGAGTTTCACATTTGTTTGGATTGAACGCATATATATATATATATATATATAATAAGCAAAAAAATCTTTAAATGTGTAATTTTCTAGAACATCCAAATAAAAAATGACAAGGAATGTGCAATAGGAGAAAAAAATTGAAAGGTGTTAACCCTTTACGATCACATAAAATAGAATCTAATAATGAAAATACTTGCTAAATAATTACCATCGATGAGCCACACATTTTTCCAAAGCTCAAATGGTGGTTCAAAATAGTTCTTGTGTTGAGCTGGAAAATTTTGACAAGTTCAGGAGAGGGTATTCTTACGAGATCCAACCTTTCACAACAAACTCTCAGGAATGAAATTGATTTTAATCCCTTCATGTCAATAATGGATCAATGCTTGGATTAGCTTTGAAGGGGAACTTCGTAGCAATTAATCACACAATTACCCCCATTAAGCCATTTTACCATCAAAGCTTGTGCATATTTCAAAGTGGTGACATGTCAAGCAGATAAAATCTCATACCAAATACTTTTGTGTCTAGAATTAAACCAACTCTAAATATAATGTGTATCACTATTGCATTATTACATCGGTACCATATGCAACAAATTTATATACCAAATAAAACAAAATTCAAAATTATCAATGCCAAATTAAATCCCATATAGATAAACTTAATCATTGTAGCTTAGACAACATTCTACGGCATAATAAAATGCAGTCATCTCATATGCATTTATTCATACCAAATGTGTTGTATTGTTTTCATATTAACATAATGTATTGGAGTCACAATCAATAACCTATTCAAATATATATTTTTAACCTTTGTAATATGTGCCAAGTGTTATAGGATTCAATCATACACGATTTCCGTGTTGTGTGCTTCCTCGCATATTGAATTTGGAGTTGTGATTTTTATAATTTATATATTTCAAAGTGTGATGCTGGCACGAAGGCTTTACTCAATGAATATCTGACACAATTAATCTCTAACTTATTACATGTGGTCATGGAATATGAAACAATACCCTTAATTTGATTAAAAATATATTAAAAATCACTTTATTTAACCCTCTACCAATACGAACCCAATACAAGTTTCCAATTTAGAAAACCCCAAATTTAACTAAATAATGTACGTATACATATGGTATTTCTCCCTCAGTGAAGCTCTTGTATATTTTGGTGGCTTAACCACCCAAAACTTTTGCTTCCTTAACCTTATAACAACTTTTCCAATGATGTAAGTTTCTTGGACATGAATTTTACAACTCATTTTCTTTCCTATTATGACAAAATAAAATTTGGAAATGAATATAATGTTTGCACAACTTTTTTTTATATATAGTGCTTAGTTGCCATAGGATATTTTCACTTGAAGGAGCATCATAATCATTTTCATATCTTGACAGGCTCAAACACATTGACACAAAACTAATATATCTGGAGCAATACCATTTAAAACATGCCTCACTTATTAAAAGAATAAAGAAAAATCAAATATATCTATCTTGTTACAAAAATTTGAGTGGGAATCCCACCTGCCATTATTTATTTAAGTTTGATTTTGATTTAACATTTATTGTTTCTTTTTCAAGAGGAGAATAAATAATTATCACAATGGTTTGGAATTTTTCAAGTATGTGTGTCAACAACCTTGATATGTGATATTTTTATAAAGTCTTGAATAAACTCCTCTTTAGATATGGGCTTCTAATATAATCTCAATCTATGGCCATTTCCCATAGAATAATGTCATCATGAATAGCTTTCAATTATATAGATCTGTTATAAATAAAAAAATTTATCTCAACCCAACCAATGAGTAGTAAACATTTTCTTAAGATCTTTGAAATTTGAATAAAAATGTAGGTCACAGTCACAGGGGCTTCACTCATTAGACCTTTGACATATCACATGATTTAATGGCATATTAAACAATACCCTTAATTTGACAACCTCTTCGAAAATGTCTATAAAAATCACATTATTCAACCCCCTACCAATACAAACCTAATACACCATCACAATTTTAAAAACCTTTACTTTCACTAGATATTTTAGATATTCATTTTTTTATTAACATTTTTAATACCCCTTTATATGTTTCCATTAATTTTGAGCTCCATTTTTTGTACTATCCAATATAAGAACCCTTTATTCTCTATATATCCCCCAATATATTATTTCATTATTTCCGCAATATATAACTCCCAATATGATGAAAGTGGTATAATATTTATCCTCTATTGGTGCACTTGAGGGGAAAATCACCTTGTTTGAACTATTTTGTTATGAAACCAGCTCCAAAAATAGAAGAAAAGAGAGATAAACCCCTTAGAAATAAGCCACCTGGAGGGGTCAACCTCCTTTACATTACATAAATGAACAATTCTTGGATGCTACTAATGAAAAACCCTCCTTCTATAAATAGGAGTCCATGGGGTTAGAATATAATCCTAGCCGACCTAACAATAATAATGTAAAGGCACAATAATAGCAATATTGGGGTTACAGAGGTACAATAATAACAATAAGGGGGTTACACTAACAAAAATAAGGGACTATACTCGTAATTATAAGGGACCTAACATGCCCCTCTCCTTCAAAAAAGTGTTGTCCTCAACGCTTGAGTAGCGCTAGATTCTTCCATATAAAATTCTCATCCTCCCATGTAGAATCTTTAGTGGGTAAGTTCTTCCACTTGATGAGATACTCGAAAATTGATCGATTTCGTAGCCGTCGAGTTCTTGTTTATGTGACTGCATCAAGTTCCAATATTATTTTTACTTCCTCATCAAGTTCTGGAAATATTGTTTGAACTCAAATTTTGTCACCTATAATCTTCTTTAAGCATGAAACATGAAAACTAGATGCACTCACGAAGAAGAAGGAAGCTTGAATTTGTATGCCATAGTACCAATCTTTAGCAACACCTTGTAAGGACCATAGTACTTTGATGATAATTTTTTATCCTTATTAGCTTGATTGAGGGACATTTGTTTTAATGGTTGTAGCTATAAAAATGCCCAGTCTCCTGCATCAAAACTTCTCTCGTTGCAATGTTGATCTGCTTGTTGTTTCATTCGATTTTGTGCCAAATTTAGGTTATCCTTTAAAAGTTGGAGAACTTCTTATTGATGCTTGATGTGATCTTTCACTGCTTGAACCTTAGAATTTTCTCTTAAATATGATGTGATGGACGATGGATGGTATCCATAAAGTGCCATGCATGGGGTCATTTTTGCTACATTATGGAAGGAAGTGTTATACCACCATTCAGTGAGAGGTAACCAATTGACCCATTGTGTTTTATTATCAGAACAAAAAACAAAGATATCCTTCCAAAAATTTATTCACTATCTCAGTTTGACTATCGAATTGAGGATTATAAGATGAGCTATGAGCTAGTTGAGTACCAAAAAAAGAAAATAATTCCGTTCAAAAATTTCTAGTAAAAATGGGATCTTTGTCACTTACAATAATCTTTGGGTTTGCATGTAGCTTTTGAATTGTTTCCATAAATGCATAAGAAACTTTACTTTCTTTAAACGGATGAGATAATGCGCAAAAGTGTGCATACTTGGCAATTCCTTCAACTACCACCATGATGACACTCTTTCCTTCGGACTTAGGTAAACCTATGATAAAATCCATTGAAATATCCTCCCAACGTTGGCTTGGAATGGATAAAGCTTGTAGAAGACCCGGGGTCTTAATTGTCTCAACTTTATTTTCATGGAAAACCAAACATTCCGCCACAAAATTTTGAATATCATATTTAAGGTGATCCCAAAAGATTCCTTCTTCACCCTGTGGTATGTTTTTAAAAATCCTGAGTGTCCTCCTAAAGGAGAAGTGTGCAATTCCAAAAGAATGTTTTGTTTTAGTTGGGAATTATTACAAATATATAAGTGATCTTTGTACCATAAGGTATCATTTTTCCAAATAAATGTAGCAGATGTACTAGGATATTGCTACAGCTTTCGAATGTGTGTCCAAACTTCTTCTTCCATCTTCCATTCATCCCTTGCTTCAGTTATCCAATTTGGCTGGATAATAGAAATTGCACAATGCAATGCTTCCACCTCTTCATCCTTACATGAGAGTGCATCTGGAACAACATTTAGCTTCCCTTTTTTTGTAGATGATTAAAGTCATAACCCAACATCTTTGTGAACCATTTTTTATGCTCCTCTAAAGATAGTGTTTGTTCCATAAAGTGATTAATATTATCATGATCATTTTTTACCTTGAAGTGTCTTCCCAATAGTTAAGGTCACCATTTCCTTAGTGCATGTAGTATTGCCAACATTTCCTTCTCATAAATAGCTTTCTATAAATACTTTCCTCTGATTGGACAACTTTAAAAAAAAATGGGTCTTATTCAATTAAAAATACACCAATTCCATTTCTTGAGGAATCACATTCCACAATAAAGGTTTTTGAAAATTCTGATGTAGCTAAGACCGGTGCTAGGCACATTTCCTCTTTAAGATTTTCAAAGGCCTTAGTTACTTCAGGATTCCATGAAAATGCATCCTTCTTCAATAATTTTGTTATAGGTGCTATTATTCTCACGTAATTCTTAACAAACTTGCGATAATAACCTGTTAATCTGAGAAATCCTCGCAAATGCTTTATGGTTGTGGGGACTTTCCATTCCTTAATGGCTTTAATTTTGTTAGGTTCTACCTTAACACCCACATGAGATAAAATATGATGGATAGTTTTGCATATAATGTTTTCTCCTTCATTATTTTGAGCACCCTGTCAACATGTTGAAAATGATCCTTCCAAGACCTGCTGTAGATTAGTATATCATCAAAAAATACTAGAAAATAAATTCTAAGGAAGGGTTTGAAAATGGAATTCATCAGCACTTGAAATGTAGAAGGTGCATTGGTAACGGCAAAAGGCATGACCAAAACTTCATAATCACCCTCATGAGTTCAAAATGTTGTTTTCAGAATATCTTCAATCTTCATTCTAATTTGATGATATCTTGAACGAAGATCCAACTTGGTAAAATAAATTGCTCGATGTAATTTGTCCAATAATTCATCAATCATAGGTATGGGAAATTTATCTTTAATAGTGAGCTTATTGAGCTCCCTATAATCCGGACACATTTTCCATGATCCATCCTTCTTGTTCACCAATGCTACCAGAGCAGAGAAAGAACTTTGACTAGGTTGAATTATACTAGCCTCTAACATTTCTACAATCATACGTTCAATTTCGCTCTTTTGGACATAACGATATCTGTAAGGCCTGAGGTTTGGAGGAACACTTTCTAGAATAAAATGAATAGCATAATCATGATCACGAATCGGTGGGATTCATTGCAAGTTTCAAACACCTTGGAATGATTTTCCAAGTCTTTCTGGAGATCTGGGGAAATAGATGATTTTGATGTTAGAAATTCTAGTGAGCATAATTGTGCAATTATGCCCCGTTGATATTTCTTCAGAAGCTTTTTCATGACATTAGAGCTTATTATGTTTCTCAGCATCACTACGATACCCTGTAATTCAACTTCCTTTCCTTCCGAAAAAAATCTCAAAAAACATTCTTGAAAATTAAAAGCTACTATCCCCAAAGATTGTAACCATTGTACTCCTAGTACAACATCAACACATCCCATTGGAATGGAAAGAATTGGACTATTAAATACATATTCCCCCATGATTAGCTTGATATTATGGAATTTTCTAGAACAATTTACAGTTCTTCCATTTGCAACCATGACTTTACATTCTAGTGTTGGGTATAAGAAACAATTCAATTCCTTGGCTACCTTACAATAATTAAAATTATGGGTATTACCCGAATCAATAAACACTATTACCTTTTTCTTATTTATATGTCCCTCTATCTCGAGAGTTTGAGGAGTGGTAATTCCTGTCAATGCATTACAAGATATCATCAGATTTATTTCTTCTTCTTCTAGGGTTGGTTCCTGGTGTATATCATCTTCCTTTGAAGTTTCTTTTTCATTTTATTCCTCCTCTTCAAAATCTATGTAAAATAATTTCTTCTTAGCACGCTTATGACCTTTAGTGTATTTTCTATCAAAATTGTACCAAATCCATTTTTCTCTTTTTTCTTCCAATTTTTGTAGTGTCAACCTTGTAGGTTGTGGAAGTCTAGGAGTAACAACACTTCCATATTTATAGATGTGAGTGATAGGCTTCCTTGTCCCCATAATTTTACATTAAAATTTTCTTGCCAATCTGAATTCCTTCTCCAATGAATCAGGTTTCCAAACGTGAACTTTATGTTGGATGTCATCCTTTAAAGTCGCTATGAAGACATCAATCATGTATTCCTCTGGAATATCAATTACCCCTATATTCAATTTTTGAAAGTCCTCAATGGGCTCCACCACTGAACCCTTTCTTTGAGATTTATCAATTGGCTAAGGAAGGTGTTGCTCTTTGTATCCTGATAATGTGGTATCATTTCCTCCATAAAAATTGAGCGAATCCATAAATACCATACAAGTATATTTTGTTCCAAATGTAAAGTGGCAATGCATACCTTTTGTGTGTTTTATGCATCATTGAGATCAAAATATTGCTCCATCTGTAGTATCCATGTTACAGGATCGTTGCCATCAAACTTCCCCATATCCATCTTTGGAATATGGTGGTTCTTCCATCCCACATTAGAGTTTATGAAATCCCGATTAAAATTTATTTTGTTCTAATCATGAGTTTCCTCTACTATGTTTTTTCCATTAGGAAACATTTCGTTTATCAACTTTGTTAAACCTTCCATGTATTATTTTAGATCATTCTTCATGTTTTCCATTTTTTCATTGATCTTAGCTTCCATGTCATCTATCTTAGATTCCATGCCATCTTCCATGTTATCCATCTAATCTTCCATTCCATTCTTCAAACCATCCATATTATATTCCATGTCTTCTTCAAACCATCCATATTAGCTTCCACGTCTTTCTTCAAAAATTCTAGTTCAAATTTTTTTCTCTTTTCCGGAGCGAAATTTGTTGCACTTGGTGTTGTGATTTTGATATGTCATGTTGCCATTCTTCATCTTCATGAGTCATAGTAGAGCATTCTAAGGGATTAATGGGACTTGAATTATTTTTGGGAGGCATTTTAGAACCCAATACTGATATCTATTCTACAATATTCCCTTGGAATCAATTCAAACTATTTTTTCACACAAGCCTTATGCAGTTTGGAAAAAAAAAACATACACCCTTTTCTTGCTTTTGAAGAGCTCGATATTGAAATTGAATTATCTTTGTTATTTAGTATCTTCAATATCTAAAATTCAGCCCTGTAGTAGCCCTCTGAAGCTTCTTTCAAATTCCACTCATTTGACTTGATTTGGATTCTTCAAGACAAATTTATGCCCAATCTCCCACAATAACCTAATTAAGGATTGGTTCAATAGAGAGAACTTGTACGACATGCCACATGTCATTGTTTCCTCATTCATCTCTGAAATTGATACACAGGAAACTAAAATCCATGTACCTATGGCCACTTTTTACATAATTCCAATCTGATGCTCATAGAGAGAGTTATGCGGATTTTCCCATGATCACCTCTTTAAGATGAAATTCGGGAGCCTGTACAAACCCTAACTTCCACAGGTCATATCTCCGAAAATATTTCGAGCCGAGATCTGAAATTTTTACATGACGATTCTTAGAATTTTGGCTTCGTGTTGTAAACATTTCAGCTTCTAAATATTGATAGAAAACATTTTATAGCACAAATTCCATGATGAATGGGTTAGGTTAAATTCTGGAGCCTCGAAAACACCCTAACTTCCAAAAATAATATCTCCATAAATATTGTGAACCAAGATAAAAAAAATTACACGACGTTCCTCAGGATTGTGGCTTCGTTATTTAAAAATTTCAACTTCTAAACCTTCACAGTAAAAAGGTTATAACGAAAATGCCATGATGACCTACCTGGAGCAGCGAAACCCTAGAATCCAAGACTTTGATAATAAATGTTATGAAAACATCTCCAAAAATAGAATAAAAGAGAGATCAATGCCTTAGAAATAAGCCACTTTGAGGGGGAAACCTCCTTTAAATTACATAAATGAACAATTCTTGGATGATACAAATGACAAAAACTCCTTCTATATATAGGACTCCATGGGGTCACAATATAATCCTAGCCAACCTAACAATAATAATGTAAGGGCACAATAATAGAAATATTGGGGTTACAGGGGTACAACAATAACAATACTGGGGTTACACTAACAACAATAAGGGACTATACTAGTAATATAGGGACCTAACATATTTTTTCTTAATGAATCTATCATGTAATTTTTCTTTTCATTTTTGTTGAATAAGAGTAATATGCTACAAATTATTTGTTGAGAGGCTGAAATATACCACCAATAGCTAGGGGATCTCGCTGTTTTTGGATCCAAATCACACTTGATTTAATTTGTTCCAAGAGTCCCATCCGGAATGTAGTGTTGGTTGCCATCTCTTTGGTTAAGATTTTTCTCGAAAAAATTGAGTGCCAACTTAAGGGAGAACGAATGTAGCTTCAGAAAATGCAAGTAACTTATCAAAGTCTAATAAAATAGATACCATGAATAACAACAACATAACTTCAAAGCATGAATCCCAAGGAAAGTGATTGTCATCAAGGCTTCAAATAAGATCCACACATACATATAAGATAAATTTACCGATCATGAATAAGTTCATGACTAATAAGCATATGAAAGTTTAAATGAGAACACATTCAAAAAATTATACAATGGTAATGTCAATAAATAAGTTTAATAACATGAACATAAGGTAATCATATCATATACCATCCATTTTTTGCAAGAGAAATCCTACAACGCATGAAGACAAATGAAGAAATTGTATGCAAAAAGTTCAAAGGAACTTTTAATTCATTAATTTGAGAATATCCATGGGACCATCACACACTATCTCTGTCAAATCAATAAGTGGAAATAGAAAATTAGTTCTTTCATTTACTAAAGGATCCCTTAGTTCTCAAAATAATATGCACCAAAATGAGTCAAAAGCTAAAATTCCTTTACAATGTATCATGAGAGCTTATTTATAGAAAAGGCTAACTCTTGGTCTACCCATGACTCTTGAGGTATCTCATGACATTTAATATTCCCATGGGACTCTACTATACTCTAGTCCCTACCTTACTATTCACATGTGAAATAAATGTTTTTTTTCTAATAACTTAACAATAGACAATTTTGGAACATCTACATGTAGTTGTTGCAAAAGATATGAATTCCAAAGATTGTATTCAACTTCCAGTTCGACCAACTTTTGTTGTGCTTTCCCATGTATTTGAAGAAACTCTAGGGAATATGGTACTGAAATATTATGTTTTACCTTGATATGATTTGAAAAAGTTACCATCTTGGCATATATCCTCACTAGTTCTATAATCTACTTAGCAATAGTCACTTTTGTTACTTGCATGTTATCCATAATAGAGGCATGTTTAAGAAGAATAATAAATTCATGAATTTCATGGAGAACTTATTCTCGCTTCCTCACTTCTATGATTTCTCCGATAGAAGAGACTCTGTGCACTTTAATAATATATTTTAATCCACTCAACAAATGATTATACGAAGCTAGAACCTTGTCTACATCTTTTGCTAATTTCTCTCATGGTTGGACCTTGATGTGAATTTGAAATTTGTAATTTTGAGAAGTTATCCAAATATTTGTAGGGATAATATTTTATGCATCTAGATATTTGATAATCCATTCACACATATTATTGCTAACTATGGTGTCTTGTGTGAGCTTAGTTTTATTCTCCTTTGTTTATACCAGTATGATTGGGAATGATGTTATATTCTAATGTAACTTCAACACCTCTTCATAAACTATAGTCAAGGGTTCCCATAAAGATGCTACCTCTTCTATAATTGATTCTTGTAACTCCTTTGCGCTTGAATGAAATAGCTGCAAATTCGTTTTCTCTTCTTCTTCCTTGGCATCTCTTTGCTCATAAACATAGAGCTTACCCTGAAGTTGTATAATATGTTTATTTATCTAGGTAACATTTAGTTCTATTGTAGTAAAAAAGGTGGTTCCAGCCAAACAAATCATCTTAGGTTTCATAGTGGTATCTAGGACAATCCCCTTCTATATAGTCACTGACCAAGTTTTGCCAGGGTTCTTGGCATAACATTTTCTTCTCTTCTGCATGGTCTTACAATGGACATGATCAAAATTCAATCTAGTAAGGTTCAAAACCTCTTCCTATTATTCATTTGGGATGCCAAATTCTTTGAGTGACAGGTGTCCACCAATAATTTGGGTGGATGGAGGAATGTCTAGTGGCAAAAAATCGACATGCATCACGGACCCATGACCCTGTTGTTGTTGTTGGAGAGTGAGCACAACTTTCTTATTTAGCTCTTCTTGCTACTTCTTGATTTATTCCTATTCCAAACTCCTTTCTTATTCTTCAGATTTCATCTTTTCTTCTTCTTCAATTATTTTATTTTCTGTCTCCTCTTCTTCGTGTTTTATCTTTATTTCCTCCTTTTTCTTTCTCTCTAGCTCCTCCTTTTCTGGTCTCTTTTTCATTTCTTCTTCTTTCCTTTTATTTTGTTCATATTTATGGTATTTATGTTGTTCCTCTTTCTTCTTAATTCATTATTCCTTTTTCTTACTTTGTCTCTATTCTTCATGTTCCTACTATTGGGAATATCCAACCTACTGGTCTCTTATACTCTATGATTGTCTCAAGTCTTCCTCCCTTATTATCCTTATCTCTTGATTTTTCATTGCAAAATATGCATTCCTTTCCTCTAGGGTTTATTCATATTTTTCTCCTTCTTGATCATCCAATGGGTATTCCTGGTAATTTCTTTGTACTTATTCTATTTTACCCATGTATTTTGTTGCTCTTTCTTTCTTTTAAGCATGGTTTCTCTCGCTTCCAATCTTATCCTTTCTTGACAATGTTCGACCTACTCATATTCATTTTATTTTTGTTCACTTGGAGCTAATTCCCTAGAAGAATTATACCAATCTCTAACTTTATTGTCATGGAAATTCTTGTTGTGAAAATGCTACCAATTTAAGGCTACTTGCTTACGATACGTTGCCACAATCACCTTTAGATCATATATATGGTAAACCAAATCCAATAAGAATAATCTTTTCATTTCTTCATTTTTTGTTTAAGCCTCTTTGAAACTCTTGTTCTAGGTTGAATAGTGAAAGGATAGAAGGGCCAAGGTTTTTTATTAACTTTGTGTAGTGATTTAGAGAAACTTGTGGCCATTTAATATCAAAATTCATATAAGAGAAACATGTTTCTAACCAACCTGTGGATAGCACGAGGCAGCTTATATGATCTAAGTACTCGGATGAAGGTTCCCTATTTAATGGGAAACCATTATTCCACTCTAAAAGTTGTTCTCTTATCTCTCTTAGACATGCAAGGAGCATATTCCACAAAGATAAATTGCTACAAAGGGGAAATAAATGACTTGGAAGTGATTTCATGCATGCTCTTTTATCTTGGCTCTTAAAAGATATTATAATGAAGTTTCACAATATCTGACATCTCAGGGGTCCAACTGTAGCTCCATCACTCAAAATGACATCTCACACACATTGCATCCAAGAGGTATGATGCCATATACAATTATTATGGTTGGTCCATCTTTGGGTTCTTCGCTTTCTATACATTGGACCTCATAGCTAAAGCCATGATACTTTCCCAGATTAAAATAGTTCCCCTAGTAGCAACTTTGAACATGATAGCAACCCATGTCCCAAGAAAGGTGCAGATATCTCACTTGTGATATAATTTATTCATTTTTTTTCATAAGTTGATAGACTTTCTGAAGACCCTCTATTTTGTATACCTGATCAACCTTGACCTAGAACTTGGAGGGTTCTTTTGACCATGACATTAGAAAATATTTGGTCGACATCTAGAAGGTTAATAGCCACCTAGTATTGAAAAAATATTCTCTCTAGTAGCTTATATGAAGCAACAATATATGTGGTAGTGGAAGAAGAAAAATATTTGCTTGCATGAATTCTTATAACCCATCAACCTGTATCAATGTTTTTTAGTATCCATTCGATGGTTTCTGCACATGACATGATCGATGGATGCATGGCTAATTTATGAAGCCATGACCTCTTGATATTGATGTAAACCTTGAAGTCTTCCTAATTATGGATAATATATCTTTTCGATAACTTTTAGTAGATGTCAAACCATGAGATCTTAGTGTTTTTTTTTATATTACATGTTGTGTCCTTGTAGGTTGGTTGTGGTGGTCCTTCTAGAATTCCTTAGACATTGATCTATGCACTTTTGTAGGGAGTCTTGATCACAGGAGGTGCCATATTTGTAGATAAAGATGATATCGATATATCCAAGATCAATTTCACTTGGAATTATAAACGAAAAATCCCAATATGATAAAAAATACATAAATAAAATTAATCAATTTTATGATTGTGAACCAATATTTAAAATGTAAGGGATAGGATAGGCAATCTTGAGCCTTGAATTGGCTTTAGGGAAGGTTTTTGGGTCACACAATTCTAAGGGTAACAAAACCTAAGGGGAATAAAATACTGACTTGGAGGCTCGATGCAACTGACGGTCACTAGGTCATTGTATTACATGAAGTCGCAAGGTCACATGCTAAGTGAAGTAGACAAGTCACGGAATAAGTAAAGTTTCAAAGTCACAGAGTGGATCCTATTGTGGTTTTTCGATGTGCTAATTAGATTATTTAGTGGCTAAACAACAATTTCATTTTTTGAGGTGGGAAATTTGAGTTCTTAGGGTTATCCCTAAACTTTAGAGGGGCTCACGAGATCAAATACGACTGCGAAGAAGGAGATGCACTTCAATGAGACTTGGTGCTTATAAATTGGGACATTGAGGGGAATAATGAAGGTACAAAGGGTTTAGAGTGTGGTTGGCTTGGAAATGGCTCATAGAGGTGGATAAATCCTATCTATGTTGGAAAATGTAGAGTCTAATGGTATAAGGAAACTCATGGAAATAGAAATGATTATAATTAGGTGGAAATATGCCTAACTGGAGAGGAGGAATCATGTACATTCACGATCACCAAGTTCCTATTCTTTGAGCGCTCCAATTAGCTGAATGAATGAAAGTGAACAAGGTGGGTATTTATAAAAGTTTGCACATGTGGGACTTCGAAGGTTTCTAGGTCATAATCTGGTTAGGGATGAAAAAAATGATATTTCCTATCCTGCGACCATGTTACTATGAAGGCCTATGGTTCTTAAGGTCACAAGGTCACAATTTAGATAAGGTTGAGAGGTAATAAGTCAATAGAATAGCGACTACATGACCTAAGCTTAGCGACCAGGGCAATCTGTAGCTCACCAGGTGAGAAGTTCATCGAAATTAGAACTTTGAGAGTTGTGTGAATTAACAGATTTATGACTTGGTGACTTAAACCAGTACGATATGTTTTCATAGGGGTTGCAATTCTCAATTTTATATATGAAAGTAAGGATTCTAACTTCGACTTGTGACCTTGAGAGAGAGTTGAGTCTTCAACATGTACCTTGAAATTTTCTCAGAAAACTTGACCCACTACCAGGATGTCGAAACTTGATAAGGTATAGACAAAGGAGATAATATTAGTAGGGGTGGCTCCAAAATTTTTAAGTGGTCAATTTTTGGGGTTGTTGTAGCAGCTACAATAATATCCTACCTTCCTTCATCTAGCTCATTGATCTGCTACACATTATGACATTGTGATGTTAAGATATCTAGGCCAACTTGTAATGTAGTTCCTAATGTTAATTTGAAATTATATAGGTAGAAAAACATTCTTACCATACACCAATTCATAAGGTGTGTATCTAGTAGAGTTATTCCATATTGTACGATATGAAAAAATAGCCTTTGGAAGCCTATATATTTTATAACTAAAATTAAGTGGAATTTTATTGGTCGAACCAAATTCTAAAAATTTATTAGTAGACTCAACCTTCCCACCAGCATGGAAATGATATGGAGAATATATCCTATGTTTCATATTCATACTATTTTGTAACTAGTTGAACAAGATTTGATGAGAAATGTGTCCCTTGATTTGTGAGAATCTCTCCTAATGCACCAAAATGAATAAATATTTCTTAAAATAGGAAATATATCCTTGCATCCTCAATATCTATTGGTAGAACATTTACCTCTACCCATTTAGTGACATAACCTAAACATACCAAAATGTATACCTTTTCCTAGATCGTGGATTCATATGTCCCAAAAATTCCAGACCCCACTTTTTAAAAGGATCATTCACAACCTAGAGTAGTACATTAATATCATATACTTTAGTGATCATGGTATTATCTAACAAATATCACAAATTGTAACATATTTCTTTCCACCTCTAAATATAATGGCCAATAATATCCAGTATGAAGGCCATTATGAGTTGTTTCTTTATTAGCAAGATTTCCTCCATAAGGCTCATCACAACATCCTTTCAATATGTAAAATATTTCATCTTCTTGTACACATGATAGGATGATTAATTCTAGTCCAATATAGAAATGAATTCCTTGAATCCATGAACAAGAAGCACTCTCCTTTACACTCCTCTGCTTCTCATTTCGTGAAAATGGTCGTTGTATTTTTTTGTAGTGAAATAGTTAGCAATGTTAGAAAACAATGACGAACTAGTAGATAGTGCGAATAAATGTTCACTAGAAAAAAATATCCTCTACATGAATAATTTCACCTTCATTACTATGTTTGCAAAGAAAATCTACAACCAATTTTTCCTTTCCAAGTTTATCTAAAATGACGATATAAAAACATTGTAGTAGTAAAAGCCACCTATTTTAGTCCTACAATTTATGATGTCTTCCTCATAAAATAATAAGGCGAAGTTTTAATATGAACAAAGATTTCATAACGAGTAATAAAATCCTATTAATAGCATGCATTACTGCAAGAAACACTTTTTCTATCACTATGTAATTTAATTAAGCATGAGTTATATTTTGAAGGGAAAAAATAACTGACATACACAAAACTACTCTAATAGTTGTATATAAAACATCTATAGATATGTGAAAGTGAAGAGACTGATTTTTTCCCCTTAAAACGGGTGCTTTAGAAGTTTTATCTTTAGAGAGTTTCAAAAGTAGTTTGGCAAGGAATACTCCAAAAAGATCCCCATATTTTGTAGGAAACCTAAACATTAGAGATGTATCTTTTTGTAAAATTTCCTATGAATCATTTGTAATAGTTTACATGTGCTAACAATATTCACGTGTCCATTTAAGTCTTTGTTGTTGGTAGTTTAGACATGGATTCATTTTTTTTAGGATCTACCTTGATACTATGGAAGAAATGTGATGACCAAGAATAAATTCCTTTGTTAGTAACATAAAACGTTTTTCATTACTTAAAGAAAATTTTCCATCATGACATCTAAATAAAATGTCTCTAAAATCATTTAATGCTTCATATAACGAATTTTTGTAAATATTAAAATCATCTATTTATACCTATAAGCATTCACGAATTAAGTTAGAAGTATCCAAAATTTCACACTTGAAAGTAACAAGAGCATTGCATACCAAAAAAGGTAATACCTTATAAGCACATGTCCCCCTAGCCTACCTTTCCTTATCATTAGAATTTATTCAAATTCATTTGTAATTACTAAATCCATTAAGAAAATTATCAATTGTATAGAATTTGATATGTAAATCTAAAAGGGAAATTATCTTTTAAAGTGGTTTTATTTAAGTTGGTAATCTATACAAACTCACCACATGCCATTCTTTTAAGAATAATTGTAAAAGTTAAAACCTATTGACTATCAAACCTATTGTGGAATTCATATTTAGTGATTTTTCAATTCTCTTTTTACAATATATTTCAAAATTTAATTCATGTTTTTGAGGTTGTCTCATTGGTTAAGTATGGTTAAGTATTATGTTAAATATAAATATGATTCTTACAACTGTTAGGATAAAATTTTCGCACATCAATGTAGCCCCATCCCAAATATCAAACCAACTTGCTTCCATTACAAGAAAACCTCGTAAGAAAACTCAAGGGATACTTATAAATATCTATGGATGGCATATTTCATAGTAAAAGTATGAATATAAATGAGCCTAATATGATATTCGTTAAGACACTTATCGCCATAAAATTAACCAAATACCAATTATTATAGATCTATTTTAGTCACAAATTTTGAGGTGTGCTAATCTATTTTAGAATGCAAAATTTGAAAAAAGATTTTTAATTTAATAAATTTGATCCTTCTCAAAGATTGATCAATTGGTGCTAGATAATTCTATATTGGATTTATATATATATGTGTGTAATATGTATAACTTTTCTTTATTTGAATATATTGATATATTTTATTTATGAATTATATTAATGCTTTTTTTCTTTTCATATAATTTTAAATATTTAAAAAATGTATTTATCATTTCCATTAAGATTTTCATTATTATTAACTATTTTTAAATTCCATATATTGATTTGTTATAAAAAATGAATGATTCATACATCTTTCTCTTATATGTTTTTTTTAAGTTAATAAATTTTTTATTTTTAATTACTTTTCCTATTTGAGTTTTGACTTAATTTATTATAATCAATATTGATTAAAATACATTAGTTAACATTATATTATATATAAAATAGTGATTTATTTATATATAACAATAATATAAAATTATATTATTTTATATAAATTTAGACATATTTTATTATGATAGAAAATGAGTGAAATATTTTTACAACATTACTAAACATAATAAATTATAATATTAATAACAATAATTTAAAATACTATATTTATAATACTTTTAATAAAACATTCATATTAATTTTTTTAATATATTATTTTTATTTAAAAAAAATCAAATAAAAAAAAATACATATCAAGTCAACGGATCTCCTTGAATGGAGAATGTGCCTCTTAACAGAGAGAGAAAAATAAAATAAAATTGATTGTATCATTTAAATTTAAATAATGCGTATCCATATATAATCCATAATCACAATTAACTATTAGCCATTAATGCATAACAACTCTTCAGAAATCCTGATTACTCCTAATTAACTTTAAATTACTTAACCTTTAACTACTAATTTACTCTCTGTGTGTTAAAAAAACATTGAATTCCATCTGATTCTAAGCATAATTTTATTATGGGACATCTTCCTCTTAGTGGGCGGGTCCGCATGAATTACTTTTCAGGTCATAATCATCATCACGTATAATGCCAATTCTGTAAATATTATTCTAGTTATAGTTCTTTCCCGGTGAAATTGGAGACCTGACACTCAATAATATACACAAAACAATATACTTATACACAAAAAAAAAAATGACGTCACTGTCTTTCTCGGTCTTTCTCGGTTTTGTTTGGTATCCAACCTTAGCAGCAATAGTGGCATCAATAACCTGCTTAGTCATTAGGTTTCTCTAGACTACCTTATATCAAAGGCAAATAGTACTGGTCAACGTCATCTATCTTTTTCAGGATTCCTGACGTGCTATTCTTGTAATCGCTTTATCTCTTTAAGCCTGTTATTACGAAAAAGCTATAGATTGCCACCTCGTAATTTGTCTTGAGCAAGCTAATTATTCCGGTATGTTATTAGTATATCTGTGGTGCTGCCTGGATGAAGGTTATTATTCCGGTATGTTATTAGTATATTATAGGATACTCTCTATCTTGTAACCATTAATCACTACGGGGCCTATGATAGTATTTGCAGGGTATAAATCCTACCAGGCTCTAGAGGTTAAATGTATCCTGGTGTGGTAAAGAAATATGGTTCGTATTTAGACAACACTCTATATCTTGAAGCAGGTTGCTATTCTCACTAAGTACTATGGTCTAGTAGCTCTGTAATCTCTGGTAAGGTTTACGTGCTTATTAGTTAACCATAAATAGTCCTTGGATCTTATATGTAGGTTTGCCAATATAACGAGTATATCATAGGCATGTAGTTGCATTTATGTTAACCTGCCTAATCAGTGAATCTAAGAGTCTAAATCGATCACTTAATGGGCGATGAATAGTGTTACAGGTGTATGATTACTGAAAAAGTAAGCTAGCATTGAGTAGTATGAAATAGCTTACTAGAAGAGACTCAACAAGCGAATACCATTAAGCAATAAGGAATTTGGAGTTGACGGTTATTTGATTTTTTCCTGGTTTCCGGTAATTATTCTAAAAATAAAAATAAAAAAAATGAAGTCACGAGTTATCTGTATAAAACAAAAAAAAATTGTTTATGAAATATAGGTAGACTGTCTTGAATATATATATATATATATATATATATATATATATTTGTGTTTTTTAAGTAGATCTACTGAAAAATGATAACTAGAAATAAGTGTTGCAATTAGGCAAATTGATTAAATTACACATTGCCTAAATCACTTATTAAAATTTGTGAAATTGATTCAGTTAGACATTGTCTAAATCACATTTTAGGATTTACATGGCTTATTAGAATGTGTGAAAAAAGATGACCAAAAATAAGTACGGCAAAAATAAGTACGGCAAATAAATAGATTGACTAAATTAAACATGGTCTAAATCACTCATTAGAATTTAAATCACTTATTAAAATTTGTAACAAACAAGTTACACACTGACAAGTCAAATCAAATTTATCATTTCAATATTTTTTTTTATCATAATTTACAAAATTTTCCCCACCTTCACATTTATGGTTTCAATTTTTTTTTTAAAATCATACATTACAAAACTTTCCCCACTATCCGGCATGGAATTTGACATTCCACACAGGGTTCTTTTCGTTTTAAAACCTATTGAAGCTTAAGGAAAATTTTGAAATCTCAAAAGATGACGGGTATCAAACTTTTTAAATTTCAAACCATAAATTTGAGGTTTAAATATTTCAGTTGTTTGTTATAAATTCTAAATTACTTTAAACAAAATTTTGTTTAAATGTTTATAATTAGGTTGTTCGTCTTAAATTCCGAAATGGTTCAAACATAAATTTCGAAATAGTTTACACATAAATAAGTTAGACAATGTATTTAGTTGAAACACTTTTTCTTGTTGCTGTTTTATATAAATTGGCTGGAAATGAAATTCTTAGAAACAAAAAAAAATATATATAATAATATCATTTTCTAATGAAACTCCATTCTCATAAAACTACATTACTAAACTATTCTAATTTCTTCTTAAAAATAAGTACCTTCAAACCTGCCTCTCCATTGTTATCATAAAATTACATATAACAATACAAAACAATTTAATACTCACTCATCTGCATCGAATAATGAAAAACAAACAACCGTCCTAAAATTTCCACTCCGCAAAACGTCAAATTCCAAACTTCCTGTGGTGCATGGGCAAAGCAATCTCAAATAGTAGACTCTGCCAAGTTTGACCGAAACGTTCTCATAAAATGTAGGGTCTAGCTCTTGTCCAAGGTCGGTAATATTATCATTAATGTATCAATTTGACATTCTAAAGTATTTTTGAAATATTTGAATATTGCAAAAAAAAAAAAAAAAAAAAAAATTAAATTGTGAAAAGAGAATATTTAATTATTTGATTCAAAGGTATAAAAGCATTTTATTATTTTTTAAAAAACATTCACATTTAATTTCGGGATCAATAAACTTTTATTATTCCAAATTATTTACTAATTGATAATACATTTTTTAGAGTGTTCTATGTAGACTTTGAATAAGTTGAAATTTAAAAAATATATTAGTCACTGAATATTAAATATCTCTTACACAATATTGAATGCTACGTGATGGTAAGTGTGTACCAATAGCATGGCTACTAGTGCAGGTAAATTTTAAGGGAGGCTTGTCTGGCGATGTTGACTTAGTATGGGGTATGCGCAGACATCGACAACGGGTGGACTATGGGGTTTACTGTTTAGGTATTTGATTTGTCACCGTATGGGGCACCTGAAAAAATGTTGTCCAATGCACTTTAGGGCCTCCCGATCTATCATGGCTGGGAAAAATGGATCTAAACGTGTAAATGTTGTTGATGGGGTGGTTGGGAATGATGGGCATTATTCGGGTAAGTCACTTCTGCCATCTTTGGGTGATGAGGAGTATATATCGACTAATGAATGTGAGGTAAATATTGCTCATCTTGATCTGGAATTACCCTTTGCAAATGAATTAAATGTTCCTACTTTTAATCGTGTTAATGGGGTGGGGATGCCTCTTGTTAATAATCATATATCCTCTGTGTCTCATATGGGTAATAATAATATAACTTTTGATCCTCCTATGGTAAAGGAGAATGGATTGGGGGTTTTGTCAGATATTGGGCCTTCACATAATATTGTTGTTATCACTAATAATTTGGATGAATCCCTACAATCTTCCATGTTGTATTCTCCAAATGGTATGGGGCTTTTACACAAGGCACGACCTTACCATAAATCCACTATACATTATGATATACTGGATGAGTCTCAACTTTCTGCCACCCTGAATACTCCCCTTCATACTATTTCTCCTGGGCCATCACATAATCCTTTAGAGTTGCAATATGTATCCCCTTCGATGCCCCCCTTGAATGTGCATCTCCCTCATCACCTTTCCATTTTGTTGCCCTTGATATCATGGAATCCCCTAAAAATTTCGTCGGAAGTGACATTGAATCTTTTCTAGGCAACCCTAACATTGACCTCATTGCCTTAACAGTATTTGATAAAATACCCCAACAACATTAGATTATTATTTCACTTGAATCCGGAAATAAATAACTTTTAGAAAGAACACAAAACAGGGTTCGAGACACTTTGGGGGAAATCCAAGTCCAAATCTTTGTTTAAGGATGATTTTGCTGATCTCACGGATGTGCCCATCTCTTATGCTCGTGACATTGGGGCATTTAGAGCAAGCAAACACTTGGATTCTTCCAAATGAACTCTATTATCTCCATGAATCTTATGGGTATGGGCAACCCTGCAAAATTACACCGCCTGAGGGAGATTCTTAATATGGTGAGGCCTATCATTATTCTTATCCATGAATTTGTTTGTGATAGAGTTAAAGATATAAGGAATATTATATCCGTTAGACTGAGTTGGCATGTGGTGGTTGTGGACGTTGTTGGTCATATAGGGGGCGTTATGGCATTATGGAACCCGTCATTTGCTAAGTTTTTGGCTTACAGTTTTTTTGGCGGCATATTATTATCTGGAAATAAATGTGGGGTACAAGATACTTTCAATATCCTTAACCTATATGTGCCATTCCAGAACAGATAGTTTTTCTGGAAACGCATGCATAATTAAGGTATTCTTATGATGCAGAACTTGATTTCTATTGGGGATTTCAGCTCGACTTTAAATGTCGATGAATCACGGGGTCACCGAGAAAGAGCTGACCCACTAGAGGGATTCATTGGTAGGATGTTTGAGATGGATAAGATGACTGATGTGTGCCCAAATCCCATTATACCTTCGTGGACGAATTGTCATGCCAGAGAAGAATTTATTGGCAAAAGGTTGGACAGAGCTATGGTAAAGGAGGATATGGTGGAATGGATGGGTAACATGTGGTCATATATTCACGTGTATGATATATCAGACCATGTGGTAGTTGTCCTATCATGGCTCATGGAATGTAACCAAAATTGGGTCCCATTCAAATTCAATCGGGCATGGCTTCATGATGAAGAATGCAATATGATCATCCGAGAAGAGCGGGCTAATAATACACCATTGTCAGGTTTACAGGGATGGGAGCGTTTTCATGAAAATCTAAAGAAAATTAAGATCACTACAAAAGCATGGGAACTGCACAAGAAGGAAAATCTCAGAGAAGAGCTCAATGACATAAATAATACCCTCAGTGATAGTCACACAAAATTTTTCATCGCTACCCCTAATGAGCAGACTTATTATCATATGGCCAAATTACAGCAGAGAAGAGATGATATTCTAAAGGTTGAAGACATTACTTGGAAGCTCAAAAGTAGGATCACATGGCTCAAGGAGGGAGATCTGAATACTAAATATTTCTACAAAACTACAAATAAGAGAAGGAACAAAAATGCAATCTGCTATATTCAGAAACATGATGGTACCGTTTACATTCCAAGGATGAGATTATGTGGGAAGCATTCAAACATTTCTTGACCTTTTACAAAGCTCATCGGGACATTTCCCATGAGTGCCAGGAATGGATTCTCCAGTACATGCCACATATGTTTGACTAGGAGGCTATACGGCACCTTAATGCTCCAATGACAAAGGAGGAAGTTCAAATAAAATTGAAATATTTTTCCCACGACAAATGTCCTAGTCTGGACAAATGGCCTGCGGAATTCTAAATACATTTCTTCGACATTATGGCTGATGAAATTATGAAATTTGTATATTATGGTAGGATCTCGGGTCATATTCTGGAAAACATGAGTTCAACCTTCCTGGTGCTCATTCCTAAGTCATCGGATCCTAAGTCCTTCTCAGATTTCAGACCGATTGCATTATGTAATTTTATATATAAGGTATCATCTAAAATCATTGCAAATAGGATGAAAAGTACTTTGTCAAAGCATATTTCAAAGGAGGAGTATGGTTTTCTGAAGGGTCGGTCTATTCATGAAGTTATTTCCATAGCATAGGAAGCTATGCATTCTATGCAAGCTGGTAAGAAAGTGGCTCTCATTATGAAGATTGATTTATATAAAGCTTACGATATTTTAGATAGGTCATAAATTTGTGTGGTGATCCTTAACATTGGGATTTCGGTTCATATTATAAGATGGATAATGGCATGTATAACATCTGTTGTATTTGTTTTTATTATAAATGGCGTGCTGACGGAATTTTTCAGAGCTGAACGAGGGATTAGACAAGGATGTGCACTATCCCCCCTCATATTCATATTGATTATGGATGGATTTAATAGGCTTATGAAGATGGTTGTCTCTTCACGATTCATATCTAGACTCTCCTTCTTGAAGGATGTAAGTATCACACACTCACTCTTTGTGGATGATCTTCTATTTTTTTGTAAAATCATTCAGAACCATTGGTTTTATATTCATTACTTGCTGACTCATTTTGAGAGGGTGACTGGACTAAGCATAAACAAGGGGAAATATTTCCTTATCTCTAAATAGGAGATGAGGGGGAGATCAATCTCATCGCGGATTCCCTTGGTGTTCACATCAAGAAGGTAGAAGATGGTTTTACATACTTGGGATGTAGAATCAAGTCATGTGGGTACAGGGCAAAGGAATGGAGGTGACTGGTGGAGAGATTCAAAGCTAATATATGCAAATGGACACATAGGTGGCTCACACTCGAGGGCAGATTGATCATGATCCAAGCAGTACTCACTGAACTAATTGTTTATTGGGGACATTTATTTTACTTTCCTGAACAAACTATTTTATGCATTAATCAAATATTGGCCAATTTCCTGTGGTGTGGTTCGGGGATGTACAACAAGATACATATTTGTAATTTTGAACTATTACACATGCCCAAAAAGCTTGGGGGATGGGGTATTTTGAATATCCACGCACTCAGATCCACCCTTCTCATTAAGTCATTGTGGAGGGCTATCATGGGAAATGAAATTTGGAGTAATATCATATCTGTCAAGTATTTGCATGGTGTATATCTCCATGATCTGTATTGTGGGAATTACAACATGCCCAGATGTATATCGGCCATATGGTTGGGGTTCAAAAAAATCCTCTCTATTTTTGTTGGAAGGTTAGTTTGGCGTTTTGGAAATGGACTGAAGATTACATCGGGTTCTGATAGAATATATGGTATGTGTGCGGATTCGCTCCCCACCCCAAGGATCATAAATAAACTATCACACCACAGGATTTTTCATTTCTACCAAATCATTAACTATTGGGCCCATGAGGCTCCCATATTGAAAACTTCTAATCTACTTGGCCTCATTGGGGAGGATGCCGAGGACTGTAAGTTTTATGTACAGGGCATATAGGCCATTGGCTTATGCTATAGGTGTGAGGGGGATAAGACAACATCGGAGGGTACTATAAAATCTAGTGTTGTGGTTGTCAAAGATACATACACAGATATTATTTCACTGTTTTCTATGGAGAGATCATCCAAGGGTTTCTGGCCTTTCTGGCGATGACACATTCCTACCAGGATTCTATTATTCGGCTCATTGTTGTGGAGAGAAAAAATCCTTACTTGAGTCTCCCTCATGCGAAGAGGATTTCAGGGCCTTGGTAGGTGTGTTCTATGTGGTAATGAGGAAGAATCAGCTGCACACCTATTATTCACATGGCCTATGGTGCTTGGTATTTAGAAACTCTTTAGCCACCATATTATTGACCCAACATGGATCCCAAAGGATTTCATGGAGGAAACTCATAGGTGGGACAAAACCCACAGTAAGTTTCAAGATTTTCTTTTTTTTCTCATATGGGAAGTATGGTTGGCATGAAATAGGATTATTTTTTATGGTATGTTTTATTCCTCTACAAAAATAAATTTTTCTATTATGAAATGGATCAATTATAGGGAGTCGGTAGGGGATGGCATTTCTGATGGTTCTCATAGGTATAGACCTCATCCCATTTCTCTCCCTGTGATTTTCTTTGATGGAGCTTTCCAACAGGGGATGATTGGATGTGGGGCATGGATTAAGATTTCGAAGGCGAAGAGAATCCATATATAATGGAATGGAGGCCAAGGCACTAACATTCTGGAGGAACTTATGTCCCTTTGGGATGGTCTACTTGCGGGTCATAATATGGGAATTATGGATGCCTGAATTTATGGGAATTCTCCTATTATCATTGATGCGGTGGTTGGGAAGAGTGTTCTCGTCCTTCCTGATGCACAGGGATGGCTGTTGAGAACACATATGTTATGCGGGAAGATGAATAAGCCATCTATAGACCACATCTATAGAGAAATGAATACTAGAGCTAATGGCTTATCAAAAAATGGCATTGGTATGGATTTTGGTATTATGCAAGTCAAACAGTAGAGGGATGGACAATGTATATGGTCAAATTATATCCCTATTCCCTAATCATGGACATATCAACTACAAGCGAGCCAGCTTTATTTTTAGGAATGGTAAGCTTCCTCACACATGCCTACTTATTTTTTATTTACTATGTAGGTTTTCTGTGAGGGGCATCAACTGCAAGCGAGCCGGTATCAAAAAGCCATCCCTGTGCAGATATATTGTCCATTGTTATCTTATTGACAGGATATCTGTGGGTGGCGACATCTGCAAGAGAACTGGAATTATGTCCATCCCCGTGCAGAATATCGCTCAATCCTAGTCCGAATGGGGATGTGAAGTATTTGGATATCTGCCTGCTAATTACGTTATGATTTTACTTGTATTATCTTTGTTATTATGGATGCAGTAAATGGAATGATTTATTTTGGGACATTTGAATATTTTGGACTAATGTCTGTTGATATCTATAATTATGTATATGTGCTATGACTAACTGTATTTTTGGTCTTTATCGAATGCTTGGAATATGCATTTGGAATATGTACTACTTATCCGATAATAGACAGTGGTTTTTTTCTTATGAAAAAAAGTGTGTACCAATAGCTAATGTTCACTGTCATTGATTTAAAGTTAGATTCTAAAGTGCCCATTGTTGTAAGATAGCCTATAACTATGAAAGCTTAATATACTGAATTTACTTGAACTTTGAGCCTACCTATCATTTCAATGTTCTGGATAGTATTCTAATTTGAATGTTTCCATACATATCATGGCTAATCTCCTTGGAAGGTTTTTTTAGAACGTTTATAATTCCAACTTGCTCTAGCAAGTTAGTCTAGATTGGGTTATTTGTGCGTATATGATTTATCTTCACAATTTGAAATGTTTTTAGATGTCAACTTTATATTAGAAAATCCATTAAATGGATTAGGAAGGAGATACTTTGCGAATTCCTTTCAGAATGTTAATTTATGGTTTATGACATTCCTATAAAAATTATTTAATAAAATTTACATATTTCCTAGTTTGATAAAGTAAACATTTTTTAAATAATAGTTTTTACTAGGGCATTTAGAAGAGTTTTTATAAATATTTTCATTGCTTTCTTAGAAATATAGATACGAATTAATGGAGTACTATTAGGTAATTTATTTAAACATGACACAATATTTTTCAATGGATTAATAGAATTCATTTATTGGAGTGGATAATGTGGCATAGACGTAGTAAAGTAGTAATTGAAGAAGCAATTTCAAATTAATCAACTAACCAACTAGAGGAGAAATTGGTATGGATGAATCAAATTCTTCATAACTATGGGAGAAGATAACCTATGGTGAAGTACATGTTGGAGGAGGACATCATGACCATAATTGTTGAGTTGGCATGGTAACTTTCAAAGTTTAATTCAAAGGTTGAGTTGAAGATAGAATTTAGGGTGGAGGATTGCGATGATATATTCCCTAAAGGCATTAATGCTACCTCAACTATATCATTGTTACATGAAGAAAAGACTCATGCTTATATTGTTCTATTAATCCATTAAACAAAATATACTAGATATTTAACGTAAGTTTATGAAAGTATTAATATCAATGAATTGATCATGACATCCCATGGGTTTTTGATCATTCATTTTTTTATTTCTTTTGGTTTCATATTATCTTCATCCAAGGAAGGATTTAATGCAAAATCCATACATTTTCCCCTCATCAGTGATTCAACCACAATTTTGAAGTAGGTAGTGTTATCACTCTAATAATTCTTAAAGTTGTGAGATTTTTAGTTTAAAGAATATCAGAGGTAACCACAAACCTAATTTTAAGCGTTAGGATCTTGCCTTCCTAATTATCAAAGAGATCTCTCTCTATATGATTTAAGTTTGTTGATTATATTTGATTTAGGCTAGTTATATAGGGAAAATTGGTTTTGGGGTTTTAATTTGATTTGGTGATGAAATCACTTACTTAAATGGATAGCTATAGATATGTATCCCATTGGAAAAATGGAGTCAATGTGTCAAGCAGTCAGATTAGGATGAAGGTCTAAAAGTAAATGTTTACAGGGAAAGATAACATAGTCACTTTAGATCTTCAAGGCTGATGGTGAAATAGTTTTTATCGAGATGAAAGAGAAATTAAGGGTTCTTAAATCTATATAAGGAATGAAAAGGTAGACGTCAATCGAAATTAGGGAGAAATTAAGGGTTCCCTAATGTGGATATTAGTAGAAAAAATATAAATAATAATCAGTCAAAACAGAGTGCATTTAACATGTTCTGAAATACAATTCCTGATTTATTATTTAGAATTTGAACACATTTAATAATAGATGGAAAACATAAGAAAATTGACAAGGTAACAAGTGAAATACTTCAATGTAGTATCCCAACACATGAATCCTGCAATATGATGCTTTATTTCCTGTGATCCAGTTTGCTAACTTGAAATTGATACATAAACCCTTAGGTTTAGAAAAGTATAACTACAGAAATGTTCAGCAATTTATCACACTCAATACTTCAAATGATGAATTATTTCTACAAATACTAGTACAAAACATCCTAGAATAAACTTAGGAATTTTTTTTGGAAAATAAATAACTTCATGCAAGAAGATAGTGACAACTTCCTAACTAATTTCTAGTTATCTTATTTATTGAAATAAAATAGCAAGTTGTTTTGATTTTATCACTACTTTCTCTCTTTTATGTTTGTTTGAATGTTGCATCTGGACAACTGAGGTGTCCTTCATGCTAGAAATTTTGTCTTTAATCTGATTTGATCTTCATTCTTTAATATGCTACACTTTAACTAATACACTTTCATCCTGATACTCTTTACTGCCAAAACTATTACTGCTAATGTAAAAAACAACAAACTCTGTTTTTTCTTTTACTGATCTATCCTCACTGTAATCTGATCTTATAGTAGATCAGCTAACTTATCCTAGGACTCAGCTTCTAGAAAGGTTATCTTCATAATCCTTCTAAAGTTTTCATCAACTTTAGTGTATTTTGAAAATGTTGGTTTGTTCACAAATATGTGTGTTACTTCATGCTACAAGTAAAACAAATTTTCAAAATTCTTATACAATACCTTCCCTGTTGGGATTCCATGGAATGCTGATTTATTTATCTGTTATTTATCAAATTCTCTTACCTTTTTTTCATAATCTTCCTGTTTCATAATTTTTCATTAAGTACCATAGGATTTGGAAGGCCCCTTTTCCTTAAAATATCAAATTTCATCATAATTCTTATGATTTCCATTTCCATGTTTTGGCACTTTTCCTCTAATTAGTTCATCAAGTTATTTTTGGATATTACCTTCCATACTTCAAATATGGTTTATGTTCTATCTATAATTCCAATTTCATCGAGTTCTTGTTTATTTTTTGGAATTGAGGAATTTAATAATTTGTAAGGCCTCTTCAGGTTTTTTACCTAGCTCCTCTTTTGTATTTTGTATTGCTTCTTTTCTTGCTTTCAATAAATATTTCTTCTCATAGATTACCTATATGGATGGCCAAGTATCATTGACTGTTTAAATGATATTGGACCATAATTTTTTCTTAAGATGTTCCATAGGTTCCTTCAAAGTTGATTATTTTTTTGACTTTTTGAGTTGTTCATTCAACCTATTGGACTTTTGTTCTTCATTCTTGGCATTAATTTGTGTAAGATTTTTTACATTTTCAATATTTTTAATCTACATTTTTAACTTGTTTATTTCATTTGTCTGGATAGACATTTCTTTCATTTGCTTTACCAATTTACTTGCCTCATGTGATTGTTGTGTTGTTGTTGCTAAAGACTCAATGGCAGAAGTTGTTGATGAAGTCACTAGAATTGTTGTGGCCATTAGAATATTAGGAGCCAGTGTTTTTGCCAAAGTAGATGGCACTGTTGTTGTAACCACAACAATCACAGTGGTAGGAACTTCTTGTGCTTTGTTGGCTTATTTTTCTTAGACCAATTTTTCCATTTCGAGTTCCATTTATTTGATCAGAGCTGTAAGCTGCAAAGTGAGACTCATCGTCTCATATTTTTTATTAGAATCCTGCAAAATATCCTTAGCTTGACGATGCTCTATAGCAGGAAGTTTCAATTATTTCTCAAGTGCAGCAATATCAAAATTTTTCTTTTTAATCAATTCCTCTGCCTCTTTTATGTTGGGAGGATCGTAACCTACCTCAATCACTAACTCCTCCAAGGATTTGATTCTGATATACTTTGCATATGATGATAGTTTCTCTAGTTTGAGCTGATCTTTTACATTTATCAAAGCATTCTGAAGCTTTTGTGCACTCATTGCCTTAGTAGTCATTGTGGAATAAAGCATCTCTCCTGCTTGTTTATGAAATTCAATTTGGTCCAAAGGATGAATATCCTAGACTGGAAATTCAAAATCAAACTTTTTATAATCTGATGATGGTTTAAGAGTTGGTATTGTGGTCTGAAGAACTGTCCTCAACATATTTTTGTTCTTGTAATCAAAGGTTGAAAGTAGCCTGTTTTGTATGCTGGGAGTTTGCCTTAAGTACTAAGAATATATTTCATTTTTATTTCTTGATTTTTAGCTTTAATCTCCTTCTACCTTTCCTTGATGTCCATGTCTTTCTCTTATGTTTTCTTTGATGATGCAACTTGTATACTATGTTGTTTTTTAATCAAATATGTATTAGAAGTGGTTGGTTGTTGTTAATTTTCAACTATTGTAGGAGGGATAGTTTCTTTCTCTGCAATATCTATGTCTATGACCTCTATTGTCTCTTCTTCTTTGCTGGTAGGATTAATTTTTGGCTTTTTGTTGTATCTGAGTTTGAACTTTGTCTTTGTAGTAGTTTCATTTGTGTAAGACCCCTCTTCCCTCTTTCTTTTCATACTTTTATCTTCCTCAACTAGAGTATGTAAAATGTGACTAGTATCACTTTGCTTATCAGCCTCTACCAGTGTATTCTCTAACCATTCTGATTGGTTTGAGAATTTCTCAATATCAGGCTTATTTTCATTAATGTATGTAGTTAATTTGGACTTAACTCTCATTTTTCTAATTATACCAAGGGGATCATAATACCAAAGAAAAATATGACTGAATTTGTATTATTGCAACTATTTTTTGCCTCTAGACCTACTTCTCTGTTATTTCATATGAATGGACCAACTTGGTTCTTCAATTTAAATTGGGTTTTCTTCTTTACAATCAAGAAATGTGTAGCATATGAGTTTAAAATCTTCCTTATATACTCTAAAGAAAACAACCTCATGGGGAGGTATTTTGGAAATTTATAGGGTATCATGCTTGATCAATAAACTCTAATTTCAGTATGATTTTGGTATAAATACCAAGCACCTGTCGTACTTTGTTGAGACAATTGTAAAAATTTCTTGATTTCATTGTTAATCCTGGGCTGAACACTATTGTTTAGAAAATTAACCAAGGGATGGATGAAAGAATCTGTGAACTCTGAATAAGTAAACTCATTTGACTCCTTCCTTATCAAGGAAGCCGATAATGAAACAGATTGTGGATTTCCCTCCACATCCAACTTCTGAAGGCTTATAGGAAAATTTTTAGATTGAAAATATAAACACATATGGAATAGAAATGAAGAATACTGAAACACACCTTCAGTGGGCAATTTGACTAGTTGTTCATGGATGCTATCAGAAATATATTGGGAAAAATTAAAGATAACTACAAGGGGCTGGTCAGGTACAAAAATGGACAAGAAACCAAGTATTGATGCATCAGCATGTTCATCTGTGAAATATCCAAGGATAAAAGATAACATGGAAATAATGTGTCTTGTCCTTTCTAAGATTTTAGAAGAGGAGTATGGAGGGTTGAGCATGGGAATTTCCACATAGGATGGAACGAAGGTTTGAAAAATCTGGAATCTGTTGGGAAAATCCAACTCCAAATAGAACTTAGTGAGGGCTTCAATAGATAAATTAACTTCATTAGGTTTAGGCTATAACTGAAACATTTGGTTGATAGGTTCAATTGTAATGCTAAATAACACTTCTTTTTCATAATTCACAATAGCTCTTTGATCTAGAGAATAACATGATTAAAAAAGTCTAATAGCTTTTGGGCATTGGTGAGTGTGAGGGACAACATATTTAGGCAAATTTGATTTCCAGATAAACACCTCATCGGCTTGGTTTAGGGATTTTTCTTAGCTCAAGTTGTGGAGCTCAAGAAGGTTAAACTCTCTCACAGGATCTGTAATTTTGAAATCTACATCTACCAAGGGAATATTCTCTACATCTACAATAGGAGGTTGTAGAGGGTTGATCACAATAGTGCCTTTGGATGCCATAGGTTTTTTTGATTTATCAATTTAAACACTTTTGACCTTCAAAACATTGATTTTAGGCATGTGAAGCACTTCTATAAGTTTAAATAGTTTACAAAAGGATTTCAGGTATGACAAGGATTTTATCTTTGTCCTTTAAAGGGATATTTTTGATCAATTTTTTTCAAACTATATTATACAGAGCAATATTCCTCACCTTATAGCCTCAGCAAATGATTTCTAGGGTTTACAATGCACTTTTCTCTAATAAAAAAATATTAAAACATTAAATTTTATGTGTAAGGGTTCCTGAGTACCATCGAAAAGGTTTTGGAGGTCTTAGATAGATTTCTCAGGTTTGCAAATTGTCAAGTTCAATCAAAGTTTGTTCTAAAATAGGTCAAAGCTTTCAGAAATTGTGGAAAATGCTCATTGTTTTATAGAAATAATGAATTTATCAGGGAAAGTGATTTTCTTTAAGCATATAGGCTTCTAACTAATTCAATGAACTGTAAAACTCGTTTGGAATGATGGACGAGTCTTTTCCCTCTGAAGAATACCTATAAAATTTAGAATTTTACTGGAAATATTTTAGAAGCTTTTTATGGTCTTTATGTGCAATTTGATGGCTTTCTACAGTATTGTAGCAGTCAAATTCGATGATTTATGTTTGCTTTTAGGCTGAAAACAGAAGTGACAGTAGTTTAATCTTGGTTTGGAATACTCTTGTGCATAGAAAATGGTAACAGAAGGCTTGAATGAATCCATTCGAGCGTTTTATAAGTAATTTGTTGAACAGTGATCACATTCAATGTAGGTCAATTCAAAATATTAGTGGTTTAGGCATGGGGGAGGGAATAACCACCAAGCGATTTTCACACGGTTGATAAGTGGTAAGCATAATTGGATCAATCAGTGTGATACAATAGAATCAGGGCACGTGGAGGTGAGAGAAAAGAAAAAAACAACTTTTATCGAAATGTTCGGGTTTGTTTATTTATCGCGCAATGAAATATGCGATGGGGGTTTTCCACCATTAGATATGGAAGATGAAAAGCGAGTGGTTAGGATCGTGTGATGAAGTTGCAGGGTAAAAAGGCACGGGGCCCAAGATATCTATGCAGCGGGAGTTGTGAAATGTATTTAAAACATAGGCTTTAATACATAGTTTGGAATGACATTTGATAGGCGGATGTAGTGTTTTGTTAACAAATGAAATGGATATAAGTGTAATATTAACATTAGCGAGGTTAATATATAATGGAAATAATTTTAACCTATGGGATGGAACGAAATATATATCACATGGGGAAAAAATACATAGGTTAAAATTTAAAATATGGGTTTGGGATATATTATATAAAGGAATTAATAAAATACAGGGTGAAAGATGAATAAAGGATTTGATATATAAATTTATTGTGTTAATAATGAAATGCGACAAGGGAGATAAAAATACATTATGCCTTAGTGTAAAATATCATATAGCGATGAATTTCATTCTGATGGGTCCCAACATAATAATTTGTATTTTGCACTTAGGATAAGTAATTTTTGGGTATTTTTTAGTAAAAGGGGAATTAGTTAAAGAGTTTTTACTCTCCTTAAGTATAATGAGCTTTACACTTAGGAAAAGGGGAATTTTGCAAGTGAACTAAAATATAATGGGAAAAGGAAAAATGAAGAGGAAAGAATGGAAATGGAGGGGATGAAGTATTTTTACAAGGGGGTGATTTTTGAAGGAAGCTAGTGACTGAATGACCAAATTCTCCTTATCAATGATTTGCAAAAACTACTTATGTCTACCCATATGCTACCCTAACATTTTTTCTTCTTTTACTTGGGTGCATTTGAGATTGCAAACCATTCATTTTTCTTTTAAAACAAAAAACTAAATAATTTTATCCTTATTTCTTCCAAGGGCTCAAATTAATCTATTGAGCACCTTATTTATTCTCTACCTAACTACTGATCTACCAAGATTAAAAAGTTTGGCTAGATCTTTACTCTCTATCTAATAGCATAAAATTTAAAACATGAGAGGTTAAGATTAAGATGTTTAACCTTCATGGATTGTGGCATTGTAACAAGATACACACAATATTTATTTTGTAGAAAAAAGTAAATAGTAGTGTCATTTGGATTTTCTTCACTTTCATGTTTTATTTTTACCTCTTTTTGTTCGGGGTCCATTTTCTTATTCTTTTTTTTTTATATTTTTTCTTTTAAGTCCTTTAATTTTTCTTTTAGGACTTTTACCCTCTTTACATTTTTATTTTTATTTTTCTAATACGGGAAAACAATTTACAGAAATAAGAGTATGTACATATTACATGAATAACAAATTTCAATTAAAAAATTATGAATCCTATTATTATAGTACCCTAACAGTGGCTCCACATGGGGATTGCATTTCCTGGTGAAATGTCAAGAACTTTGAGACTAGTAGCCTTTGAATTTTGACTATGCTGGCCTTGGAACTTTTTTCTGAGCTCTGCATTTATTCATAATTATGATATCTTATCCTTCAAAGCTTAGGGCCTTCTTTCTGGGCTTCAACTTTGTTAGAAAAACATTCAATCCAACTTAAAATCTAAAATTTTATGCACAATGAGTAAAGAAAACAAAGTGAACTATTTTTTATTCTGAGGAATAGTAATGCTTCATCATTCTACCATTTCCAGGTCCACCTGGCAGATCTAATCCATCCAAGTCCTTCAAAAAGAAATCATTTTTACCTTTGTAACCATAAATGACATAAGGTCCTTTCCATAAGAAATCAAATTTCCCATGTTTACCTTTCTCTTCTCTCCTTGAATCCCACTTTCAAAATTTGTCACCTATATAGAAATCATCTTCCTTAGTCTCCTTGTCAAATATATTTTTAATATTTTCTTGAACAACTTGAGACTTAAGATAAAATTCTTCTCTAGTTTGTTGCAAGTGTATGGTTTGGTTACTACTTCTTTGAATATCATTGGTTTCAACTTACAGTTCTTGAATTATCTTCATTACTGGTACTCCTAAAGAATATGGAAAGATATGATCCATCCCATAAACAAGCTGAAAAGGGGATGTACAAATAGATTTGTTTGTGGTAAGTCTATCTGCCCATAAGGCATTCACTAACCTTTTGTTCCATGTTTTCATATTTTCTTCTAGAAGTTCCTTGATGATGTTCGCAAGGCTTTTATTGGATGACTCAACAAGGCCATGACCTTGAGGGTAATAAGCTGTAGAATGGCCAAGAGTAATGTGGTATTTATGACAGAAGTAAATCATATTTTTGGACTTGAATGATGCTGAATTATCAGTGATAATATTTCGGGGGCATCCAAATATTGAGAGTATGTTCTTTTCTAAAACAGAGATTATGACAATGTCAGTGGCTTGCCTGGAAAGTATGGCTTCTATCCACTCAGTGAAATAGTCTGTGGCTGTCAAAATCCACTTTTTTTGGGCTGAGTATGGAGGGTGAATTTCACCAATGAAGTCTAGACCCCATTGTTTAAAAGGCATTTTTGTTGAGATGGGTTTAAAGGGAAAAGGTAGTAGTTTTTTCTTTCCTTCAAAGATTTGTCACTTGTGACAGGAATTCACATACTTTTTTACATCTGCAAACAAGGTAGGCTAGTAAAAACCATCTCTCAAGATTTTACCTGCAGTAGTCTTCTAGTAGAGATGTC
Organism: Pinus albicaulis; assembly: GCA_034641835.2. Classification (NCBI taxonomy): domain Eukaryota; kingdom Viridiplantae; phylum Streptophyta; class Pinopsida; order Pinales; family Pinaceae; genus Pinus; species Pinus albicaulis. The sequence goes on from CM076572.1 coordinate 1,025,314,806, forward strand.
CTCCATAGTCACCTGCATGAAACTCTCCCAAAACTTTATCAGCTTCTTATTTAAGAAAACAATTCAATAAAATTCCACCATGATCTTTCCAAAACAGTGCATTGTCTATGATACAAAATCTTAGTGCCTTTAACTTTAAAAATATAGCTTTAGTTCTTGATAATCCAAGAGGAACTTGTTAATTTAGTAATACAAACATGATATATGTATACCATGGTGAGTCTGAAAAGGCTTCACTGATATTTGGAGTCACCATATCTTCCCGATCATCTATTTGGGCCATAAAATTAATATCTAAAGCATGAAAATTTGATTTAGCCATGAGTTTGGCTAAAATTTGACCTTTTATGAGTTTGGTGGGTTTGATTTCTATGTCATATTCCAAAATGGCGGCTATCCACTTGCCTCTTTTACCATCATGCCCATTATTTGTTAGAATGTCCTATACAACTGCATTTGGAACATAATAAATGATATGTGAAAGAAGTATGTACACTCTAAAGTCTTAGATAGCTTTCACTAAAGCTAGTGACCGCTTTTCCATTATGTTATACTTTAAAGTGGAATCTCTAAGTTACTTTCTAAAAAGGAAATGGGCTGCTCATAGCCCTAATCATTCTTCTATGGCAAGACTGCAACAATAGTGTATTCTGAAGCAAATGAAAAAATAATGAAATCTTTTTTGAAATCAAGACTTATAAGGACTGGTTCTTTTGTCAAGGCTTGTTTAATTGATTCAAATGATTGCTTGGCCTCTACATTCCATTTAAGTTCTGAGTATTTTATCAACATATTGTTAATTTCTCTAATTATTTCCACTAGATTTGAGATGAATCTTCTGAGAAAGTTGATTTTACCTAACAAAGCTTGCAATTATTTAATATTCCTAGGAGGAATAATTTCTAGAATGGTCTCTATTCTAGTTGGGTCTATCCTAATTCCATCTTTAGATATGATATGTCCTAATAATTTACCTTCTAACAGTCCACATAGAGTCTTTTTAGGATTTAGAGAGATGTAAAATTTCATGCATTTAAGAAATATTTGTCTGACATGATCCAGATGTTCATTATCAGTATTTGAAAATGCAGTAATATGATATAAATAAATCAGAAGGAATTCATGAATCTCTTTAGCAAAATCTATATCCATAGCTCTTTGAAAAGTGGCTCCTGCATTCATTAATCCAAAAGGCATTTTCACATATATGAAAGTGCCCCAAGGAGTAGTAAAAGCAGTTTTAGGTTGGTCTTCTATTTAAAATAGAATCTGGTTATATCTAGAGAATCCATCATGTAATGAAATTATGGAAGAACCAACCACTCTTTGCAAAATGTGATCCATCTTGGGGAGAGGGTAGTTATCTTTTAAGGACACTTTATTCAAATTCCTGAAATCAACACAAAGTCTGATTTCTCCTATCTTTTTCCTAGTGGGAAATAGATTTTAAACCTAATCAAAATATTTGATTGGTGAAATTATTTGGGCTTCATACATGCTTTTAACATCTTTCTCAATTAATGGCATCAAAACTGGGTTTATCCATCTAAGCTTTTGTTTGAAAGGTTTTAGATCTTCTTCTATGGGTATTTTATGTTGTATTATACTAGTGTCATAGGATTTTAAGTCCTCATAACTCCATGCAAATTCATCATGAAATTATTTAAACAGAACTATGTATTTTACTTTTTCTTCATGAGGCAAGGCTTTTAAAATTTTTATCATCTTGCGCTTTAATTCTATTGCTATATTTAACTCTTCAGTATCAGATCTTAATGACTCCATCTTAGGTTTCCTTGCAACATCATTAGAGTCAAAAAGATCCTCTAAAGGGACTAATCTCTTAGGTAAAAATTTGTTCGTGAGGTTTAAAATGTTAGAATCATCATCTGCTAACTCTTCTATTTCTACTTTCTCTAAATTATCTATTTATACTTGAGTAAATCTAGTAGGTTTAGCAAAATCTAAGTTATTTAGATTTACATTGTTTATGTAAAACTTACTATATATATTTTTATCTATTGTACAATATGTGTCTATATTACAATTCTGATATTCTCCTTCATTGTTCATGAAATGATAAATCTGGTCATCTTGTGAAAATATTTTCCAATATTTAGCATTATCTAGTATTGTAAGCCCGTGTTTAACTTCTGTTGTATATTTATGATTAGGTTGAAATGACAGATTACAGGTACTAGTAGAAGTTGCTAAGCTATGTTCTTGTATGTTCTGTTTTCTAGGTATTGCAGAAAAGTCACATTCAAGCAGTTCTTTAATCAAATCTAAAACAATATCTCTATATCATCTTAATCTTCGATTATATACAAAATATTCTCCTATTACCTGTTTCACAATTAACTCAGAGTCTCCCATGATTAACACTCTTTTGGCTCCTAAATTTCTAAAAATCTGCAGTCCTAAAATAAAAGCTTCATATCCAGCCATGTTGTTCGTACATTTAAAATTTAATATAAAAGCATGACCTTCTATATGATTGTTTTCCATATTTTGTATCCAAACTCCTGCTCTTGCTCCTAATTTGTTAATTGATCCATCAAAATATAGGTGCCACAATGATTTATGAAAAATGTTGTCACTATCCGGTGCTTTCTTTTTCTGTTTTAGTTCAGTATTGTTTTCGATGCTAGTTTTAGAATTACATAAAATGAATGAGTCCATATCAGTAGCTGTAGAGAAAATATGATAGTTTTTAGGTCTTTCTACACTATTAACCATGTACTTCATTACCGTTTCTCTATAAATTTTCTTAGGTTGGCCAAAAACTGATACTTTTGCATAAGACATCAAGTTGTAGAGATCTCTGCATTTTAGCTCCCCATGAGTGAGATAATAGCATTCCATACTTGGGAGGGATGTCAACTACTACAATATCCATGACTATGCTTTTTCCAGGGTATTGAACTAAAATAACACATAAATATTTTATCAAACCTAAACATTTCACTTTACTGGAGTCAAAAGAGAAGAGATCTTTATAAGGTCTACTGATGTCTAGATTGAAGGTTTCAATTATTTCTTTTGGCATCAAATTGTGTGAAGCCCCGGAATCTAGCATTGCATTATGTGAAATCTGATCATGAATAGTTAAGCTAATGTAGAAAGGTGTAACTGCTCCATCTTGGAGTTTCCTATTAACATCGGGACCAAAGATTAATTATGGTTGATCATCACTCAAATTTACTAAATATTCTCCATCATTCATATTTAAAGTCTCAGTGATAGGTGTTTTGTATAGATCATGTTTTACCAACTCTTTCAAAGGAATTGGTATCTTCAATTTGGCAATTTCAGCTTGGATATTAAATGGTGCCTGTGATTTTCCTAGCTAAATGATTTCTTATTTTCTAACGGTAGTTTGGGTAGGTTTATCTTCTTTTTCTACAGTTGGTTTCTCATTCTCCTCTTGTATTTCCAATGTCTTACTACATTTAGTTTTCTTTTTATGGACAGTTTGTGAAGCAGTGGAAGTTTTTGCAGATTTTATGTTTTTGCAACTATTTTAGCTGTGGCTGCTTTAGGATCAATTGATTTTGGATCAGCACTAGGTGTTTTTTAGTGTAAAATTTATGTTTTAGCATAAATTTTTGTCTTGGTAGCAGCAATTTTTTTAGAATATGTTGATGTTTGGACAACAGCATCTGTGATGTCAACAATTTTAGGACTGGGTGAAATTTTAGGACTTGAAATTTTCTGCATTGAACTAGAGTTTTGCTTGGTTTCCCTAGGGATAATTTGCAGAACTTTAGTGGTAGGAGCCTCTACAGTTTTCTTTGTTTGTGTTTGGGTAGATTTATTAATATAAGGCTCTACATTTTTCTTGCTCCTAAGGCTATATTTCTTATGAGCTTCATTAATTGCAAACTCATAACCTTGCTTGTAATCAAAAGACTCACCAGAATCTAATTGTAGTTGTTGTAATTCATATAAATCGTGTTCTTATTGTGCAATAAAAATGGTGTTATCCTCACTAATACCCATTAGATTAATGGTGTCTTCATCATCTTCATTTTTATGAGAAATTTCAGCATAGTTCTCTTGGAATGGGCGAAATTACGTATATAACAACGGAAGTCCTTCCTCTGGTACTAGGTCAACCAAGAGTTCCAGTCCCAATATTTAATTCAATGGCGAAATTCGTGATTTGATCATATTTCACAGACTATATCCCGTGCTGAGTCCCTAACGGGCCTTGTGTCGAGAGTTCGTTACCTCACCCTATAGCCGGAGGATTCTACCGGTGATGCTAACCGGGGGTTCAGGATGGCTCCTACCTACCGATGGGTGAAAACAAATAATGTCCCTGGATTTCCCTTAACTACAGGAATGGGGACCCCACCTTCTCTCCTCATGCGAGCACGACCCCACCTTCCCTTGACCGGGCTCTCTTACCATGCGAGGAGAACTACCGTGTGTCCTTACCACTCCCAGAATCTGTATAGTTGTTAACTCGTTACTGCCTTCCGTCCGGTTGAACGATTATAGTTATTACTGATGGAGCCGGTTGCCTTATTATAGTTGAATAGCTAGTCGTTATAGCTAGGGCCCCCGGCATTACCTGTCCTCAGGATGGGGCTGGCTATCACGTAGATAATCTGGCCCCTACTATTGACTCTTATTATTAGGGCACTGACTTCAGAGCTAAAGGATATATTCACTTACTTTCTTCCTGGTGGCTTTCTTCCTGCAGTAGCAGTCACGGTGGATTAGCCAAGTCAAGTAAGCGCAGCAGCCACAGTTGAGTAGCGCAGTCTAGTAGCTCAGTCCTAGTATCCAAGTCTAGTACAGTCCGAGTATGTATGTATCTAAGTCTGAGTAACCAAGCCAAGCAATGACTGGAATTGAGTGCATCGAAAACTGACATCAACTAACCGTCTATTGACAGTGAGAACGGAGAGCGCCTTCGGTCCTTCCCAAACACGCTTTTGATAAAGAACAATTGTGTTTGTCGGGGACCCAATATGTAATATTCCACCAGGGTATTGAACTCTTTGTTTTTATTTAGCCAAATAGCTTATTTCCAGCACGTCAGGTGATTCCTTACTCTAAGGCTGGTGGTAAGTAATGTGTAAGAAAGAAAGGAGAGGGTGAGCAAGCGAACTCTCGACCAACGGGAGAGGTATTATAGTGTAACTATTAGTTAGTGTAACTATTGGTTCATACGGCGGGCTTTCACTATACTCTGGCTTAGGGCTGCTAAGGCAACAAGAAGAACGTTTATTGTTTGGTCACGTGCTGACTCTCTAGATTTTCGAGTGTTGGTGTTTTTCCTGAAATTGGGATCTCTGAATTGATGTTGTTGTTGTTGGTTATCCCACTGTGGCTTCCTTTCCATATTATCTAAACTATCCATCATTCTCTCTAATGTTTTTTCTAATTGATATATTTGCAAATCTGAAGTAGATGTTTCTTCTTTTATTGTCACTCTCCTTTCATTTCTTAATCTACCTTTCTTTGCTAACAAGTTTGCCTCTACACTAATAGCATTACTTTTCATCTGCTCTAAGGTTTATGGATTTCTCTCTCTTAGTTGATAGACTATATATGTATCAAATCCATTGAGGAATTTTATAAGGATAGAGTCTGGAGGAGTTTTAATATTAATAGGAATTTCATTATAAATACTGTTATATCTAGTACAATAATCTTTGATTGTTTCATTTGGTGCTCTTTTTATGCTTTCAAATTCAGATACGATTTGTAGTGGATTTTTATTCTTTTCCCATATATTAAGAAATAATCTATGACAAGATGCTAAATCAGTAATACTACCAACATTCAAACCATTAAACCACATTTTTACCTCACCAGTTAAATTTTGAGCAGAAAGTATCCTTTAGACATCAACATCATCTATTTCATGTAGCTCAAAATAATCGTCATCTTATTAACATGATGTTTGGGAGTATAATGAGTGGTTCCATCAAATTGAGGGATTTTGCTTTAATAATCTTGGGGCATGTCATGTAATTGTGTTGGTAGGACCAAGGGAGCATATCTGGCAGCCATGGCTTGGATTATAGCTTGGCTAGAAGGTAAATTTGAAGTACTTGGTGAAGAACTAGAAGTACTTGTTGATGTAGTTAAAGAACTTGAAAATGAGATTGAAATATAAGAATATGTGCTTGCAAATGTGGTTGAGATACTAGAAGATGAAGTTGGGATATGTGAAGAGGTGCTTAGGAATGAGAATGATGTATTGGAAAATGCAGTAGAAATATTAGGGGATGAACTTGAGGTGGTGGAGGATGGAAATAATATTCTATGTTGAAATGGTTTGTTAGGAACGAATGAATATGTAGAAAGTGTGGTGGAAATAATGGATGAAGTGGTAGTGAATAGGGATGAACCTACATATTCTAAAAGGATGATATCTAAATGGCTGGTAGAAGGCTTACGGGTATAGGCTGATAAAGAACTCATTTCAAATGAATGTTGTAAATAAGCTTCATTTATTTCTTTAATCAAAGTAGCAGTTATGGCATCAAGATTATCATAAACTTCAAAAACTATTTTCCTCAAAATCAGCTCAAATAGTTTCCTTATTAGTTTCAATGAATGAAATAAAATCAGGATCTATAATAATATTATGCAAATCACTTTCCAATTTAGTTTTGAATAAATATTTTTCGAAATTTAAATCAAATTCTATGTCTTGTAAACTTGATAGTTGTTTTGGAAGGGAATTTGCTTCGAATAATTAATATTGTTACCTAAATCTTCTACTCTTTTGTTGTTATTTCCAATTATGTCAGGATTATCTACTATGATAGTAAGTTGTGGATCTGGATTTAACCTGGTATAGTAGACTCTTCTGGAAACCAGAATTACTATTTTTATGAAAATATACTCACAACTTATTAAAACAACCTTAAGGTGAAAAGTTAAATGAAAATATTTCCTTTAAGATATATTTAAAAATTGAGGATTGGTTAGTTCCCCAGTATGGTTTCCAGTATGTTATCACTCTAATAATTCTTAAATTTGTGAGATTTGTAGTTTAAAGAATATTAGAGGTAACCACAAACCTACTTTTAAGCATTACAATCTAGCCTTCCTAATTCTCAAAGAGGGCTCTCTCTATATGATTTAACTTTGTTGATTATATTTGATTTTAGGTTAGTTATATAGGGAAAATTGCTTTTGGGGTTTTGATTTGATTTGGTGATGAAATCACTTACTTAAATGGATAGCTATAGATATGTATCCCATTGGGAAAATGGAGTCAATGTGTCAGGTAGTCAAATCAGGATCAAGGTCTAAAGGTAAATGTTTATAGGGCAAGATAGCAGAGTCACTTCAAATCTTCAAGGCTGATGGTGAAATGGTTTTTATCGGGATGAAAGAGAAATTAAGGGTTATTAAATCCTGATTAGGAATGAAAAGATAGAGGTCAATCGAAATCATGCAGAAATTAAAGGCTCCTTAATCTGGATATCAGCAGAAAACATATAAATAATAATTCGTCAAAGCATACTACTTTTAACATGTTATGAAATACAATTCCTCATTTATTATTTATATTTTGAACACATTTAAGAATAGATGGAAAACATAAGAAAATTGACAAGATAGCAAATGAAATAATTCACTACAACAGCCCAACACATGAATCCTATAATATGATGCTTTATTTCCTGTGATCTAGTTTGCTGACTTGAAATTGATACAAAAACACTTAGGTCCAGAAAATTATAACTACAGAAATGTTTAGCAATTTATCACACCCAATACTTCAAATGATGAAGTACTTATACAAAAACTAGTACCAAATATCCTAGAATAAAATTAGGATTTTTTCTTGGAAAATAAATTTCTTCATGCAAGAAGATAGTGACAACTGCCTAACTAATTGCTAGTTCTCTTATTTATTGAAATAAAATAGCAAGCTATTCTGATTTTATCACTGCTTTCTCTCTTTGACGTTTGTTTAGAGGCTGTAGTTGGACAACTGAGGTGTCCTTCACGCTAACAATTTCATCTTTAATATGATTTTATCATCATTCTTTCATCTAATACAGTTTAATCCTGATACTCTTTACTGCAAGACTGTTACTGCTGATGTAAAAAACAACAAACCCTATTTTTTCTTCTACTGCTCCCTCCTCACTATAATCTGATCTTACAGTAGATCAGTTAACTTCTCCCAGAACTCAGCTTCTGGAAATTTTATCTTCATAAGCCTTCCGAAGTTTTCATCAGCTTCAGTGTATTATGAAAATGTTGGTTTGTTCACAAATAGGTGTTTTACTTCATCCTACAAGTAAAACAAATTTTCAAAATTCTTATAAAATACCTCCGAGGTTGGGATTCCCTGCAAAGCTGATTTATTTATTTGTCCTTTAGAAAATTCTCTCATCTTTTTGTCATAATATTATTGTTTCATCAATTTTTCATTGGTTACCAGAGGATTTGGAAGGACCTTTTGCCTTAAAATATCAAATTTGATCACAAATCTTCTGATTTCCATTTCCATGTTTTGGCACTTTTCCTCTAATTGGTTCATCAAGTTATTTTTGGATATGACCTTCCTTACATCAAGGACGGTCTATGTTCTATCTGTAATTCCAATTTCATCCAGTTCTTGTTTATTTTCGGAATTGAGGAATTTAATAATTTCTAAGGCCTCTTCAGGTTTTTTACCTAGCTCCTCTTTTGTTTTGTATATTGCTTATTTTCATGCTTTCAATAAATATTTCTTCTCATAGATTACCTATATAATGGCCAAGTATCATTGACTGATTCAATGATATTGGACCATAATTGTTGCTTAACATGTGCCATAGGTTCCTTCAAAGCTATTTATTTTTCCAACTTCTTGAGTTGTTTATTCAACATATTGGCCTTTTTTTCTTCATTCTTGGCATTAATTTGTGCAAGGTTTTTGACATCTTCAAGATTTTTATTCTGTTCTTTTAACCTGTTTATTTCATTTCTCTGGATAGACATGTCTTGCATTGCCTTTACCAATTTACTTTCCTCATCTGATTGTTGTATTTTGTTGCTAAAGACTCAGTGGAAAAAGTTGTTGATGAAGTCACTAGAATTTATGTGGCCATTGGAACATTAGGAGCCAATGTTTCTACCAAAGTAAATGGCACTGTAGTAAGCTGCAAAATGAGACTCATCATCTCATATTTTTTATTAGAATCCTGTAAAATCTCTTTAGCTTGAGGATGCTCTGTATGAGGCAATTTCAACAGTTTCTTAAGTGCAACAATATCAGCCTTCTTGTATCTAATCAATTCCTTTGCATCTTTTATGTTTTGAGGATATTAACCTACCTAAATCACTAACTCCTCCAACAATTTGACTCTGATATCCTTTTCGTATGATGATGCTTCCTTTAGATTGAGCTGGTCCCTTAAATTTATCAAAGTATTTTGAAGCTTTTGTGCACTCATTGCCTTAGTAGTCATTGCAGAATAAAGCATCTTTCCTGCTTTTTTATGAAATTCAATTTCATCCAAAGGATGAATATCCTGGACTATAACTTCAAAAGCAACCTTTTTATAATCATATGATGATTTAAAAGTTGATACTGTGCAATGAAGCACTTTCATGAGAATCTTTTTGTTCTTGTAATCAAAGGCTAAAAGTAGCCTATTTTGTATGCTGGGATTTTTCTTTAAGTACTGAGAATATATTTCATTTTTTATTTCTTCATTTTTAGCTTTAATCTCCTTGTACCTTTCCTTGATGTCCATGTCTTTCTCTTTTGTTTTCTTTGATGATGACACTTCTATACTATGTTGTTTTTGAATCAACTATGTTAGAAGTGGTTGGTTGTTGTTCATTTTCAACTACTGTAGGAGGCACAGTGTCTTTATCTACAAACTCTATGTCTGTGACCTCTACTGTCTCTTTTTCTTTGTTGGGAGGATTAATTTTTGACTTTTTCTTATATCTGAGTTTGAACTTTGACTTTCTAGTAGTTTCAGTTGTGTAAGACCCTCCTTCCCCGTTTCTTTTCATACTTTTGTCTTCCTGGGTTGGAGTCTACAAAATGTGACTAGTATCACTTTGCTTATCAATCTCTACCATTCTATTCTCTAACCATTCTGATTGGTTCGAGAATTTCTCAATATCAGACTTCTTTTCATGAATGTATGGAGTTAATTTGCACTTAACTCTCATTTTGTTATTTATACCAAGGGGATCATAATACCAAAGAAAAATATGACTAAATTTGTATTCCTGCAACTATTTTTTTGTCTTTGTACCTGCTTCTTTGTTATTACATATGAATGGACCAACCTAGTTCTTCAATTTAAATTGGGTTTTATTCTTTGAAATCAAGAAATTTACAGCATCTGAATTTAAAATCTGCCTTATATACTATAAAGAAACCAACATCATGGGGAGATATTTTGGAAATTATAGGGAATCATTATTTACCAATAAACTCTGATTTCAGTATGATTTCGGTATAAGTACCAATCACCTGTCCTTCTTTGTTCAGACAATTGTAAAAATTTCTTGATTTCAATGCTAATCCTGGGTTGAACACTATTTTTTAGAAAATTAACTCAGGGATGGCTGAAAGAATCTGTGAACTCTGAATAAGTAAATTCATTTGACTCCTTTCTTGTTAAGAAAGTCCAGAATATAAGAGATTGTGGATTTCCCTCCACATCCATCTTATAAAGGCTTATAGGAAATTTTTGAGATTAAAAATATAAAAACATATGGAATAGGAATGAAGAATACCTAAACAAACCTTCAGTGAGAAATTTGACTTGTTTTTCATTAATGCTATCAGCAATATATTGGGAAAAATTAAAGATAACTGTAGGGGGCTGGTCAGGTACAAAAATGGACAAGAAACCAAGTGCTGATGCATCAAGATGTTCATCTATGAAACATCTAAGGATAAAAGATAACATGGAAATAATGTTTCTGGTTCTTTCTGAGAATTTAAAAGAGGAGTATGGAGGGTTGAGCTTGGGAATTTCCACATAGGATGACATGAAGGTTTGAAAAAATTGAAATCTCTTGGGAAAATCCAACTCCAAATAAAACTTAGTGAGCGATGCAATAGATAAAGGAACTTTATTAGGTTTAGGGTGTACCTGAAGCATTTGTTTAATAGATTCAGATGTAATGGTAAATCACACTTCTTTTACAGAATTCATAATAGCTCTTTGATGTGGAGAATAACATTATAAGCAGAGTCTAATAGCTTCTGGGAATTGGTGAGTGTGAGTGACAACCTATTTAGGCAAATTTGATTCCTAGATGAACACCTTATCATCTTGCTCTAGGGATATTTCTTGGCTCTAGTAGTGGAGCTCAAGAAGGTTAAACTCTATCATAGGATCTGTAATTTTGAAATCTACATCAACCAAGGGAATATTCTTTACATCTACGAAAGGAGGTTGTAGAGGGTTCATCATAATAGTGCCTTTGGAAGCCACAGATTTGTTCGATTTATCAATTTAAACACTTTTGACCTTTAAAACACTGATTTTAGGCCTGTGAAACACTTCTATAAGTTTAAAAATTTTACAGAAGGATTTCAGATATGAAAAGGGTTTTATCCTTGTCCTGCAAAGGGATAATTCTGATCAATTTGGTTCAAACTGTATTATTTGTATAAAAAGAGAAATTTTCCTGACCTTGTAGCCTCATCAAATGATTTCTATGGTTTACAGTGCACTTTTATGTAATAAAGCAATCTTAAAACATCAAATTTTATGTAGAAGGGTTCCTGAATACTGTAGAAAAGGTTTTGGAGGTCTCAGATAGCTTTCTCAAGTATGCAGATGGTCAAATTCAAACAAAATTTGTTCCAAAATAGGTCAATGCTTTTATAAAATGTGGGAACTGCTCATGGTTTTATAGAAACAATGAATTTATGAGGCAAAGGGGTATTCTTTAGGCATATAGGCTTCCAACTGATTCAATGAACTATAAAACTCTTTTAGAATGATGGATGAGTCTTTTCTCTTTGAAGAATACCTGTAAAATTCATAATTTTGCTGCGAAGAAGGGTTTCATATGTTGGAAAGCTTTCAGAAGGTTTTTCTGGTCTTTATATGCAATTTGATGGCTTTCTGCAGTATTGTACCAGTCAAATTCGATGATTTCTATTTGTTTTTAAGCTGAAAACATAGGGACAATGGTTTAATATTGGTTTGCAATACTCTTGTGTGCAGAAAACGGTAACAAAAGGCTTGAATGAATGCATTTGAGCGTTTTATAAGTAATTTGTTGAACAACGATCACATTCCATGCAGGTCAATTAAAAATATGAGCGGTTCAGGCGCGGGGGAGGGAATAACCACCAAGTAGTTTTCGCACGGTTGATAAGTGGTAAGTAGAATTGGATCAATCGGTGCAATCCAATAGAATCAGGGTGCATGGAGGTGAGAGAAAAGCTAAAAATTGGAGATGTATTTTTTACAAAATTTCTTGTCAATCATTAGCAATAGTCTACATGTGCTAACAATATTCACATATCCATTTCAGTCTTTTTTGTTGGTATTTTAGACATGGATTAAATTTTTCTTGAATCTATCTTGATACTCAGGAAGAAATGCGATGACTCAAAACAATTTCCATTCTTAATGACATAAAATATTTTTCATTACTTAAAGAAAATTTTTCATCTTGACATCTAAATAAATTTTTTCTATAATTAATTAATGTTTCATAGAACAAATCTTTGTAAATAGTAAAATCATCCATGTATTCCTCTACACGTTCATGAATTAAGTTAGAAGTATCCAAACCATCCAACTAAAAAATAGCGCAAGCATTTAATACCCAAAAATGTAATACCCTATAAGCACATGTCCCTTGAGCCTACCTTTCCTTATCATTGGGAGTGATTCAAATTCATTTGTAATTTCTATATCCATTATGAAAATAGAAATAATTATTCTAAATTGTATAGAATTTCATATGTAAATCTATGAGGGAAACTATCTTTTAAAGTGGTTTTATTCAACTTGGTAATCTATAAACACTCACCACATACCATTATTTTAGGAACAATGGTAAAGGTATAACCTATTGACTATCAAAAATAGGATTGTGGAATTCACATTTAGTGATTTTTTCAATTCTCCTTTTACAATATTTTTCAAAATTTAATTCATGTCTTTGAGGTTGTCTGACTGGTTGACTATTATCCTAAATGTAAATATGATGCTTGCAAATGTTAGGATAATTATATAGCACATCAATGTAGTCCCATACCAGAGATCAAACCAGCTTGCTTCCAGTACAATAAAAACATCATAAAAAACTCAAGGGATACATATAAATATTGTGGATAGCATATTCCATAGTACAATTATGAATATAAGTGAGCCTAATAGAGTTTTATATCCACTAAAACACTTATCACCATAGAACTAACCAAATAACAATTATAATAGATCCATTTTAGATCAATTTTGAGGTCAAATCACTTAAGTGCAAACTTATTTTAGAACGCAAAATTTGAAAAAGGGTTTTAACATTGAAAAATTTGATTATGTATCTATGTATGTGTGTATGTGTGTATAATATGTATAACTTTTATCTATTTGAATTAGATTTCTTTTGCATAAATATATTGAACTCCTAGAAAATCTCTTTTGGCTCTTGGATTGTGTAGACTACACAATTTGAGCTTGCCATTTCAACAAATATTTGTTAAAATTCAAAGAAAATTACAAGTAAAAATATATAATATCTTAAGTAATATGATATATTTTATTTATAAATTATATTCACATTTTTTTCTCTTAAAATATTTTTAAATATTCAAATATTTTATCTATCATCTATATTAAGCTTTTCATTCTTATTAATTTTTTTAATGTCATATATTAGCTTTATCATAAAAAAAAAAAAAAAAGTCATACATCTTTCTGTTATTATTCTTTTTAAGTAAATAAATTGTTTTATTTTTAATTACTTCTCTATTTAAGTTTTAGCTTACATTATTATAATCAATATATATTCAAATACATTAGTTAACATTATATTGTATATAAAATTATTTTAAACTTTTAATTAATTTATTTATATGTATTAATAATATTAAAATATGTTATTTTATATAAATTTAAAAATATTATATTATGAAGGAAAATGAGTAAAATAAATTTACAATACTTCTGAACATAATATATTATAATAACAATAACAATAATTTAAAATACTATATTTTATAATACTTTTAATATCACATATCAAATATATTATAATATTTTATAATACTTTTTAATATATTATTTTTACTTTAAAAATATCAAATATAAAAAATACATTTTAAGTCAACGGATCTCCTTGAGTGGAGAATCTGCCTCTTAAACAAAAAGAAAAATTTATGTTATCATTTAAATTTAAATAATGGCTATCCATATATAATCCATAATCACAATTAACTGTTAGCCATTAATGCATAATAACTCTTCAGAAATCCTGATTACTCCTAATTAACTTTAAATTACTTAACCTTTAACTACTTCTAATTTACTCTCTGTGCATTAAAAAAACATTGAATTCCATCTGATTCTAAGCATAATTTGATCATGGGACATCTTCGTCTTAGTGGGCGGGTCCGCATGAATTACTTTTCAGGTCATAATCATCATCACGTATAGTGCCAATTCTGTAAATATTATTCTAGTTATAGTTCTTCCCCGGTGAAATTAGAGACCTGACACTCAATAATATACACAAAACAATATACTTATATTACATTCAAAGTCGAATTAAAATTTATATAAACAGTGCTCTATTAGAATATTGGTGAGAAAATATTCAACAATTCAATCTCAGTAGCCAACAAATCTTATTTATTTACTAATGTAAGAGTTATTTCAAGTATTATGAAGACCTACTCGGCTCAATTATCAGCCAGTCTTAATGTAGCAGCAGAATCTGCTCGAATTGGTACAATCCGCCAGCATAAGAAATCGAATCTCTGGGCTCCAAGATGGCATATTGAACTTTTCAGCGTCATATAGGCAGTCAACATTGGAAGTCTTCACAAAAATTAGAATGAAGTAGGAAAACTTTTACCGGATTGCACAATGAGTCTAACAACATATGAATTATCGTTGAAACCTCCATTTAATCGATTGACTAACACATGGTATATATTTGCAAACTTCGTGTATAAGAAACAAAGGTCCTGTAATTGCGGTCGTCGATCTACTGGTTACGATTGTAGCGGCAATTTTCCGACTTATCATTATTCATGCGTATCTTCGTGTTGGGAGTACATGACGAATTTATTCAGACAAAGACATTACTGTTCATTTTCTTCTTTTCCGGTCCGTTTGTGAAGTTTATTTCTCTCTTAAAAGGCCAACAGCCTGTTGTAATGCATTCTATGATTCTGCGAAATAGAAACCCTAGTGTACGAACATTCTTTCATGAATTTTTTTTTGATGTTGACAATCAAAACTGTAGAGTGCTGGAGCAAGTTTGACATTCCTATGCCTTTATTGTACACATTGGTCAAAGTAGAGGACATGAAAACAGAAGACGCTGACAAATCCAGCAATAATATCATGCCAGAAGTGCTAGATTCCGACTATAGTTTCATTCGAGTTCTTGACGTGACGACTGAAGACACGAATCCGATGTAGCCAGAGAGCATCTTTCGATGATGGAAAAAATTCAGTGCTGTCC